>JAPXFY010000015.1:44485365-44490365 GCA_030674185.1 Monoplex corrugatus | reverse complement strand
TCACTAAATCTGAGACGAAACTAGACTCCAAAGGAAATAAGAGGGAAGCAGGAGAATTGTAAATATTACTTAAGCAACATAACTCTTGAGAGTCACGGAGTTATCTCCCATGTAGAATGTTCTGAGCTTACAACTTTTGCTTCGTGGCTGCGTCTATGCTAGATGAATGGGTTGCGAAAACTGTTGGATTTTAGAAATTCTACATGGGAGATAACTCCGTGACTTTGAAACTAGAACTCGTTATTGGAATTCGTTCAAGAGAGAATTTGTTTCGTTCATGGGCTGCAATTCTTTCGAGCACTGAAATATATACAGATGGCTTTTTACTTGTATAAGCAGATTTTTTTTGACACCGTCATTAGGGCTCCCCCGTGAAGATGCCGGGAGCTCTTTCAGTATACATAGTATCCACACTTTCTGGAAATTCTGTGCTAGAAATTCCCCTTTTCTGTCACTCTCTTTCTTTCTTCCTTATTCCTTTGCTTTCTGTCATTTCTTCCTATCATTTTCTGCCTTGCTGGTCCATTCACCTGTAATTGTTTGACATAGTCTTACGTATTGTCTTTTGGGATTGATAATTGGGTACATGTATTAAGTTCATTTTTAGCTCTAGGGAAGTGAGATATGCGGAAACAATTTTACGTAATTAAGGCCCGTTTTTATATGTTTTAGTGCCCTTAGTTATGTTTAACGTTGTACTCAGGTATGTTTTTTAAATCTCATATGCAAAAGATTGGACGAGTGGTCAACGCCAGGGGCATCTATCTCCCTAGATTGCGTGCGCGAATACATTGATATGTATATTTAAATTTTCTTTTCCTTTTTTTCCCTGTTGAAATAATGTGTATGTTTTGAAATGGTTATAGCCCTGATATGGCTGTACGCAGTCAGCTGGGTTTTAAACAACAATAACAGTAACAGTATACCCATGCAGAAAATTGAGCATGCATGTTAAAGATCCTGTAAGTCATGTCAGTATCTGCTGGCTTATGGAAAGCGTAAAAACACCCAGCATGCATGCCAACCAAAGACGGTGTACGCAAACTCTGCACAGTGTGAGCTAAACAACCAACGTGCACACACGCACCAGAGACAATCAGAACGCTAAAAAAAAGTGTCAGGAAATGTGAGATCCAACCGGAACGTGGAATTCGTTCAAGACATATTTGTTTTCGTTTATTAGGCTACAGTTCCCGTGAGCACTGAACAATATACAAGTGGATTTAGGGGATTTTTACATTTGCCTTCTCCTCCTCTTCCTCGGAACCATTTACCACCACCACCACCACCGACCTCCTTACACACAAACACACACACAACAACAACAACACAACACAACAAATCACATCACACACACACACACACACACACACACACACACACACACACACACATACACACACACACATACACACACACACACATACACACACACACACACACACACACACACACATACACACACACACACACACACACACACACACACACACACACACACACACACACACACACACATGTCGTTTCTCCATTAACGTGCACTCCAAGACTAAGACTAATCAGGAAGTATCAGAAACAGATTGATTCTATTTTGGAGACAACAATAAAGACGCAGTTAATTTGTTTCTACACGCTCCTTTTCGCTTTCTCACCCTTCCCCATCACCCTTCATCCAATTCCCTATTCCCTTGCTATCCCTCCTCCACCCGCATTCGCTGTACTAACGACCCCATCGTGTCGCGTCAGGACGTTGACAGGATAGGAAACGTTGTCCACGCACGCGCCCTGCACCCCTTCCTGGTTATGCGCTACCCCGGGGACCTCTGTCCACTAACGACCCCTCTGTGGCCCGTCAGGATGTCTGTGAGACCCTGTATGATTGGGACACTGAGAAGGATCAGTCTATTTGTGCTTTACATGTCATTTACAGGCTTTACTTTATTAGTGCTCGCAGAGACTTGATAATATTCATTATATTTGTGTTTGCAGGAGATTGACAGGATTCACTATATTTCTTCTTGTAGGAAAGTGATAAGATTCACTATATTTCTACTTGCAGGAAATTAATAAGATTCACTATATTTCTGCTTGCAGGAAATTATTAGGGTTCACTATAGTTCTACTTGCAGGAAGTTAATCAGATTCACCACAGTTCTACTTGCAGGAAATTGATAAGATTCATTATTTTCTACTTGCAAGAAATTAACAGGATTCACTATAATTCTACTTGCAGGAACGTAATAAGATTCACAGTTTTACTTGCAGGAAATTATTAACAGATTCATTCTGTCTCTACTTGCAGGAAATGAATAAGATTCACTATATTTCTTATTGCAGGAAATCAACAGGATTTACTACAGTTCTGCCTGCAGAAAATTAACAGGATTCACTGTATTTCTACTTGCAGGAAATTAATAAGATTCAATATATGTCTGTTTGCAGAAAAATAATAGGATTCACTATATTTCTGCTTGCAGGTTATTGATAAGATTCACTATATTTCTGCTTGCAGGCAATTTATAAGAGTCACTATATTTCTACCTGCAGGTTATTAATAAGATTCACTATATTTCTGCTTGCAGGTTATTGATAAGATTCACTATATTTCTGCTTGCAGGAAATCAATAGGATTCACTATATTTATGCTGGAAGAAGATTAAGAGATTTTGCTATATTTCTGTTTGCAGGTAATTAATAAGATTCGCCATATTTCTACTTGAGGGAAATTGATAACGTTCACTATATTTCTCCTTGCAGAAATTAACAAGATTCACTGTATTTCTCCTTGCAGGAAATTAGTAAGATTCACTGTATTTCTGCTTGCCGGAAATTAATGATTCACTATATTTCTGCTTGCAGGCAATTAATAAGATTCACTACATTTCTTCTTGCAGGAAATTAATAAGATTCAGTATATTTCCACTTGCAGGAAATTAATGATACTATATTTCTAGTTGCAGGAAATTAATAAGATTCACTATATTTCCACTTGCAGGAAATTAATAAGATTCACTATATTTCCACTTGCAGGAAATTAATAAGATTCACTATATTTCCACTTGCAGGAAATGACTAAAGATTTACTATATTTCTACTTGCAGGAAACTAATAAGATTCACTATATTTCTACTTGCAGGAAACTAATAAGATTTACTATATTTCTACTTGCAGGAAACTAATAAGATTTACTATATTTCTACTTGCAGGAAACTAATAAGATTTACTATATTTCTACTTGCAGGAAACTAATAAGATTTACTATATTTCTACTTGCAGGAAACTAATAAGATTCACTATATTTCTACTTGCAGGAAACTAATAAGATTCACTATATTTCTACTTGCAGGAAACTAATAAGATTCACTATATTTCTACTTGCAGGAAACTAATAAGATTCACTATATTTCCACTTGCAGGAAATGACTAAAGATTTACTATATTTCTACTTGCAGGAAACTAATAAGATTCACTATATTTCTACTTGCAGGAAATTAATAAAATTCACTATATTTCTACTTGCAGGAAACTAATAAGATTCACTATATTTCTACTTGCAGGAAATTAATAAAATTCACTATATTTCTACTTGCAGGAAACTAATAAGATTCACTATATTTCTACTTGCAGGAAATTAATAAAATTCACTATATTTCTGCTTGCAGGTAATCAACAGGATTTACTTTATTCTGCTGACAGGAGATTAACAGGATTCATCATATTTCTACTCAGGCGATTAATAGGATTCGCTTTATTTGTGTTTGCAGGAGGTTGACAGGATTCACTTTATTTGTGCTTGCAACCTTCCCTTCCTCTTTTTCCATCCCCGTCACGTCAGGCCCTCTTAAAATGGCCACAGTCTGGGATCCTTCAGGAATTATTAAAGACTGCATTTTCGGAGTTCTACCACACTTTCTTCTTTTGCTGCCTCCATATTCGAGAGAAGCTTGTTCTAATTTTAGGAAACCCAAAAGATACATTTAATGAGCCCGTACATCCTCCTCCTCCTCCACACTTGTTCCCAGACCCTCTGGCCCAGTGCAATACTTCCAGTCGCCACTGTATTAATGACTACACACCCACACCCTTCTGTAAAAATAGAGAGAGACTTCTGTCTATTCTTAGATCACAAGGATAAAGTGAAAAAGTCGATGCACACTGTTTCTCTCCTCCTTGGCACACCAACTGTTAACGACCACTTTGAGACAAAGTTTTTTAGGACATCAGCGGCGGGATAAGCGCTTGTAGTCATCCCTTGCGACTGTTCCTCCTAAGCTGTATCTACTAATGGCCACACAGTGACCCGTCAAGAAATATGTGGGACTCTGTCTAAACGGAAAGGGACAGGATTTACTTTATTTGTCTTTGGACCTTTCTCCTTCTGTTCTTTCCTATATACTACTCTCTACCTCCTCCACATTTTTTTTTTTAATTCATCTTTTGCTTCTCAACAAAGGGACATCTAACACAATACGGCAACGAAAAATGACCAGAAAAAAATATACACACATCAGAAGACAGTGTTGACATATGAACTCCATACAGCATACAGAATATACATAATGATTTTTCATTACACTGGAAGTTTAACAATGAACACCAAGATCTATGCACTTGTCAACAGTTTCCCTATGAACCCGTTTCACAAACCACATCCCTTTGCTGAACGATAATCATTCATCAACGAACAATGTGATAACAGATATGATATCAATCTGTACATATAGGACAAATATTGTTCGCCCATTCCACATTTATGAATATCCACCAGAACAAACATCCGAAACAGAAGTATAATTTCAAGACACACCACGTCCCGTTAATTAAAACGTCAGACACACTCTCATACAGGCCATAAGTTTAATTAAAATGAGATTTGTTCTTTTTTTTTTTTTTTTTTTTTTTTTGAGGGGAGATATATATTTTCCGAGTCTTTGCCCCGTCTCCTCTCTCCTCTCCTTCCTCTTCCATCATCATCCTCTTCCGCCCTTTCTCCGGTGATG
>JAPXFY010000015.1:44470365-44475365 GCA_030674185.1 Monoplex corrugatus | reverse complement strand
AATATCGTGCATGCATGTACTTCAACATGGCCACTCAACTTTTATACTCTGTAATATCTAATTTTCTTAAAATTAACTCTTAGAAAACCAACAGAAAATATACGAAAAGAACTCTGTTGTCCATTTTCAGGGGAGATAGTTTCATATTGACCGGAGAAAAGTGTGTGCCCTTGTTCTTGTGTGAGTTTCTGTGACCAAAAAAAAATATGTAAGTAAGATTTCCTCTGCTGTTTCTGGATGGATCTGAACGAAATTTGGATCAAAAGTGTAGACAGTTAAGGAGTCACACATACACAAATTTGGAAAGTCATAGATAACGCCAAAGTCAAGGTCAACGTAGATCAAGAATGTGTCTAAAATCGACTCTTTCCCGATTTCAGGGGATTCTTTCACTTTGCCCCATCCCCATCCTCCCCGCACTATTTTCCCGACAATCCCCCCCCCCCCCCCCCCCCCCCTTGGCGTTTCTCCGTTCAATGAGTCATCCCAAGACTCACTAGGAAATACTGACTGAGTCTGTTTTGAAGAGATCGAAAAGATGCAGTTAATTAGTTGATACACGTTCCTTCTCCTGCTTTTTTCTTCGTACTCCCCCCCCCCCCCCCCCCCCCCGTTTTCCCCCACCTTTCGCGCCATTAACGACCACATCGCGTCGCGTCAGAAGGCCGTCAGCACATCGACAGGATAGACGTTGTACGTGCACACGCCCTGTCCCCCCATTCCTGACCGCACACTGCCCCAGGGACCTCTATCCACCAATGACCACTGTGTGACCCGTCAGGAGTCGGTAAGTTTTTGTATGATTGGAAGATTGACAGGATTCACTTCACTTGTGCTTGCAGGAGATTGACAGGATTCACATATGCTCGCAGAAGATTGACAAGATTCACATGTGTTTGCAGAAGATTGACAGGATTCACATGTGCTTGCAGAAGATTGACAGGATTCACATGTGTTTGCAGAAGATTGACAAGATTCACATGTGCTTGCAGAAGATTTACAGAATTCACTTCACTTTTGTTTGCAGGAGATTAACAGGATTCAATTCACTTGTGCTTGCAAGAATTGACAGGATTTACTTTATTTGTCCTGCAGGAGATTGACAGGATTTACTTTATTTGTCCTGCAGGAGATTGACAGGATTCACTTTATTTGTCCTGCAGGAGATTGACAGGATTTACTTTATTTGTCCTGCAGGAGATTGACAGGAATTACTTTATTTGTCCTTGCAGCAGATTGACAAGATTCACTTTATTTACGCTTGCAGAACATTGACAGGAGAGACTCATTTTATTTATGCTTGCAGAGATTGGCAGGACAAGACTTATTTTATTTATGCTTGCAGAAGATTAGGCAGAAGAGGACTCATTTTATTTATGCTTGCAGAAGATTGACAGGACAAGACTCATTTTATTTTGCTTGCATGAGATTGAAAGGATAGGAAAAGGACTCATTTTATTTATGCTTGCAGAAGATTGACGGGACAAGACTCATTTTATTTTTGCTTGCATGAATTGAAAGATAGGAAAAGGACTCATTTTATTTATGCTTGCAGAAGATTGACAGGACTTACATTATTGTTCTTGCAGAAGATTGATAGGACTACTTTATTTGTTCTTGCATGAGATTGAAAGGATAGGACTCTTTATTTTATACTTGCAGAAGATTGACAGGACTTACTTTATTTGTTCTTGCATGAGATTGAAAGGATAGGACTCATTTTATTTATACTTGCAGAAGATTGACAGGATTCACTTTATTTGTGCTTTCACCCTTCTCCTCACGGGCACAGTGGATCAAGTGGTTAAACGTTCGACTTCCAATCAGAAAGTCCTGGGGTTCAATCTGCGTAGACATCTCTGTCTGGTCAGTGTAAAGTTTGGAGATTTTTCTGATCTGCTAGGCCTACATGTGTGCAGACCTGCCCAGTGCTAAATCTGCCAGTGATGTGTGTACGCACACTGAACAAAACATCAAATGTATTCGTTAAAGATTTGTAAGCCATGTCGCTGTCCTGTGACTTCTGGAAACGTGAACACAAGCAGCATACAAGGCTGCAACAAAATAGTGGAATGTGGTCAGTCCACTTAACAGGTAGAGTCCTCCATGCTGCACTAAAAAACGTCTGACTATATGTGACGCACACTGAGTCCACACGAGTTCCTACAACAGCGCTGTGCAAGAATTATTCATTACAATAATAATCTTATCCCATCCCAATCACATCATGTCCTCTCAAAATGACCGCACTCTGAGACCCTTTAGGAAGCATGAAACATTTTTGTGTTCTATTTCTAGAAGATCGAACAAATACATTCATTCAGCCAGTACACACTCCTCCTGCATTTGTTCCCAACTCCTCTGCCCCTGCAACAACCCCAGTCGCCGGTTAATGAAATAAAATGACTATCTACCAGAAAGCATGACTTATCTCTATTCTCAGACCCAAAGGACAAAGACGCAAAGTCTGTACACCCTCTTCCTCCATTTGTCATCCCCTTACACTCCCCCCTCCCTTTATTTTGTTTCTGTCCCCACTACTGACCATATTGAGGCCTGTCAGGACATCAGAATTACGGTTGTTCTCTTGTTTGGGAGATGTACAGGATACATTTCAGTCCACGCACTCCCCCTCCCTTTGTTGACCGTCGTTAACGACCACAGATCAGCGGACTGATCGCTTATGTGAATTTTCCCTGTCCCTATCCCTGGTCACCGTTCCTCCTGACCTGTGTCTACTAATGACCATATGGTGACCCGTCAGGAAGTATGTGAGATCTTGTCTAATTGGGAGGTTGACAGGATTCGCTTTATTTGTCCTCGGACCTTTCGCCTTCTCTTCCGTCCCCTATATCATACCCTCTCTCGCCCTCCCCCCTCCCTTAACGAACATCAGTCAAGAACAACATCTGAAAGAGGATTCTAATTTTAGGACACGTCTTATTTGTCCCTGCACCTTCGTTTTCTCTCCTTTGTCCACTCACGTCACGTTAAAGCGACCACCCTTTTTTAAATCATTTTGTTTACAGCCCAGCCGACTGCGTTGAGCTATATGAGAGCTATAACCACTTCAAAGCATACAGAATTTTAACAGAAAAAATTAAAAATTAAGAACACATGACAATGCATTCACGCACATAATCTAAGGACATGCCCATGGCACTGACCACTTCGTCCAATTTATCATGTAGGGGATTTAAAAAAACAACAAACCTGAGTACGAATTTAAATGTAACTAAGGACATTAAAACATTAAAACCGGCCTAAATTACCTAAAATTGCAACCGCATATCTTATTTCCCTAGAGCCAAAAATGCACTTAACACATGTACCCAACTGTCAATCCTAAGACAAAATACGTAAGACTTTAGCGAACACATACAGGTGAATGGATCAGCAAGGCAGAAACTGATAGGAAGAAATAAGAGAAAACGAAGCATCAAGGCAGAAACAGAGAGAGTGACAGAAAAGTGATTTCTAGCAGAGAATTTCCAGAAGGCGGGGGATACTATTTATACTGAAAGAGCCCCTGGCATTCCCACGGGGGAAAGCGAAACGCATTGAGCAGTATTAAGAAAGAGACTTGCTCTGCTTTGAGGGGAGACTGAATGAATACATTTTCTGAGTCCTTCGTTCGCCTTCTTTCCATTCTCCCCCCCCCCCTCCTACTTCCATCATCACCCTCTTCCACCCTTGCTCCCTTAATGGCCATACTGAGACCCGTCAGTTAATGTCGACAAGAGACTTGTTCTATTTTCAGGATATCACAAGAATACACTCATTTATCTTTGCGTCTAGCTTGTCTCTTTTTTTCATTCCCCTTACGTCCCCTTAACCTCTTCACTATCTCACCCCATCTACCAGCCTCCTGTGCTATCTGCCATGATAGCAAAGCACAACCTGAATCCTTCCACTGCCTCAGCCTGTACACCAATTTCCTTCGTTATCAGCTACTATAGCAAAGTAAAAACCATATGTTTTTCACTCCCTTACCCTTCATGATAACAAAGCAGATACTTCTTTAGTTTCTTAATCCTGTCCACCAGCTTCCTGCAGTATCGGCCACAATAGCAAAGCAAACACTTAGCCCTGTCACTTGCTTAACCTATTCACTCCAACTTCCTCACCTTATCCACCAGCTTCCTGCATTGTTAGTCATGATAGTGAAGCAAGAGGTTAACCATTGACTCCCCTCACCCTGTACGCCGGCTTCCTACATTTCAGCCATTGATAGGAGAGGAAAACCTTAACCCTTTGACTCCCTCACCCTATCTTTTAGCGTGCTGCATAGTCATCAATGATAGCAAAGCAAAAACTTAACCGTTTGACTCCCTCACCCTATCCGCCAGCTTCCTGCAGGACGCTGGTGGATTGGGTGAGGGAGTCAAACGGTTAATTTTTTGCAGCTGGTAGATAGGGTGCGGGAGTCAAAAGGTTAAGCCTTGCATTTTCTCAGCATTCCTACAAGCTTCCTGCAATACTAGCCATGGCAGAGTAACAGAAACGTAACCCTTTCACCCCTTCACTATATCCATCAGCTTTCTGCACTGCCAGCCATGTGAGCAAAGCAAAAGCGTAACCCTTTCACTTCGTCACCATTGGCATTCTAAGTGATCATCCACATCCACCATTTTCCCTGCATCATCAGTCATGAATACAAAGCAAAACTTCACACTTTCCATCGTCTCAGCCCATCTAAAAACCATTTCCCTCTTTCAATTCGTCCACCAGCGTTCTGCAGGAAGTTGGTGGATAGGATGAGGAAGTCAAAGAATTGTCAAAATGACCACAGTCTGTGATAAACCAGGAAGTATCGGAGACTTCCTTTTTGTGGAGTGATCGACTAGAAGCGTATCCTGTTGTAGCTTATTTAGGAGCTATCGACTGGATAGCGTTCACTTTAGCTTAAGTCTATACTGTGCCCATATCCTCCTCCTCTTCTCCTCTCTCCTTTCCCGAAGTATCCCATTCCTCGACCCAGCACTAATGACCACACTAGA
>JAPXFY010000015.1:44452865-44455365 GCA_030674185.1 Monoplex corrugatus | reverse complement strand
TGGTACGAAACTCCGCCATAGATTGGATTCTGCATAGGTTATAGTCATCTTTAATCTTTTGACTCCTGCATCTTTATCACCAACTGCAAAAACTTAATCCTTTGACCCCCTCACCCTATCCATCAGGTTCCTGGTGGATAGGGTGAGGGAATCAAAGGGTTAAGTTTCTGCTTTGCTAGAGTGATTGGCAATGCAGGATGCTGGTGGACAGGGTGCGGGGGTCAAAGGGTTAAAGTACGGACACAACCTATTGGGTTTTGCCATAGCAACAGGTAATTATGAGCATACATCCATTGGTGGCACCGAACTTCGCCATAGATTGAATTCTGCATAGATTACAGCCATCTTGAGAGTTGGGACAGAACCTGTAGGGCTTTGCCATAGCAACAGGTAGCTGCGAGTGATTTGAAAAAGTAACATGATATGACAGTTCATCACTCGTCCTTATCTTCCATCGAGGCATATACACATACCATCACGACATGATCAGATGTAGGGCAGAATATAGTGCAAACAGATCCGGTTTCAGGTCGTACACAGAGAACTGGCGGAAAGCATGATGGTTTATCGATCGTTTCGATAGGAGAAGGATATGACAGAGGAGAAGAGAAGGAGCGAGGGAGGCAGCTGGAAAGACAAATTAAAAAGAAAATAAAAGAAGGAAGAAAATGACAAAAAGCAGGCGTAACCGCCTCTGTGCGATGATCCATTAGGTAGACAAACAAAAGCAAGACAAGAAAAAAAGCAAGCAAGGAAGAAAAAGACAAAATGGAAAGAAAAACAACAACAACACACACACACACACACACACACACACACACACACACACACACACACACACACACACACACACACACACACACACACACACACACACACACACACACACCCCGAAAGAAAGACAGACAAGGAAAGACAGAAATAAAGATGAAGAATAATAAAGACAGGAATATCTATACACACTCAGTGTCAGATTAAAGAAGAAAGAAAACGGAGTGCAGGAAAATTCACGATAAATGTAAACTTAGAAAGATACATGTATATGAGAGAAATTGAAGGAAGAGGAAGAAGGAGAAAAAGAAAGAAAGAACGAGCGTAAGAAAGAACGCTAGAAAGAAAGAAAGAACGACAGAAAAGGAGAGAGGAGAGAGAGAGAGAGGGGGAGGAACAAAAAATAAAATAAAAAAAAAGAATGAAAAAATGAGGGAATGAATGAACGAAAGAAACGAATTAACGAAAGAAAGAAGAAAGGAAGGACGAGAACGAAGGAAAGAAAGAAAGAAGCAAGGAACGAACGAACGAAAGAACGAACAAACGAAAGAAAGAACAAAAGACGAAGAAGAAAATTAGAAAAAAATGAAAAAGGAAGCAAGAAAGAAAGAGCAAAAGAAAGACAACCAAACGAAAGAAGAGAGAGAGAGGGAGAGAGAGAGAGAGGGGGGGGGGGAGAAGAAGAAAAAGAAACGAAGGAAAGAGCAAAAGAAAGATCCAAACAAAGGACGAAAGAATGAACGAATAAACCGAAAGAAAGAAAAGAAAAGAAAGAAATCTGTTTCAGTTTCAGGTCACACAGAGAAAACTAGCAGAACTTATGATTATTTATCGATCATTGTAATGTAAGACAGATACATTAAGAGAAGAAGAGAATGAGATAGAGTCAGATGACAGAATGAAGGGAAGAAAGAAAGAAAGAAATGTACGCAGCTTCAGTTTCATCACATGTAAGCAGAAATCTAAGACAAAGTATGATGATGTATTTATGACTGTAATGTGAGAAAGATATAGAGAAAAAAAAAACAATAAAAGGAGGAGTGGTGGTTGAAAAGACAACAAAGAGAGGAGAAAAAATTAAAGACAGAAAGAAATCTATGCAGTTCAGTTTCAGACATAGGGAGAAATCTAGCAGAAAGCACGATGATCTATTGATAAATGATACACGAGAAAGATAATTAAAAGATAATTACAGTGACAATGATCATTTATTTTCCAACGGTAGAAAAAGTTTGATTTTCTCAGTCCTCTCTTTCCTTCGCTTTCTGCTCTGGTTGCCAGTTTCAAACAGAATTGAATAGAAGTTGGATACTTTCTGTAACAAATCTGTTCATCAGTCTGCTCCATCCTGTCTTTGTGACAACATCAATATTTATACGCCAACTCGCACCTTGCGCTCAGCTTCAGGTACTCTTTCCCCTCAGCTTCCTTGAATTAAACTGTTCAGCTGTTGGCCAGTGTTCTTTTGCTGTTCCAGGATCATCTGCCTGGAATAAGCGTCCATTCTCCCTTCGCATAACACCTACCCTTTCTGCTTTTAAATCCAATTTAAAAACCCACCTTTTCTCCCGACAATGATTTCTACAACTCCCTCTTTCCCTCAGTTCGTCATCATTATCATGTGCCTTGTCGCATGGCGTCGGCGATCATAGCCCTCCGTACGAATCTGTATTTTGTCACTGCAAGTATGTCTCCAATCCTTTTTGCCGCCACCCAATCTGTAAATCTA
>JAPXFY010000015.1:44442865-44450365 GCA_030674185.1 Monoplex corrugatus | reverse complement strand
AATGTCCTCTTTATCTTGGTAGTTCCCCCTCCCCTCTCCCTCCCTCCCCCCACTCTCTCTCATACATGCAAAATTGAAAATGTGCTCTTATTCTTGTTATTGTTCCCTCTCTCTCTCTCTCTCTTTCTTTCTCTCTCTCTCTCTCCTCTCTCTCTCTCTCTCTCTCCTCTGTCTGTCTGTCTCTGTCTCTCTCGGTCTGTCTTTTTCTCTCTTGCAAGACTGCTCATTCCACCACACTCTTTTTGTTATTGTTTACACCCCCCCCTCTCTCTCTGTCTCTCTCTCTTCCTCTCTCTCTCTTTCCCTCTCTCTCTCCTCTGTCTGTCTGTCTCTGTCTCTCTCGGTCTATCTTTTTCTCTCTTGCAAGACTGCTCATTCCCCCACACTCTTTTTGTTATTGTTTACACCCCCCCTCTCTCTCTCTCTCTCTCTTCCCTCTCTCTCTCTTCCCTCTCTCTCCTCTGTCTGTCTGTCTCTGTCTCTCCGTCTGTCTTTTTCTCTCTTGCAAGACTGCTCATTCCACCACACTCTTTTTGTTATTGTTTACACCCCCCCCCTTCATCTCTCTCTCTTTCAAAACTGCTCACTTTTGTTAGAAACGTCACACAACGTTCTTTGACGCTCCATTCAGTAATCAAGTCAGTAATCATTATGTGTAAACAAACTTACGAGACAGTTATTTTAAATAAAAAGTTTGGTGTTGGTTGGTTGGTTGGTTGGTTGGTTGGTTGGTTGGTTGGTTGGTTGGGTGGGTGGGTGGTTGGTGGGTTGGTTACGAGTGTTGGATGGTTGATTGGTCAGAGGTGATGGTTGGATGGTTGGTTAGCTGGTCAGAATACTCTTTGGGTAGTTAGTGCGTTGGTAGTTGGGGTATTATAGTCTCTTGGTTGTTAAGTTAGGAATATTGGTCGGTTGGCCAGGCTGGCTGGTTGGCGGGGAGGTTGAATGATTGTTTGGCCGGTTGGTTGGTGGATTGGACAATTTGTTGGTTTTGTCATTAGCCTCATTGGTTTGCGTCTTTGCATGCATGTTTGCCTAAATGGTTCGTCAGTCACCCGATTGAACGTTAGAAAAAACATTTTCCAGTCCCGTGGTGAGCCCAGGGTTCCGGAGCAGAACATTGAACAGGGGGTGAGAATATGTGACACCGTTATCATTATTGTTTCGCCGGCCATGAAAGATGTATATGCGACGACAAAAGATAGATTCGTAGGGAGGGTTATGATCGCCAACGCCATGCGGCAGGATCGGACACATAATGATGATGGTGATGATGATAATGATGATGGTGATGATAATGATGATGATGATGATGATGATGATGATGATGATGATGATGATCCTAATTGGTCAGAGCGCCATACTGATAAACCAGGAGTCGTTGTGGGTTCGAATCTTTGGCGAGCTACAGCAAACGCGGGCTCAACATCATCATTATGAGTCCTGCCTCATGGCGTCGGCGATCAGGGCCCTCCATATGAATCTGTGCCTTGTCGCTGCAGGTACATCCCCCACCCTCTCTGCCTTCAGCCACTCTGCAAGTCCGTCCAATATTTTCTCCCTGGATTTACCTGGTGCTCTCTTTCCCTCCAGCTTCCCTGTTCAGTGTTGTGACTAGGTGCTCTAATTTCTCTTGCCTTATAAACCGTCCTGTAAATGTTGCTCTTTTGACAGAGTCGTGAACCCAAGATCTCGTGGCTTGGGTTCAGTCCCAGCCCGCAGCATTACAGTTGGCATGTTTGCTGCCCATCCTACCGCTCCTGTCATGTTGGTGGAGTCAGTGTTTTATGTGTCGTTAGTTTGGTTCAGTTGTACGTCGACACCCACCTCAGATAACCATCCCAGGAAAATGGGAGGGAAGGGGGACTAATCCAATCCTATACTGACACCACCACAAGAACAACAATGATGTTAAGATGGGACAGTACAAAGGCCAGTTTTAATGTAGTAGCGCATCCCGGGATTCGAACCCACAACCAATAGCATGTGAATCCGACGCTCAATCAACTGAGCTATGGAGGGCCGCATCAGTGTTTCATGGACTCCCCTTTCCCCTTTATTCATTTAGAGACCTAGTCAGTGTGAAGGGTTTTATATAGGCATAATAGATCAGGAAGAGAGGTCTTGAATGTTACATAGAACCGATAATGTTATACAGTTGTGAGGCGTGGACAGTCAACAATCAGCCAGAACAAGATTGAGGCAGCCGAGATGTGGTTTCTAAGAAGAATGTGGAGAGTTCCATGGACAGCAAAGAAAACAAACGAGACAGTCTTGATGGCGGCAGACACAAGAAAATCATTGATAATGAAGATTAGGAAAACACATGCAAGATTGATATGCCATTTTATGAGGAAAGGGGAATTAGAGCACCTGGTCACAACAGGAAAGCTGGAGGAAAAGAGCACCAGGTAGACCGAGGGAAAAAAAATACTGGACGGACTTGCACAGTGGCTGAGGACAGAGATGGTGGAAATGGGCTTGCGGCTTGCTCTCTCTCTCTCTCTCTCTCTCTCTCTCTCTCTCTCTCTCTCTCTCTCTCTCTCTCTCTCTCTCTCTCTCTCTCTCTCTCTCTGTGTCTGTCTGTCTGTCTGTCTGTCTCTCTTTCTCTCTCTTCCTGTCACACACACATACACACACGCGCGCGCGCGCGCGCATTCTCTCTCTCTCTGTCTCTGTCTGTCTGTCTCTTTCTCAAGCACACACATACACAACATACACACACACACACACAAATACGTACGCGCGCGCGAGCGAGCGCGCTCTCTACACACCAAATTAGAAAACTTACTGCCCCCAGTACCCTTCTCATGTTAAAACAGACGGAAGACTGGCAGAATAGATGACTTACCCCTAAATCAAAGACAGGCCAAAGACGTAGATGACACTTTGTCAGTACAGAAAAAAAAGTTTTACAAGACTGCTAAAAAGTTCCTGGCGAAACAAGCAAGTGACTGAATTACATCATCAAAACTTTGTAACTTTGTAGAACTTGTGGAATAATATCTCAGAAAATTTAAAAATCAAATTTCATCCTCGTATGATTCGTGTACCCGCTAGGATATAACTAGAATTGAGGGTTTTTTCCCATATCATGATTCATGTACCCGTTAGGGATATAACCAGAAGTGAGGTTTTTTTTTCCTTATCATGATTCATGTACCCGTTAGGGATATAACCAGAAGTGAGGTTTTTTCCTTATCATGATTCATGTACCCGTTAGGGATATAACCAGAAGTGAGGGTTTTTTCCTTATCATTCTTATAATGCGTTCTTTTTTGTTTGTTTGTTTTTGTTTTTGTTTTTGTTTCTCCAAACACATTTGGAGTCACTGCACATTACACATAATCAGACTTTTCCAAGTGGAGCACGGAGAACTGAAGCTATGAAATGAGCTAACCACATTCCACATTCCAGATGGCGGGGAGTCTTTCAGTATAAAAAGTATCCCCCACATTCTGGAAATTCTGTGCTAGAAATTTCCTCTTTTCTGTCACTCTGTTTGTTTCTGTCTTATTCCTTTGTTTTCTGTCATTTCTTCCTATCTTTTGCCTTGCTGGTCCATTCACCTGTATAATAATTAATAATAATTAATAATAATAATTACAATATTTATATAGCGCAAAATCTTGATAAAATCAAATCTAAGCGCTGAAGCAGACACACACGCAAGCACGCACGCACGCACGCACGCACACACACGCACGCACGCACACACACACACACACACATACACACACACACACTCACATCACACACACGCATGACTATAAATGGGGAGAAAGAATAAAAGCAATAAAAGCAAGAATAAAAGCAATGGAAAATTATAGAGAGCATAGCCTATACAATTATATATTATAACCATGTGATTCCCCTCCGAGCGGAGACAGGCTGCAGAGGGGGGGGGGGGGGGGTTGAGTGAGGTTAGGATTTGTATGTGTTCAATAAAGTCTTACACGCTTTTTCTTTGGATTGATAATAAATTGGGTACATGTATTACGTGCATTTTTGGCTGTAGGGAAATGAGATATGCGGAAGCATTTACAGGTAATGTGGGCCTGTTTTTATATATGTTTTGGTGTCCTTAGAAATGTTTAAATTTGTATTCAGGTGTGTATTTTTTAAATCCCCTGTGTGATAAATTGGACGGAAGTGGTCAACGCAAGGAGCGTCTCCTTAGATTTTAAGCACGAATACATTGATGTGTTACTTAATTTTATTTCCTTTTTCTTCCTGTTGAAGCATTGTATCTGTTTTGAAACGGTTATAGCCCTGATATGGCTCTACACGGTCGGCTGGGTTTTAAACAGAGATAACAATATCAGTCTTCGGTGGGCGAGCATGCTGGGTGTTTTCATGCTTTCATAATCCATCCACTGACATGACTTAAAACGAAACGGATCTCTAACGTGCATAGTTGATATTCTGCAGGGCATGCGAATACACATGGAGGATAAAGCACTGACAGGTCCTAAGACATGATGGCGTGGAAAATCGGGAAAAACCTTGTCTCTTTGCCCATTAGACGTTCACCCACTTGACTACCACGCCCATTTTCCACAAGTCTCTCTACATCATTCTCCTGATAGTCCTTGCAAAGTAGCGGGTTTGAGTCCCGCTTGCATAGGAATTTTTAACCTCCTTCCCTTCCACTGGACCTTGCAAGGTAGTCTGGGTGCTAGTGTTTCGGAGGAGACGTTGAACTGACATTCCGCGTACTACAGTAAAATTACATTGAAATATCCTCTATAGGCCAGGATTTATCGTGAAAAGAAGTGTAGAGTCTTTATGCACACTCTCAATCAAAAGATGAACTCCTTAGCATCATGATTATTATCCCCTTCCTTACGTATCACCATAGCAGTATGAAAAACTATCCAAGGCTCCATGGCCAGTGATGTGGAACATAAATGAAACAAGAAAAAATGGGTGGCGCTGCACTATGGCGACGCCCTTCCGAAAATAGGGGAAAGCAACCCGAATTTTACGCTGTAAATCTGTTGTGCTAACAAAGAAGCGAGACAGTAGGCCAGGAAGGAAAGTTAGAAAAAGTACAAGTGTCACTGCCCAAGCCGCCTCATCGATGGTAAAATAGACGTGAGATTAGGGACGGAACTTGCCTGTGGTCTCACACACATACACACGTATGAACACACACAGAGTTCAGAATTTAATAGAGCCTTTAACCTCAGTTTGCGTATGGAGGATAATTGCAAAGAAACGAAAATCCAACAGAATCCTGCGTAACAGTACAATAGAAAGAAGAACTATCTGTTGATAGGATATTCAGATTTTCAGAATGGTACTGCAACAGTGACCACAGTCCTGTAATGGGAAGATTTAGGTTGAAATTACGGAAAAGGAAACAGACCAAAAGCAACATCAAACTAGATGTTGGACTCTTAAAGGCAGATGAAGTGATACGTCAAAAATTTAATGTACATGTTCAAAACAAATTCAGTGCTCTGGAAGACGTTGGTGACAGCAAGGAACAATGGACAAAGTTGAGAAATTCGATTAATGAAGCTTGTGAAGAATTCCCTGTAGTAGATAGAAAAGCAAAAAAGAACTGGATGACAAAATAAATTTTAGGCTTGATGGAGGAACGGAGGAAGGCAAAGAGAAACGAGGAAATATACAGGAAGATAAACAAAGAAATCAGGGAATAGATACAATAAAGCTAAGGAAGCTTGGCTGAAAACAAAATGCAAAGAAATAGAAGACCAACACAAAACGGATCTTCAGGTATGTGCAGACGAATTGAAGAAATTGTCCACGGGAAAAATACATGCACATCAACTGGTTGCTTAAAATCGAAAGATGGTACGATTCTCATGGGAAAAAAAACAAAATATTAGACAGATGGGGAGAGTACATTAAAGACCTTTTTGAGGATGACAGAAACGCAGAACACATTATAAGAAAGAACTTTGAAGGACCACCCATAATGAAAGATGAAGTTAGAGCAGCATTGAAAAAGATGAAACCAGGAAAAGCCCTAGGACCAGACAACATTACCACAGAGATGATTGAAGCCCTGGAGGAATTCGGTATAGAAAAAATAACAGTCCTCCTAATTGAAATTTACGACACTTGAAAAATCCCCAAAGATATGTCAAAATCAATTTTCATTGCACTTCCAAAGAAGACAGGGGCTATAGAATGCAAACTCCATCGCACAATCAGTTTGATGAGTCATGTAACCAAGATCCTATTAAGAATAATAATGATGAGGACAAGGAATAGAATCAAAAGAGAAATAGCAGAGGAGCAGTGTGGATTTGTGGAAGGGAAAGGAACTATTAATGCCATATACATCCTAAGAACTATCATAGAGAGGTCAGTCGAGGTGAACAAGGATTTATGTTTATGCTTTGTTGACTATACCAAGGCTTTCGATCGGGTAAGACATGAAGAATTGATCAACCAACTAGAAAGACTCAATATTGATGGAAATGATCTACGAATAATCAAAAATATGTGTTGGGGACAAACAGCTGCAATGAGAGTAAAAAACGTTGTAAGCTCTTTCCAAAACATCAAAAGGAGTCAGACATGGTTGTGTTTTGTCACCAGATCTGTTTTCACTTTATAGCGAAAACATCATGAGAAACCTAGAGGAAGACCCTGGATTAAAGGTTTGAGGAAAAAATGATAAACAACATTCGATACGCAGATGACACCGTGCTAATTGCAGAAAATGAAAGGGATCTACAAAACCTTGTGAACATACTTGAAATAGAAAGCAAAGGTAAGGGGTTGGAACTGAACAGCAGGAAGACTGAAGTCATGTGATCAGTAAAAAAAACAACAACATGAAATCCCCTCATGCAAAATAACAGCAAACGCCACAACCTTGAGACAGGTTGATGAGATTAAATACCTGGGAACGATCATTTCACCAGACGGCAGATGCATATCAGAATAGCCAGCAGAATCGGCCAAGCCAAAACAACTTTCAAGAAGATGACAAGCATTCTTACCAACTAATGCCTATCAATTAACATTAGGAAGAGAGTTCTTGAATGTTATATAGAACCAATACTGTTGTACGGTTGTGAGGCGCGGACAGTCAAAAAGCAAAGCCAGAACAAGATTGAGGCAGCCGAAATGTGGTTTCTAAGAAGGATGTTGAGAGTTCCATGGATAGCAAAGAAAACAAACGAGACAGTCCTAATGGAGGCAGACACAAGTAGATCATTCATAAGGAAGATTAGGAAAAGGCAGGCAACATTCATAAGCCATTTTATGAGGAAAGGGGAATAGGAACACCTGGTCACAACGGGAAAGCTGGAGGGAAGGAGAGCACCGGGTAGACCCAGGGAGAAGATGCTAGCCAGACTTGCAGAGTGGCTGAAGACAAAGAGGGTGGAAGAGGTGCTTGAGACAACAATTGATAGAGACAGATGGAAGTCCATAATCGCCAACGCCATGCGGCAAGGCACCTGATGATGATGATGACTCTCTTTCTCTCTCTCTCTTTCTCTCTCTCTCTGTCTG
>JAPXFY010000015.1:44430365-44440365 GCA_030674185.1 Monoplex corrugatus | reverse complement strand
GTCTGCTGAATGTATGTGTGTGTGTCTGTATTTCTGTATGTGTGTGTGTCTGTATTTCTGTGTCTGTCTGTCTCTGTTTCTGTCAGTGTGTGTGTGATGCATGCCTGCTTCCCTGCGTGTCTGTGTCTGTCTGTCTGCATCTGCGTCTTCCTGCCTGCCTGCCTGTCTTCTTTGTCTCCTGTCTGTGTTGTCTGTCTGTCTCAGTCTGTTTATCTATCTGTTTATCTTCTCTCTCTCTCTCCTCTCTTCGTCTCTTCTCTCTCTCTGTCTCTGTCTCTGTCTGTCTCCGTCTCTGTCTGTCTTCTGTCTCTCTCCTCTCTCTTTTTTTTTTTTTTTTTTGTGTCTCTCTTACCCTTTTATCAAACATTAAATTTGTTATTTCTGATAGTTCTGTACATTGTTATTGTTACAAACATGTGCTCGCCAGTTGCTTCGTCCCTTGTGTCAAGAAATACGGGCAGATGAAATCCATTTTGTACTCTATTTTTCTATTCTTAACACTTGGACTCCAGCACCCTGTACACTAGCATCCTGCATTGTCAACCATGCTGCAAAGCAAAAGCTTAATCCTTTGATTCCGTCACCCTATCTACCAGCTTCCAGCAGGAAGCTGGAGGATAGGGTGAGGGAATCAAAGGGTTAAGTTTTTGCAATTAGTGGATAGGGTGTAGGGGTTAAAGGGTTAAGGACCTTAGAGAACAATACTTACCACAAAAGTAGCAATTAGAAATCCTTGTTTGATAAGATCTGCTTTATTGGTGTCATCAGTCAACGAACCCGCTTTTAAAACGATTTGTACTTACCGTTCAAGGCGTTTAAAGTGCAAAATACTGTTGTAACATATTTACCGTCTGTATGAATGTGCGATTTTGATGTTTTGTTATCCCCCCCCCCCCCCCCTCCTTCTGAAAGGCTGTTTACTTCATTCTGGATCTAAACTGAAACTGAATCTCTCTCTCTCTCTCTCTTCTCTCTTGCTTCTTTCTGTCTGTCTGTCTCACTCTCTCTTCTCTTCTTCTTCTCCTCTCTCTGTTTGCTCTCTCTCTCTCTCTCTCTCTCTCTCTCTCTCTCTTCTCTCTCTCTGTTTTCTCTGTCTCTCTCTGTTCGCTGTCTCTGCTTGTCTGTCTGTCTGTCTGACTGCTGTCTCTCTCTTGACTGTCTGTCTGACTCTCTCTTCTCTGTCTGTCTGTCTGCCCTGTCTGTCTGTCTGTCTGTCTCGCTCTCCCGTCTGTCCTCCAGTTGTTCTCCTTTTCTTAATGACAGAAATGGAACAGCCCAGAAGTTGTCAGACTCCTATCCTCCCCTCATCCACACGTGAAATTGCCCGTCTGATATCTTTATCATACCTTCACGTCTTTTTCTACACCCCCCCTCCCTCCCTCTCCTTTTTCAGGCTCTTATCCTATTTCTGTCACCGTTCTGTATGCCTCCACCCACCCACCACCCCCCTCCCTTGAGGCTCTTGGCCTATTTCTGTCACCCATATACCTATCTCCATCACCCGTACAGACGCTATTGATGCTGACTACCACTCTCTTTTACAACCCTCTTTGAACCCGTTGACTATCCCACGTAGAACGAACACACACACACACACACAAACACACACACACACACACACACACACAACACACACACACACACACACACACACACACACACACAACACACACACACACACACACACACACACACCACACACACACACCACACCTCTCTCTCTCTCTCTCACGCTTTCTCTCTCTCTCTCTCTTTCTCTCTCTCTCTCTCTCTCTCTCTCTCTCTTCTCTTTACACAGGTTAACAATGCTCATGGCTTAAAAAAAAAAAAATGAGCGTACAATTAGACATTTGGCAACATAGTTTATAAAGCTTTTAAAACAAGAGAGTTTGCCTTATCATAAAGTTAATTTTTTGTGGTGTATGTCTGTTAAATCTATTTATATTGTTCCTATTGTATTATTGAAGTTTGACTATGAGTCCTATATTGTAATCATTTCAAAATATTTGAAGCATGCATTATCCAAGAACGACTATGTATTATATTCTGTGTTTGTACAATGCTTACAATGTGTTCACACCCCTTCAAATGTGGCTTCGGCCTTACTGAATAAATTTCTGATTCTGATTCTGATTCTGATTCTCTTCTCTTACACACACACACACACACACACACACACACACACACACACACACACACACACACACACACACACACACACACACACACACACACACACACACACACACATGAGCTTAGTGGCCCCTGCTTCCCCGTGAGGATGCCGGGGACTCTTTCAGTGTAAATACATGTAGTATTCCCACCTTCTGGAAATGCTGTGCTGGAAATGTCCTCTTTTCAGTCTCTCTCTTTGTTTCTGCCTTGTTCCTTAGCTTTCTGTCATTTCTTCCTATGATTTTCTGCCTTGCTGGTCCATTCACCTATGTGTTCGATAAAGTCTTTCGTGCTTTCTCTGAGGAGAGATAATTGGGTGTATTTTTGGCTGTAGGGAAATGAGATGTGTGGAAACAATTTCAGGTAATTTGGGCCAGTTTTTATATATGTTTTATAGTCTTTTAGTTATGTTTAATTTTGTATTCAGGTATGTTCTTTTTAAATCTCCTGTGTGATAAACTGGATGGAGTGGTCAACGCCAGGGGCGTCCTCCTTAGATTTTGTACGCGATTGCATTGATGTGTGTGTTTAATTTTCTTTTCCTTTTTTTTCTGTTGAAGTATTGTGTATGTTTTGAAATGGTTATAGCCCCGATATGACTGTACGCAGTCGGCTGCGCGTTAAACAAAAATAACAATAACAATAATAACAAGAAGTGTTTGACTCCTACACCCTGTGCCACCTGCAGGAATCTTGTGGATAAGGTGAAGGATCCAGAGGGTTACAATTTTGCTTTGCCGGCATGGTTGACAATGCAGGATGCTGGTGGAGAGGGTGCAGGAGTCAGATTAACATATTCCGCCCTGGACCTAAGTAGAGTTCGGGTGACAGAGGTGCTGTCAGTGCCAGCGCCCGAGCGGTAGTCGGGTGACGACTCTCGATACTCTACACTGATGGTGCTGTAAAGTGGGCGCGGTAGTCAAGCGAGTAAACGTCGGGACTTACACCAGTCGTCGTTGTGTAATGGTTAGTGTAACAATCCGCCAATTGGAAGGTTGTGCATTCGAATCCCCATCAGTCCCTTCGAAAATCATTGTGGGATTTTTCGGTTCCAACCGGCTCCTACCCACAGCTGAGCGTGGTATGGGCTTATTGGAAAGACTGAGATCACACAGTGTAGTCTCACCCACTTCACGGACGCGTCATTGAGGGTGTTGCTCAAATCTTATAACATCGCAGACGTCTTTATCTCTTGAATCTGGTTGACGCAAGGATATATTATGAAAGTAAGCGTAGATTACAGTCATGTAGTTTCAATCTAGATGGAATTCCGTAGCATCATGATTTTCATCCTCATCGTCATCACCATCACCACATTGTAAAACGTGTTCTAGTTTCTGCAGCCATTAAGGTGCGTAGAAAATGTGGAAAAAGTGAGCTCAAAGTAAGCCCCACTAAGTGTCATGATAATCTCCACGAGCACAAAGTAATCCCCTTAAGTGCGATAATTATCTCGTTTTAGTTCCTTGATCAAGATAATATCCAATACCGGCTTGCTAGGCCAGTCATAGCTTCAACATCAGCCATCGGCGTTTCTGGCTTGAGGATTAGCATCTTAAAAACAGATGATGACAACTGTCAGACCACCGGAAAAGCTAGACATCAATATAGATGAATCTTAGTTGAAACAAATATCAGACTTCAGATATCTATGTAGCATTTTTACTGAAAAATTAGAAAGAGAACTAGATATTAGAAAGAGAAATCGAAACACGCTGCCAGAAAGCAAACGCTGTTAGCTGCCAACCACTTTTGCGGAATCCAGGAATCCCCATGAGCACTAAAGGAAAACTAATCGATGGCATCTTCATCCCAGCTCTCACATACCAGTGCCAGATATGATCGCTGACAAAAGCCTGCGAGATGAAATGTCTCAGGACAGCAACTAACAAAATTCTGAGAGGCAGGGTCAGAAATGAGACAATCAGTGAAACGGTGAGCAACTAGCAAAATTCTGAGAGGCAGGGTCAGAAATGAGACAATTAGAGAAACGGTGAGCAACTAGCAAAATTCTGGGAGACAGGGTCAGAAATGAGACAATCACAGAAACAGTAGGAGTAACACCCATCTTTCATCACGTAAAAAGGCAGCAAATAAAGTGGTTTGGACATGTTACAAGGATGGCCCCCAACCAGCCAGTCCAGCGCGCATACAACTCCAGATATTCCGGCACCAGAGCCAGAGGGAGACCAAGCCTATGCTGGAGCGACACAATGGCAGAAACAGTGGGCACGTACAACATGTTTGCCGAAGCCTCCCGCCTCGCCGTAGACAGACGCCAGTATCTTTCTGCAACAGGTCACGGTAGAGGCAGAATGAAAAAGTGAAATGAAGTAAGTGCAATGATCTTTAAGCGATGTTAAAAAGGTCGGAAGGTCTTTGATTCGATCTGCCAGGACACTCCGCCTGGTGGGTAAAGAGTGGAGATTTTTCCATCTCCCATATCAGCATGTGTGCAGACCTGCCAGTGTCTAAATCTCCTTCGTGTGTATACGCATGCAGACTGACAAATACGCACGCTAAAGATGCTGTAAGTCATGTCATGGCTGGCTTATGGAAACGTTAAAGCACCAAGTATGCACGGCAACCAAAAGTGGCTACCGCCTACATCATGAGGGCAAAATAACGTGCACATACACATCCCCAAGAAAATCGGTACCCTTAAGAAAATAAAACTGGTGATGATTGTTGGTTTGTTTCTTACTCTGATTGTTTTGAACTAGGATAGAAGATGAAGAACTAGGATAGAAGATGAGCTGACGGAATTCAGGTAATTGTGACGATAAATTGTGTTTGTAAGAGGGTGGGGGCTGTGTAACATGTTGTCGTGGAGGGGAGGGGGGGGTCTATGCTGTGGTTGTCTAAGTCAGTCGATACATATCGAGGATGACTGGGTAGGGGTGTGTGCCAAATGCGTTTTTGTCCATCTGACATTACAGGTAGAAACATGGAGAGAAAGTATTTCAGTATCAAAGGGCCACTTTTTTTTTAACTGACAGACTGGTACAAAAACATAAAACCAATAGGCTAGGTAGGACCCCAAGATCTTGCCAACACTTAGGACGTGCGTAGGCTTATCATGGCTTATACCTGGACCTTTTGGGTCTTGCCCATTACAGGCATGTGTTGTGTCAATGCATATGAAGTTTATTCTGAGCGCGAAGATGCTTTCTTGAAAACAAAATATAAAAAACAATCAAACTAAAGCACACTCAAACTCTAAACTGGCTTTTCTGATCTTCAGACCACGAGTAAGCAGTTACAGAAGGGACGCAATCCTTGCCAATTTCCTTTGGATGAAGAAAGAGCACTGTGCAATAATTTCAGCCCGTTCTGTACAGTGGGTTTTTTTCCCGAACAAACTTGGCCAGCAGACAGTAGTTTGTCGCATAGCAATTCTGAAAGATATATTTGGTGAATCAAAATTGTTTTGATCCACAAAACGACAGAAGTTGTGAAAAAAATCAGGATAAACACTGGGACAGTGATACATTAGGTGTAACCAGATTGACAATGAAAACAACTTTGAATTCGAACCCAACGGGAAGTTACAGCTATCTACCGCAATTGGTTTTAATGCTGTGCCCAGTCTGCATCAATTGGTCAAAATGAGTGAAATTTATGCTGTTTATTGAACTACTACGTTTCTGTGGTAGCGTGAAATTGTGTATGAGTCTTCTGAGTGGTGTCTTCAATCTCCGTTTAAAAAAGAGGAGACCGGAAAAAAAGAAATACACGAGAAACTATTCCAGGGCTTCACCATATTTTTCGAGTCTGGCTTCACAAGATGTGATAAATTCCAGGACACTTCCACGTCTCCCTCGCTTCGCTTCTCACCACGCTCCATTTTTCTCCTGCAGAGACCAATTTCCTGTGTGGCGCGTGACCAGTGTACGACTGTTCTCATTACCATAGCCTCCGTTTGACATCGCGTGACCCAGTTCATGCCACAAGGTTTCGCCTTTCTTCTGGAAACTGCCAGAAGTTTTTAACTCTTTTCACTCTCTAGCCCAGTTTGCCAGCTTCCTGTATTAACCCTTTGATTCCTTCATCCTGTTCACCGGCTTCCTGTTTCCAAGAACTTTTTGATGAGTGCAGTTTACTCTTTTCTCTCCCACACCTCTCTGTAAGCCAGAATCAACCCATTTCATTCACACATCTTTCCACTAGCTTCCTGTATTAACCTTTTCACTCCTTTGCCCTAACCACCATTTTTCCCGCAAAATAAACTGCTCACTCCTTCACCCTGTCTACCAGCTTCCTGAATAAGAATTAGTCCTTCACTCCTTCCACTACTATCCACCAGATTCACGAAAATTATCCCTTTCGTTGTGTCATCCTAGCCACCAGCTTCTTGCAGAATTATTCCTTTCACTTCCTTCACACTGTCCAACAGCTTTCTTATAAGATAATCCTTCCAGCGCTTTTATCCTGACAACCAAATTTTTGCAGTTAAAACTTCGCTTTCTCACCCTGTCAAGCAGCTTCCTGAAAAGTTCTTTCAACAGTTTCCTGTGTTAATGCTTTCACTCCTTCAGCGGGCTACAGGTTGGTTCTTTTCATATAGCCGTGGACTCAAGGTCTGATATCTCGAGTTCGGTTCCAGCCCGCAACATTAAAAACTGTCCAGTTTGCTGCCCATTACAATGTTTCCATCTTTCTGCAGCTTATGTGGTCATAGGTCGCTGTTCCCTCTTAACCATTTCAAGACCTTAGTGTTTTGCACAGGTTTCATCTGCGTATTGTGTGTGCTTGCCAGATTAATTGCCTAGGTGTGCTTTGCACAGGTTTATGTAGTCTGCCAGATAATTGCTGGTGTGCTTTGCACAGGTTTGTGTATCTGCCAGATAATTGCTGGTGTGCTTGCACAGTTTGTGTAGTCTGCAGATAATTGTTGGTGTGCTTTGCACAGGTTTATGTAGTCTGCGAGATAATTACTGGTGTGCTTTGCACAGGTTTATGTAGTCTGCCAGATAATTGCTGGTGTGCTTTGCACAGGTTTATATAGTCTGCCAGATAATTGCTGGTGTGCTTTGCAAGGTTTATGTAGTCTGCCAGATAATTGCTGGTGTGCTTTGCAAGGTTTATGTAGTTTCCTAGATAATTGTTGGTGTGCTTTGCAAGGTTTATGCAGTCTACCAGATAATTACTGGTGTGCTTTACACAGGTTTATGTAGTCTGTCAGATAATTGCTGGTGTGCTTTGCACAGGTTTATGTAGTCTGCCAGATAATTGCTGGTGTGCTTTGCAAGATTTATGCAGTCTGCCAGATAATTGCTGGTGTGCTTTGCACAGGTTTATGCAGTCTGCCAGATAATTGTTGGTGTGCTTTGCACAGGTTTATGTGGTCTGCCAGATAATTGTTGGTGTGCTTTGCACAGGTTTATGTGGTCTGCCAGATAATTGCTGATGTGTTTTGCACAGGTTTATGCAGTCTGCCAGATAATTGCTGGTGTGCTTTGCACAGGTTTATGTGGTCTGCCAGATAATTGTTGGTGTGCTTTGCACAGGTTTATGTGGTCTGCCAGATAATTGTTGGTGTGCTTTGCACAGGTTTATGTGGTCTGCCAGATAATTGTTGGTGTGCTTTGCACAGGTTTATGTGGTCTGCCAGATAATTGTTGGTGTGCTTTGCACAGGTTTATGTAGTCTGCCAGATAATTGCTGGTGTGTTTTGCACAGGTTTATGCAGTCTGCCAGATAATTGCTGGTGTGCTTTGCACAGGTTTATGTGGTCTGCCAGATAATTGCTGGTGTGATTTGCACAGGTTTATGTGGTCTGCCAGATAATTGCTGGTGTGCTTTGCACAGGTTTATGTAGTCTGCCAGATAATTGCTGGTGTGCTTTGCACAGGTTTATGCAGTCTACCAGATAATTGTTGGTGTGCTTTGCAAGGTTTATGTAGTCTACTAGATAATTGCTGGTGTGCTTTGCACAGGTTTATGCAGTCTACCAGATAATTGTTGGTGTGCTTTGCAAGGTTTATGTAGTCTACTAGATAATTGCTGGTGTGCTTTGCACAGGTTTATGCAGTCTACCAGATAATTGCTGGTGTGCTTTGCAAGGTTTATGTAGTCTACTAGATAATTGCTGGTGTGCTTTGCACAGGTTTATGCAGTCTACCAGATAATTGTTGGTGTGCTTTGCACAGGTTTATGCAGTCTGCCAGATAATTGCTGGTGTGCTTTGCACAGGTTTATGCAGTCTACCAGATAATTGTTTTGTGTGCTTTGCACAGGTTTATGTAGTCTGCCAGATAATTGCTGGTGTGCTTTGCAAGGTTTATGCAGTCTGCCAGATAATTGCTGGTGTGCTTTGCACAGGTTTATGTTGTCTGCCAGATAATTGCTGGTGTGCTTTGCACAGGTTTATGTGGTCTGCCAGATAATTGCTGGTGTGCTTTGCACAGGTTTATGTAGTCTGCCAGATAATTGCTGGTGTGCTTTGCACAGGTTTATGTGGTCTGCCAGATAATTGCTGATGTGCTTTGCACAGGTTTATGTAGTCTGCAAATAATTGCTGGTGTGCTTTGCACAGGTTTATGCAGTCTGCCAGATAATTGCTGGTGTGCTTTGCACAGGCTTATGTGGTCTGCCAGATAATTGCTGGTGTGCTTTGCTTTGCTTTGTAGACGCATGCAAAAGGGATCTTAGAAGCTCAGGGATTGACCCAGGCTCTTGGGAGACTCTGGCGGAAGACAGGGCAGCGTGGCGGACAGCCGTTCAGCCAGGCGTTGTGAATGCGGAGAGGAGGAGAGCAGAAAGCGCAGATGAGAAAAGGGCTCTTCGCAAGCAACATTCCAGAAACCAGACAACAGCGACTCAATTTGTATGTGGCAGATGTGACAGAGATTGCCACTCAAGAATCGGCCTGCACAGCCACAGCAGAAAGTGCACGTCATGACCACAACGCATCCTGGTGCAGACTATCATCTCCTGAGATGTAAAGAGGCCGACGGACGGAGCTTTCCACAGGCTTATGTGGTCTGCTAGATAATTGCTGCCAATTAAGGTGGAGCGCATATGGAACTTTCCAAGTGCGATGAATCTCTCTTGAACAAACCCCAACTTAAAATTAATTTCCTCATCCTACCCGCCAGCTTCTTACAGGATTAACATTGCAATGTCCCCACCCTAGCCACCAGCTTCTCACAGGATGTCGTGGGTAAAAGGAGTGAAATTGTTTATTCTTTTCCTCCCTTGCAGTAAAGGTTTTACAAAACAGATACACACCCAGCAAAACAAAATAAACACTTATTTTCACTGTATCAGTTCATTTTTTTTTTACTGTGCCTTCAATGTAATGGATTTTATTTTATGAGACAAAACACAGGCATACACTTTCCTCCCACCCCCTCCAACCTCACTCTACCTTCTGTTACTCCCGTGAAACAGCAAGTGCCACCTCCAGAATGAAATATGGATCAAGCTGACCGCAAGCTTTACACCACCAGAATGAAATATGGATCAAGCTGACCGCAAGCTTTACACCACCAGAATGAAATATGGATCAAGCTGACCGCAAGCTTTACACCACCAGAATGAAATATGGATCAAGCTGACCGCAAGCTTTACACCACCAGAATGAAATATGGATCAAGCTGACCGCAAGCTTTACACCACCAGAATGAAATATGGATCAAGCTGACCGCAAGCTTTACACCACCAGAATGAAATATGGATCAAGCTGACCGCAAGCTTTACACCACCAGAATGAAATATGGATCAAGCTGACCGCAAGCTTTACACCACCAGAATGAAACATGGATCAAGCTGACCGCAAGCTTTACACCACCAGAATGAAATATGGATCAAGCTGACCGCA
>JAPXFY010000015.1:44417865-44427865 GCA_030674185.1 Monoplex corrugatus | reverse complement strand
CACCAGATAATTTAAACATTGTACAGGAACGATCATTTCACCAGACGGCAGATGCACGTCAGAAATAGCCAGCAGATTCGGCCAAGCCAAAACAGCATTCAAGAAGATGACAGGCATTCTTACCAACACATGCCTGTCAACTAACATCAGGAAGAGAGTTCTTGAATGTTATATAGAACCAATACTGTTTTACGGTTGCGAGACGTGGACAGTCAACAAACAAAGCCAGAACAAGATTGAGGCAGCCGAGATGTGGTTTCTAAGAAGAATGTTGAGAGTTCCATGGACAGCAAAGAAAACAAACGAAACAGTCTTGACGGAGGCAGACACAAGTAGATCATTCATAAAGAAGATTAGGAAAAGCCATTTTATGAGGAAATGGGAATTGGAGCACCTGGTCATAACGGGAAAGCTGGAGGGAAAGAGAGCACCGGGTAGACCCAGGGAGAAGATGCTAGCCAGACTTGCAGAGTGGCTGGGGACAAAGAGAGCGGAGGAGATGTTTGAGGCAACAACTGATAGAAACAGATGGAAGTACATAATCGCCAACGCCATGCGGCAAGGCACCTGATGATGATGATGACAGTAGCAACCAGTGTCATTGATAAGTTTAAAAGAGTTTAAAAAATAAATTAATTGGTTCATGAGATTGTTAAGTACCACTTCTTAAATCAAATACTGTGAAAGTGAAACGCTCAAACTGTAAAACCAAACAAGTAAATAAACAAAATCAGGAGACCTAATCACTTTTTGAAATTGTTAAGTAGCCTGCCACCTCATACATTAAATACTATGAAACACAGGACCTGGCCAGCTCATGGGTTTATGTGCAGGCTTTAGGCTTGTGCCATGATCACCATACGCATGGCACCTATGACGTAAGTGCATATGGAATTCGCTCCGAGCGCGTTGACGTCATCTTGAGAAACTGAAACAGAAACTAATGCTCAAGTTCTTATAAAATAGGAGAGGTGGTTACTTTTAGAGACTGTTAGATGCCTTCCCTTAAATTAAATATTCTGAAAATGAGATTCTCCTTTCGGCCTCATAATACGACAAGGGAGATAAGAGAAACCTCTTTATTTCCGAAGGTAACTGAATAAGCAATGAATGCATTGCTACATCCAGTCTTCGCCTTGAAAAGTGTCATCATGAAAGCAATGTCAAATATAAATCAGGATCAGATTACTCAAACATACGACAAAGAAAGAAAAAAGAAAAAAAAAACCCGGAAAAACGCATCAAATGCGGATTGATCGGTTCGACAACGAACTGCCAAGCATATATACATATGCAGACAATGCTATGTCATGGACAAATGTCATATGTAGAATCAGCAGCAGTGAATTCACACACACACACACACACACACACACACACACACACACACACACACACACATACACATACACACACACACACACGCACGCACGCGCGCGCACACACACACACACACTGTCTCTCTTCTGTCTTTCTATCTCTGTCTCTCAGTCTGTCTCTCCCTCTCTCTGGCTCTGTCTCTCCCTCTCTGTCTTTGTCTCTCTCTCTCTCTCTCTCTCTCTCTCTCTCTCTCACACACACACACACACATAGATGCACATACGCCATACTCACACATACACGCACGCGCGCTGCTAAGTTACGGGTCATATCGTAAAGCTGAATTATACAGCAGGAGAGAGACTGAAAAACAGACAGCCTGACAGACAGAGTGACAGACAGAAGGACAGACGGACGGACAGTGCGTTACGCTGTACGCTGACGACAGAGAGAGAGAGAGAGAGAGAGAGAGAGAGAGAGAGAGAGAGGAGAGACAGAGAGAGAGAGAGAGGGGGGGAAATCAGGCAGAAGGTACTATGCCGCGACCCTCGCATACGTATCGTTCACATCAGTGGATAGTTATTTGTTTTGTTTGTTTGTTTTTTCTTTGTTTGTTTTTGCTACGAATAGCAAAATTTTAAAAAAAATTATTTTTGTTTCTTTTTCTGTAACTGTGTTTGTTTTTGCTACTTATCTTAACACTTTTCGAATTGGACTGGATTGTGTCGGAATGGATTGTGTTGGAGTGGGTTGTGTTGAACTGGATTGTTTCGGACTGGATAGTGTGGAACTGGATTGTGTTGGAGTGGGTTGTGTTGGACTGGATTGTGTTGGAGTGGGTTGTGTTGAACTGGATTGTGTCTGACTGGATAGAGTGGGACTGGATTGTGTTGGAGTGGGTTGTGTTGGAGTGGGTTGTGTTGAGCTAGATTGTGTCGGACTGGATTGTGTTGGAGTGGGTTGTGTTGGACTGGGTTGTGTTGGACTGGATTGTGTTGGATTGGGTTGTGTTGGACTGGATTATGTTGGACTGGAACGTGTTGGAATGGATTGTGTTGGACTGAATTGTGTTGGACTGGATTATGTTGGACTGGATTGTGTTGGACTGGATTGTGTTGGACTGGACTGTGTTGGAACGGAACGTGTTGGAATGGATTGTGTTGGAGTGGGTTGTGTTGAATGGGAGTTTACAGAACTGTGTGAAATTGGATTGTGTTGAGAGTGTATGTGGTTGTGTGAGACCGGACTGTGTTTGAATGGAGGATGTGATTGCGTGACATTGGATTGTGTTGAATTGGAGTCTGCTTGATTGTGTTGAATTGGTTTGTGTTGAAGTGGATTGTGCAGATTGGACGTGTTGGACTGGATTATGTAGGGTCAGATCGTCTTGGGTTGGACTGTGTTGGATTGGAATGTGTTGGACTGGATTGTGTTAGTGTGTTTGGATTGAATTAGAATGGATCTTGTTGGACTGGGTTGGGTTTGATTCAGTTCTGTTGGGGTGGATTGTGTCAAATTTGATTGTGTTGGATTAGATTGTGTGGGACTGGATTGCGTTAGATTGTATTTAGTTGCATTGTGTATATGCATGTTGGTTGGATTGTGTAGGATTTCATTTTGAATTGGATTGTTGACTAGATTTGTTGGATTGGATTGAATTGGTTGTGTTGGCTTGGATTCTGTTGGATTATGATGAATTGGATTGTGTAGCATTTGATTGTGCTGGATTTGAATTTGGACTGGGCTAGATTTGTTGGGCTGGATAGTGTTGGTTTTGACAATGATGGACTGGATTGTTTTAGGTTTTATTGTTTGGAGTGGGGCTTATGTAGGAGTGTGATGGGTAGGATTGTGTACGATTTTGTTGGGTTGGATTATGATGGATTTCCATCGTGTTGCTTTTGGATTGTGTTGTGATGGGATAGGACCGTGATGGATTTGGAATTTTCTGTTGGATAGGTCAGGGGTCGCCCTCTGCTACTGGTAACTGTGTAATATACTGCTGTCTGCTGTTTGTGGGGAGTGATCTCAACCAAAAGAATCCGACTTGCAGAGGGGTAGGCTACGTATGACAGGTTTTACTTGCCCAAGACATGCCAAATGACAGAAACCATTCAGCAGAGACCCAGGTTTTGGCACACAACCGACAGAGCTGGGAGAATATGGTGAATGGTGCAGCGCCCCAAAGAATCGTTGCGGAGTTAGGGAAGAAGAAGAAGAAGAAAATTGAATAGGACTTGGTTGGATTGGATATGACTGTGATGAATTGCAAAGTATTTATTTTGATGAATGGATTATTATCATGTGTCTTGCCACATGGCGTTGGAGATCATGGTCCTCCATATAAATCTATCCTTTGTTGCCGCAAGTACTTCTCCCACCCTTTGTGTCTTCATCCACTCTGCAAGTCCGTCCAATAACAAAATATTTGAGAAAAACCTGGGTCTACCTGGTGCTCTTTTCCCCTCCAGCTTTCCTGTTGTGACAGGTGCTTTAATTTCTCTCGTCTCATAAAATGTTCTATAAATGTTGCTTGTCTTTTCCTAATCTTCTTCATTGATGTTCCTCTTGTGTCTGCCTCTTTCCAGACTGTCTCGTTTGTTTTCTTTCCTGTCACACGGAACTCTTTAACATTCTTCTTAGAAACCACATTTCAGCTGACTCAATCTTGTTCTGACTTAGCGTGTTGACTGTCCACGTTTCACATCCGTGTAACAATTTTGGTTCTAAATAACTTTGAAGAACTCTCTTCCTGATGTTAATTGATAGGCATTAGTTGGTAAGAGCGCTGAAGGAATCTGCTAGATGACTGCTGGCGGATTTGGATGGAGCCCATATGGGTTTTTTTTTCTGAGCACAATGTATCCCCCTTGAACAAACTAGAGGCTTCAGACTCGTTCGTCACAGTGGCATTTTCTGTTTGTCATTGGCACGGCTGAAACCCGGGACAGAAATAAGAAATCGCCTGCAGATGAGTTTGGCCTATGTCTGGGTCTGGATCTGACTTTTTCCTCGGTGGTCTGTCGAAAGAAAGAGATGCACAGACAGACAGACAGACAGACAGACAGATAAGTAGACAGATAGATAGATATATAGATAGACAGACAGACATGTAGCCAGAGAGAGAGCAACAAAGAGAGAGAGGAGGAGGGAGAGAAAGAGAGAGAGAGATGGGGATGGAGAAGAGGGAGACAGAGAGAGAGAAGGGGGAGGGAGAGAGAGAGATGGGGATGGGGAAGAGGGAGACAGAGAGAGAGAAGGGGGAGGGAGAGAGAGAGATGGGGATGGGGAAGAGAGAGACAGAGAGAGAGGGAAACAAACATTTAATTAAAGGGTGAATGAAAGAACTGGACACAGAAACACGCACACACACACACACACACACACACACACACACACACACACACACACACACACACACACACACACACACACTACATACATACATACATACATACATACACACACATACATACATACATACATACATACATACATACATACACACACACACACATACATACACACACATACACACACACGTACACATACACACACATACACACATACATACATACATACATACACACATACACACACATACACACACATACACACATACATACAAACACATATACACACACATACACACATACATATACACATACACACATACACACACATACACACACATACACACACACACACACACACACACATACATACACACACACATACATACACACCACCCACCCACCCACCCCCCCACACACGCACACGCACACTGATTTCATTTGATTCATTTTTTACGTCAGCACCCACCCCAAATGATACGGCCGACGGTAATAACTATCCCCTGGAAATGTGGGAAGGAGGGATTTATCTAATCCTATGTGGATACCTTAAGAACAACCGTTATGTTAAGGTGGACAATAAGAAGGCCAATTTAATGTAGCGCACGTCAAGTTCGAACCCACAGCTATTGGCTTGTAAATCCGATGCTCAGCCGAGATATTGAGGCCAGAGAGAGAGAGTGACAGAGAGAGAGAGAGAGACAGACAGACAGACGGAGAGAGAGAGACAGACAGAGAGAGACAGACAGACAGACAGACAGACAGACAGACAGAGAGAGAGAGAGTAGACAGATAAATTGAGAAAGGCAGGGGGAAAAGTTGACAGTGTGTGTGTTGGTTCGGTTTGTTGGGAAAATGGTCTGATTGGTTAGTAAGTTTATTACGTGGTTGGCTGTTGATTGGGAGTATGGATAGTTTGTTATTTGGTTGCTTGGTTGATTAAGTAGCTGACCGATTGCTAGGTTAGTTGGTTGGTTGGTTGGCTGGTTGGTTGGTTGGTTGGTTGTTGGTTGGTTAACATGCTTCTTCGTGTCTCCGTATGTTTGTTTATTCCCTAATATCCAACCACACTATAACTAAAGACAAATAAAGCGATTAGACATTCACTTCACTCTCACAAAAATCAAAACCGCCCAAACACAACCTAAGCATCTCTATAAACAACAACAGCAATAACAAAAACAAAACAAACAACACCAGCAACAACAACAACAAGAACAACGAGGGCAATGAAACAAACACTCACTCCCACAAAAATCGAAACCATGCAAACGCAACCTAAGCATCTCTTAAAACAACAACAACAACAACAACAACAACAGCAACAACAACAACAGCATCATCAACAACAACAACGACAACAACAACGAGGAGGACAAGAAAACAAAACCTCACACCCACAAAAATCGAAACCACGCAAACACAACATAAGTATCCCTTAAAACAACAGTAACAAAAACAACAACAACAACAGCAACAACAATAACGAGGGGGACAACAAAACAAAACCTCACACCCACAAAAATCGAAATCACACAAACACAACATAAGTATCACTTAAAACAACAACAACAACAACAGTAACAACAACAACAACGAGATCAATGAAACAAACACTCACTCCCACAAAAAAATCAAAACCACCCAAACAGCCAGAGTATCTCTTAATTTAAAACAACAACAACAACAAAACAAACAACACCAACAACAGCAACAACAACAACAGCAACAACAAAACAACGAGGTCAATGAAACAAACACTCACTCCAACAAAAATCGAAACCATGCAAATACAACCCGAGTATCTCTTATAACAACAACAACAACAGCAATAACAACAACAACAAAACAACAGTAGCAACAACAACAACAACAGCAACAACAACAAAACAGCAACAGCAAAGAGGACAACGAATCAAACACTCATTCCCACAAAAATCGAAACCACGCAAACACAACCTAAGTATCCTTAAAACAACAACAACAGCAACAACAACAACAACAACAGCAACAATAACAGCAGCAAGAACATCACAGCAGCAGCAACAACAACAACAACGACGACGACAACGAAACAAACACATTCCCACAAAAATCGACAACAACAACAGCAGCAGCAACAACAACAATAACAACAACAGCAGCAACACGATCACCACCAACACCAACACCACGAACAACAACAACGAAGACAACGAAACAAAACTCACTCCCACAAAAATCGATGCCTGAGTATCTCTTAAAACAAAACCTGGGTATCTCTTAAAACAACAATAACAACAACAACGACAGCAACAACAATTGCAACAACAACAAAAAACAGCATCAACAACGAGAACAACAAAACAAACACTCCCACAAAATTCGAAACCACGCCAACAAAACCTAAGTATTTCTTAAAACAGCAGCAGCAGCAGCAGCAGCAGCAAGAAGAAGAAGAAGAAGGAGAAGAAGAAGGAGGAGGAGGAGGAGGAGGACGACGACGACAACGAGGACAACGAAACAAACAAACAAACAAACACTTTCACACAAAAAATGGATGCCTGAGTATCTCTTAAAACAACAATAACAAAACACAACAACAACAAAACAGACCAAAAATAATCTTCGTGCCATCCAACAAAACAGGCACACAAAAGAAACGCACAACCTGGCCAGCATGTGTGAGGGGGAAAACGAGCACTAAGTTGCAGGCAGCCCAAGACAAATGACCTTGTAGCGTGCAGCAAATTGTTTACGAAACTCGCAGAGTGGGCACAGAGCAAACAGTAGAACTAATTTGTCCTGACAAGCCTCATTTAAATCTTCTGCCCCGGCCAGGGCCGGAGAACTGTAGAGACACCGGAGAGAGCCTGTCCTCTAGAAAAGTAATAGCAAACGATGTGAATAATGACCATGACGATGATGGTGGTGAAGAGGAAATGGACAGGTAGACGGACAAAGAGACAGACAGATAGACAAAGAGACAGACAGGTAGAGACAGCGGCAGTGTATTTTTCAAACGTGCTGTTGCTGATCTACATGATTATCTGCCTAGAAGTATTACATACTGAGAAAGAATTACATCAATAAATCAGTGATAATTAAGACATAGTGTATAAGAAAACCAAAAGTAACAACAGCAGATAGAGAGAGAGAGAGAGAACGCGCCCGTGTCACAGACAGATAGAGAGAGAGAGATTTAAAATTTGACGATTTAATGTCTTTTAAGCATCCAGCCGAACAAGAAAATAACAAAATTCATACACACACAACATAAACACACACACACACACACATACACACACACACACACACACAGTCACACACACACACACACACACACACACACACACACACACACACACACACACACACACACACACACACACACATAGCATAGATTGTAAAGGTTTTAAACTTGCGCTGGGTCTTCCAATGCATGCCTGTTGCCATCAAACATACAATGCAATCAAATTGTTGCCACTTGATGAACAAAGGAAAGTCGCTTCTACTAAATTTCTGTTAAGAAACACTACCATAGAAAACAGCATCAAAACAGAGACAAAAGTAAGATCAGACACCGATTTTCCAAAAAGAGCTAAATCAATATCCTCACAGGTCACGCTTGCAACATTTACAGCTGATGTTATGAAAGGCTCTGGAATTGATTTAGACACAGGTCCTATAACTTTAAGACCTTCGTTTTCACCAGTACCCAGTTGGGAACTTCAAAGAGCACGATTTGACATACACCACACTGACTTAAAAAAAGAAGATAATATCAACTTACTGGCAAGTCACGTTAAATGTCACGTTTATTCCGATCACTTGAAAGTTTACACTGATGGTTCAATAATTGAGAGACAAGCAGGATCAGCGTTTTTAATACCTGCTCTCAAAATTGAGAAATCTTTCTATATAGGACTTTATAAATCTATCTTTACTGCAGAACTCTTTGCAATTTTAATGGCTTTGAATTGTATGATAAATCTTCCTAGGACAATTCCCCAGATACTTTTTTGCGTTGATTCAAAATCTGTACTTCAAGCTCTTGAATTATCAAAATTACAAACAAGATCTGAAATGATATTGGAAATTACTCACTTGATTAATAGTTTATCCTTAAGAGGCACTGATATTACTTTCTGCTGGATACCATCTCATAGTTCTTTTCATTACAATGATATGGTTGATAGGGCTGCCAAACGGGGGGCAAAGAGCTCACCAGATTCAAATCATATACAACTTTCCCTCTCATTGCATGAGTGTTATACCTTAGTGGACGCCTGCGTATGGAAGCAGTTTCAAGAGAAACAGAAAAAGTATGAAAACTGTTATATGAACTTTGAAATTAGCAAAACACCTAAGCGGTTCCCTGCCAGCAGAAGTATACAATCCCTTATGTATAGGTGGAAACTTGATGCATTCAAAACAAAATACACCAGGAATGTAGTGTGCCTGTGTGGAAAGAAGATAACACATAGTCATATTCTTTCATGCGTTCGGGTAAAACGACATATACCTACGTTATCAACGAAGACAGTTTCTGACATATTTGCCTCACCATCCTTAACATATGAATTTTTTGTTAGCCTGTCAAAAAGTCCTATAGCGAATTATCTTTAACGCGCCGTTACTTCTCATGTTCAGTGTTATGGTTAGCTATTTTTACTGTTTCAGTCGTTAATTATGATAACGTCATTTGTGAATTTTTCTTTCTTGTCTTGTTTTTCTGGTTCATTTCTTTTTCCTGAAGATTAACCATTTCCAAATGGTTTTTTGTTGTTGTTTTTTTTTGTTTTGTTTTTTTAATTTTTTTTTATTGTTGTCTAAAATCACTTTAGTGAATAGACATTAAATCAAAGACCACCACCACACACACACACACGACTTCACACACACACACACACACACACACACACACACACACACACACACACACACACACACACACACACACACACATCCAAGGCAATACATGAGATATGTTCTTGATATTTGTACACACTTACATCCATTACGATATAGAATAGCGCAGTGTTTCTGCCGAGATATCTGAAAAACGATTTACCTTTTAAAACAAACCTTTCAAAGTAGTCAAAGAAGACACATATCAATTGCTAATCAAGCTTGAATTTTCTGTATTTGAGAGCGTCAAGAACAGCTTTTTGCCAGGATAAGAATAATATTATCCTATTCCGCTCACTTTGAAAGGAAAAGACTATGTTTATATCCGCTTGGTGAGAATATTGCAAAATACGGTCATTTTGAAACGGTTACTAGCGTATGCAAATACACTGAGAAACGAAACGTACTTCTTCTTCCCTGACATTTTGACAAAAAAG
>JAPXFY010000015.1:44412865-44415365 GCA_030674185.1 Monoplex corrugatus | reverse complement strand
TGCATGGTACCATGTTTTGCTAGGCGTCATTCTTGTCTGGTGTAGATGGTCGTGAAAAGAAATCATACTGCATGGTACCACGGTTTGTTAGAAGGCGCCATTTTCGTCTGGTGTAGATGGTCGTGAGTCATACTGCATGGTACCACGGTTTGTTACAAGGCGTCATTCCTGTCCGGTGTAGATGGTCGTAAAAACGTACTGCATGGTACCACGGTTTGTTAGAAGGCGTTATTTTCGTCTGGTGTAGATGGTCGTAAAAACTTACCGCATGGTACCATGGTTTGTTAGAAGGCGTTATTTTCGTCTGGTGTAGATGATTGTGAAAACGTATTGCATGGTACCATGGTTTATTAGAAGGCATCAGTCTCCTCTGGTGAAGATGATCGTGAAAATATACTGCGTGGTACCACGGTTTGTTAGAAGACACCATTGTGGTCTGGTGTAGACGGTTGTGAAAACATACTGCATGGTACCATGGTTTGTTACAAGGCGCCATTTTTACCTGGTTTAGATGGTCGTGGTATCATACTACATGGTATCATGGTTTGTTACAAGGCGCCATTTTTACCTGGTGTAGATGGTCGTGAAAACATACTGCATGGTAGGCCTACCATGGATTGTTAGATGGCGCCATTCTGGTTTGGTGTGGATAATGGTGAAAACATACTGCATGATACCGTGGTTTGTTTGTTTCAGTTTCAGTTTCAATTTCTCAAGATGACGTCTCGGTGCTCGGAATGAATTCCATAGCACTAACGCCACTGGTGCCATGTGATTGAGAAGATCCAGAATGATCATGGCACAAGCCTTAAGCCTGCACATAAACCCATGAGCTGGCCAGGTCCTGAGGTCCTACCAAGGTGGTTCCATAATCCTGGGGTCTTAGGAAAGTGAGGTGGCAGAAACCTCAATTTTTCCCGGGACCAGCACCACGAAGGCGGTGCCCATTTGTTAGTAGGCACCGTTCTGGTTTGGTGTAGATGGTCGTGAAAACATACTGCATGGTACCAGGATTTGTTAGAAGGTGCCTACAGGCATGGTACCTCCGACGTCGGTCCTGTATCTTTTTCTGTAGGGGTTATCCGCCCGTAGCTCGTGCCAAAAGACCTACCATGTGGAATCGGCAAACATCCTGATCCCCTCCCTTCCCTACTTCATACCATGGTATTGTGGCCTACGACCGATATACATTAAATTCTCTGAGTTCAGAGCTGTTTCAGTCTATCTGTCTGTCTGTGTCTCTCTGTCTGTGTCTCTCTGTGTCTCTGTCTGTCTGTCTGTCTGTCTCTCTCTCTCCTTTCCTCTCCTCTCCTCTCTTATTTTCTGCCAATCTAATTTGATGTATCCATTTATGACTGGCATTTGCTTGTTCGACTTGTTTGTATTACCAATTTATCATAGTGGTAATGGGAAAACTTTTGTGTTTTCATCTCTTTCCGCCCTCCCTCTCACTGTCTCTTACACACACACACACACACCACACGCACACACACACACACACACACACACACACACACACACACACACACACACACACACACACCACACACACACAAACATAATCTCACCCCCCATCTCTCCTGTTTCTGTCTCTCTCTGTCTGTCTGTCTGTATGTCTGTCACACACACGCACACACACACGCACACACACACACACACACAACACACAACACCAACACACAACACAACACACACAACCACACACACAACACACACACACACACACACACACACACACACACACACACACACACACACACACACACACACACACACAAAAATTACTATTTCCTTATCGACTTCTGTCCTTTTAACTCTCTCAATACTACAGTGAATGCTCTTACTTTTGTGTAATTTCTTTACGTACATCTTACATGATCACTTTACTGATGTCTTTCTTTGTCAGCGTTTTTAGCTCTAGGTAGATATGTAAATAAGCAACGGTCGATTTGAAAAATGTCTTTTGACTAATAACGTCTACTGCTGGACAGTAACGTATTATTCTCTCTCTCTCTCTCTCTCTCTCTCTCTCTCTCTCTCTCTCTCTCTCTCTCTCTCTCTCTCTCTCTCTCTCTCTCTCTCTCTCTTTGGCGCACACAGTCAACACAATAGAACACATCAAATCACAACACAGCATAACACAACACAGCACAGTACAACGCAGCACAGCACAGCATAGCACAACACAGCACAGAACAGCACAACACAACACAGCGCAGCATAGCACAGCACAGAACAACACAGGATAGCACAACACAGCACAGAACAGCACAAAACACAGCACAGCATAGCACAACACAACACAGCATGGTACAACACAGCATGGCACAACACTGTACGACACAACACAAAACAATACAGTGCAGCACAACACAGCACAGCACAGCACACAAGGACACAAACAACACAACACAACACAACACAGCGCATCACAGCATAGCACAGCACAGCACTGTACGACACAACACAAAACAATACAGTGCAGCACAACACAGCACAG
>JAPXFY010000015.1:44395365-44402865 GCA_030674185.1 Monoplex corrugatus | reverse complement strand
TCCTCCCAGAAAACAAATCAGTACTACACACACAAACACACACACACACACACACCAACACACACACACACATTCACATACACGCACCAGAAAACTACGTAATAATGCGTACCATACAGTTAGCGTATTAGTAGCGTTTTCCCGAGAGGAGTTTCCAAATCCATTAGTGAGCCCTTAGGTACGCCATTTCACTCGCCTACCCGTTCTTCTTGCGTGATTATGTAGTTTAAGATCCTGTAATATCCAAGCATCCACAAACGGATATAGATTACGGGTCAGGGCTGGCTGGATGTGAAAAATGCGCTTATACTATAGCATTGCCGTCGACAACAGAAATGTGTTCTTGTTTTTTGTGTTTTGTTTTGTTTTCTTGTTGTCACTCAGATGCATACCCCATCCCCTCGCTCTTTTCAATGTGGGGTCAGTCTAGAATATTCTCTATAATAGTTGGCGCGCAGGGGTGTGTGTGTGTGTGTGTGTGTGTGTGTGTGTGTGTGTGTGTGGGCGTGCGTGCGTGCGTACGTGCGTGTGTGTGTGCGTGCGTGTGTGTGTGTGTGTGTAGCGGTATTCTCTAAACTTTTTTGCACCAACTGCACGTTGCACATAATCAGACGTTTTGGTAGAATACGGAGAACTTTAAGCTGTTAGACGAGCAGACCACATTCCCTGATTTTGTAGCGCTGTCTGCATCTGTGGTGCACGTACATACTGGGTGTTTCCATGTTTCCATGTCAGCCATGCTGTGACTTACTCAATCTGGTCAGCTCCTGGGTTTATGTCTAGGCTTAAGGCTTGTGCCATTTTGTAAGATAGTCTTTGTTCATTGCATGCGTATGTCTGGTGCGTGAGTGCGTTTTGATTTGAATTGTCAAGATTTGGCGCCGTATATATGCTGTGATTATTCTTATGATGATGATGTTGATGACCATCACATGTGACGTTAGTGCATATGGAATTCGTTCTGAACGCGGAGACGTTATCTCGAAAAACTGAAAGTGTAACGTGCACAGGCGCAAATTTTCGGCCAACTGGCCTTTGTCAAGCGCAGACGTAAGATCAGAAAACAACAAACACCAGATACAAAAATTAGGAGAAAAATCTGCACCTGTCTTGTCTGGTTGTATTAAAAACGCGTTCTGATTCTTTTTTTTTTTTTTTCGTGTTTTTTTTTTTTCTTCTGGTTTCTGTTTGCTTGAACGCACCCCCAGTGGGGGGATGTAGAGGGCTCTTTCAGTATACATAGTATCCCCACCTTCTGGAAATTTTATGCTAGAAATTTCCTCTTTTCTGTCACACTCTTTGTTTCTGCCTTGTTGCTTTGCTTTCTGTCATTTCTACCTATCATTTTCTGCCTCAATGGTTCCGTTCACTTCGTAAATGGTACATTTATATGCGCTTGTTTTTAGGATAGTGTTTTGTTGTCCTTAGGTATGTTTATATTTGTATTTAGGCATATTTTCTAAATTCCCTGTGCGATAAATTGGACAGAGTGGTCAACGCCAGGGGCATGTCCTTAGATTATGTGCACGAATGCATTGATATGTGTACTTAATTTCCTTTTCTTGTGTTTTTTTCTTGAAGTTTTGTATGTTTTGAAGATGTTATAGCCCTGATATGGCTGTATGCAGTCGGCTGGGCTTTAAAAACAACAATAACAATGCTTGAACGCGGGCAGTCATACTTGTTTTGTAACGTGCATATTTGATTTTCTGAGTGTGTGTACACACGAAGGGGGTTAAGGCATTGGCAGGTCTGCACACACATGTTGATCTGGGAGATCGGAAAAAGGTCTCCACTCTTTACCCACCAGGCAGAAGTGTCTAGGCGGATTGAACCCGGGACCTGTACCTTTGGTAATCCGAGTTTACCACTTCGACTACCACGCCCGTAATCCGCTCATGAATTCAGTAGTTTTACATGGACAGATTCTGAGACCAGGGTCTCGCTTATAATCGTTTCTGTCAAGTACAAAAGATAAATCAATATCTCTCTGTGTATTCATTCCCTCTTCCCTCCCTATATTTTTCTGTCTCTCTGGCTCGCTCTCTCTCTCTCTCTCTCTCTCTGGCTCTCTCTCTCTGTCTCTCTCTCTCTCTCTGGCTCTCTCTCTCTCTGTCTCTGTCTCTCTCTCTCTCGCTCTCTCTCTCTGTCTCTGTCTCTCTCCCCTTCCGCTTTCAGTTCCCCATTCCACTACAGCCCCTTCTTGATACTGTGACAGGGGATGTTGGCCTAAGCCATTAAAATCCTATGAGTCTTGACACTGTCTGTCTGTCTCTGTCTTTCTCTCGCTCTTGCTCTCCCCCCCCTCTCTCTCTCTCTCTTTCTGTGTTTCTGTCTGTCTGTCTGTCTTCCTCTCTGTATCTCTTTCTGTCTCTGTCAGTCTGTCTCTCTCTGCCTCTGTCTCTCTCTCCCTCCCTCCCTCCCTCCGTCTCTGTTTTCTCTCTCTCTCTCTTGTTTCTCTCTCACTCACTCTCTCTGTGTCTGTCACTCTTTCTGTGTCTGTCTGTCTGTCTCTCTGTCTCTGTCTGTCTTTCTCCCTCTTTATCCCTCTTTCTCACTCTTTCTCTCTCTCTCTCTATCTGTCTCGTGTCTGTCTCTCTCCTCTCTCTCTCTCTCTCTCTCTCTCTCTCTCTCCTCTCTCTTTTCTCTGTATGTGTGTGTGTTTGTGTATGGATGTGGGTGTGGGTGGGTGGAAGGTCAATAACTCTCTTTGTGCGCTTGCCGACACTCCAAGTTGAAAGATATTAATAGTCTGATAAGCGTGTGTGTGTGTGTGTGTGTGTGTGTGTGTGTGTGTGTGTGTGTGTGTGTGTGTGTGTGTGTGTGTGTGTGTGTGTGTGTGTAGAATAGCAGGGACAAGCTGTAAGACTGTAGGGCATATCCGACGGGACCCAGTGCTACTACCCTTGAGTGATAAAGCGTTTTCATTTCTGCCTCTCTCTCTCTCTCTCTCTTTCTGTCTGTCTGTCTGTCTGTCTCTTTTCTCTCTCTCTCCTCTCCTCTTCCTCTCTCCTCTCCTCTCTCTCCTCTCTTCTCTCTCTCTCCCTCTCTCTCCCTCTCTCTCCTTTCTCTCCCTCTCTCTCTTTCTCTCTCCCTCTCTCTCTCTCTTTCTCTTTTTTTCTCTCTCTCCCTCTCTCTTTCTCTCTCTTTCTCTCTCTCTCTCACTCTCTCTCTCACGCACACAACACACACACGCACGCATGCACACACAAACACACACGCACGCACACACAAACACACACGCACGCATACACACATACACACACAATCACACACACACACACACACACGCACACAAACACACGCACGCACGCACAAACACAGTCACACACACACAATCACACACACATGAACAAGTGTACACCGCATGTACACACATACACATATCGAAAGGACTTCAGGCTTCAGAACACTTTCTTACGCAAAGATAGTAGCATCAAGTCTCATCGGATCTGTCTTACAGCTAGTTATCCCTGCTGCTCTGCATACAAACTGTAAGTATGAAAAGAACTAAGGAAAAAATCAAATGAATAAAACATTATTCATGAAACATTATACCATGAATTGTGATAAAACATTTGACTTTACATATATGCCAATAGGTCCCACGTTTTATAACAGCATGAGCGACAAAAGCACACACATGAAAGTAAACGCATGTCGACCGTTAACAATAACAACAAGAATAACAACAATTGAGTAACATTACTACTGTTAATTGTATTACTATTTTATCCAAAAGAAAAAGTGAACTAAGAACAGAGAGTGAAAGGGAAAGGAAGAATTATAGGAAACATTAAGAATAAACGGGTGGAGGTGGGGTAGACATGTCAATTAACGCAATGATGATGATAATAGATTAACCATAATACATGTATATATCACCTTATGGAAGTTATAAAAAGTGCAAATGAAAACTCAATTTCCAGTCGAGCATGTACCCCTGTGGGGATGCCGGTTTTTTGTTTGTTTGTTTGTTTGTTTGTTTGTTTTTTCAGTATAAATAGTATCCAATCTTCTGGAAATTCTTTGCTAGAAATGTACTATTTTCTGTCACTCTTTTTGTTTCTTTTTTCCTCCTTTGCTTTCTGTCCTAACTTCTTATCATTTTCTGCCTTGCTGGTCCATTTTGTCTGTACGTGTTCGATAAAGTCTTACACAGTATGACTGATAACTGGGTACATGTTTAATAATTATGTGCATTTTTGGCTCTTGGGAAGTGAGATATGCAGAGGCAGTTTCACTTAATTTAGGCATGTTTTTATTTGTTTTAGTGTCCTTAATTCTGTTTAGATTTGTATTCGGGTATGTTTTTTTAAATCCCCTGCGCAATAAATTTGATAGAGTGGTCAACACCAAGGGCATCTCCGTAGATTATGTGCGCGAATGCATTGATGTGTACTTAATTTTCTTTTGTTCTTTTTTCTTTTCCTGTTGAAGTATTGTGTGTTTTGAAACGGTGATAGCCCTGATATGGCTCTACTCAGTCGGCTGGGCTTTAGATAAAAATAACAATAACAAAACAGTCGAGCATGTGCTGTACAAAAGCACGAAATATAGGCAGATAGCCAAACCCGATATGCGTAAAGCAAGTACAAGTCAAACCTCTAACAAGAACAGTGTTGGCCCATATTGTAGATTACTACTAACATGGAAACGTATTAGGAAAGAACATGACTTAAAAGAAGCAACAAAGAACATACAAAACGGGTGGGGAGAAGTGGGGGGGGGGGGGGGGCAGAGAGAGAGAGAGAGAGAGAGGTCAGCTCATAAAGATGAAGCCCTTATGAGAAAGGAATGTAACGTAAAAAGAAGCAACAAAGGACAAACAAAGTGGATGGGGAGAAGGGTGGGGGGTAGAGACAGCGAGAGAGAGAGAGAGAGAGAGAGAGAGAGATGAGAGAGAGAGAGAGAGAGATGAAGCCCTTATGAGAAAAGGACGTAACGTAAAAGAATTAACAAAGGACAAACAAAGCGGGTGGGGAGAAGGGTGGGGGGGGGACAGAGAGAGAGAACAGAGAGAGATTAAGCCCATATGAGAAAAGTAACGTAACGTAAAAGAATCAACAAAGGACAAACAAAGCGGGTGGGGAGAAGGGGGGGGGGGTGAGAAATAGAGACAGAGAGAAAGAGAGAGATGAAGCCCATATGAGAAAAGAACGTAACGTACAAGAATCAACAAAGGACAAACAAAGCGCGTGGGGAGAAGGGGGGAGGGACAGAGAGAGAGAGAAGAGTGTGTGTGTGTGTGAGTGTGTAGAGGACGGACATAAAGACAAAAGATGAAGCCCATATGAGAAAAGAACGTAACGTACAAGAATCAACAAAGGACAAACAAAGCGCGTGGGGAGAAGGGGGGAGAGGTCGGAGAGAGAGAGAGAGTGTGTGATGTGTGTGTGTATGTGGTGAGGACGGCTCATAAAGACAAAAGATGAAGCCCATATGAGAAAAGACGTAACTGAAAGAATCAACAAAGGACAAACAAAGCGCGTGGGGAGAAGGGGGGAGAGGACAGAGAAAGAGAGAGAGTGAGAGAGTAGAGTGTTGTGGTGTGTGTGAGGACGGCTCATAAAGACAAAAGATGAAGCCCACATGAGAAAAGAACGTAACCTGAAAGAAGCAACAAAGAACAAACAAAACGGGTGGGGAGAAGGGGGAATGGACAGAGACAGAGAGAGAGAGAGGAGACGGCTCATACAGGTGACACCCATATGAGAAAGGAACCTAACTGAAAGGAGCAACAAAGAACAAACAAAGCAGATGGGGAAAGTGGGCAGAAGGGGGACACACACACACCACCGCGTGCACCGCGCGCGCATGTACACACACACACGCACACACACACACACACTTGTACACACACACGCACGTACGCACACACGCACGCGTACACACACACGCACGTACGTACAACACACAACACACACACACACCACACACACACACACACACACACACACACACACTTATTCAGAGAGAGAGGACGGCTCATACAGGTGACACCCATATGACAATGGACGAAAAAAAAGCAACAAAGAACAAACAAAGCGGGTGGGGAGAAGGGACACACACACACACACACACACACACACACACACACACACACACACACCACACACACACACACACACACACACACACACACACACACACACACACACACACACACACACAACAAGAGAGAGAGAGAGAGGACGATTCAAAAAGCTGACTCAATATTATTATCATTATCAGAGAGAGAGAGATGACGATTCAAAAAGCTGACTCATATTATTATCATTATCACAGAGAGAGAGATGACGGATCACAAAGCTAACATCCTTAATAATAATATTAGTGTCATTATCATACCTGAATACTGATTATTGCTAATTATCTATCTCCAAGTGTGATCATGTGATTTGATACCCGGTGATGATCCAGACTTGCACCCAGATAGTCCATGGACGAATTTATCTGTGATGTTATCAGTATATCTGTCATGGAAGTTTGTGTGTCGTGTTCTCACTTCAGTGTCCTCTGCGTCGTGTTGTGATAACGTGTGTATGCTATGTCTAGAGGTAGAACACTTGTCTGTCCTTTGCGTCAGTGGGTCGTCGTATGGTTTTGATGATTGGAATGCGTGGTATATTTTTCCCAGGGAACTGTTTGTGCTGTGGTCTACGCTGTTGGTGTTTAACTAGTTCTGTCGTCTTTTTCCGAAGGAAATTTTGTTGCTGCTGATCACGCTGTTGATGTTATCAAAAGAACAGGTACCGTGGTGTTCAGTATTCAAGTCTGATATTGATGATAATATTGATGATGATGATAATAATGGTGATGATAATAAAAACAACAACAGTAACGATGATGGGCGACGACGAGATGATAATGATCATATATAAGAACATAATAATAATAATAATAATGATGATCATGATCATGATGATAGATTGTGTGCACGAATGCATTGATATGTGTACTTAGTTTTGTTTTCCTTTTTTTCTTCCTATTGAAGTGGTTGTATACGTTTTGAAACGCTTATAGCCCTGACATGGCTCTGCACAGTCGGCTGGGCTTTAAACAAAAATAACAATAATGATCATGATGATGATAATGATGATGATCTGACGATGACGATAATAACAATACTACTACTACTACTACTATTACTACTACAACAACTACTACTACAATGATGATGATGATGATGATGATAATAATAATAATAATGATAATAATGTTTAACAAGAGAGTGGAATGTGATCAGCTATTCTAATAGTTTGAGTTCTCCGTGCTCCGTTAAGAAAATCTGTTTACGTGCAATGCACGGTGTGTCTAACAATGTTTTGGAGAATACAACGATACAGAAAAGACTTACAGTGAAAATGATAATAATGAGAAAAAGAAGAATTGGAATGGCAACGTTAATACGATGATGATAATAAAATTGCTTGTTGTATCATCATCATCATCATCGTTCATCATCATCATCATCGTCATCATCATCGTTACTGATAT
>JAPXFY010000015.1:44390365-44392865 GCA_030674185.1 Monoplex corrugatus | reverse complement strand
ATTGTCAACAGCCATCTCCATCACCGGTATCATCAACATCATCATCATCGTCATCGTCATCGTCATCGTCATCGTCATCGCAACGTAGCCGATAACAACGTAGCCGACAACTACCATCACAACCAAAACCACCATCACCACCACCACCACTACTACAGCCCCCACTTCCATCGTGTCTACGACAACAACCGGCAGACAGAAGGTCAAGGAGCTGTACAGATCAATTGGTGATCATGGATGACGAGTTTGAATCCTTTCTACCCCTCATGTCCAACTCTGGGCCCACCCCCACGTCCAGAGCCAGAGGCCCTGACCGAGGGAATCCACCTTTCTATCAGACATTTGACAACCCTGCCTTGTCTTTGGATGAAGGTGAGTGGGTGAGTGTGTGTGTGTGTGTGTGTGTGTGTGTGTGTGTGTGTGTCGTGTGTGTAATGTGTGTGTATGTAGTGTGTGTGTGTGTGCCTGGTTGTTTTCCACTTGTGTGTGTGTGGGGGGGGGGGGGGGGACTCAGTGCGCGTGTGTATGTGTCTGATTATCTGTGGGCATGTGTATGTGCGCGCTTTCATATGTGCGTGTGCAGATGTTTCCGTTGGTTTGTGTATGTGTGTGTGTGTCCCTAACTTCTACGTCAAAGCCGGAAATAAACCTGCCATTATGCGATTAGAAGGTGCAGAATTTCCATCGTTTTTATCTGATCTTGAAATCTCAAAGTTTATACAATAATACGGAAAAAAAACCACGCACCACACACACACGCACATACGGAGAAATGTATCATAGTTTTTTTTTTTGACGCATTTGAACTGTGTGTTTTATAAAAGGTAATAGAAGTGCACTGTCATTTGAACATGGCCCTGACAAAAAAAACACCCCCTGCCAAATAGAGATGCACTGTCATTTGAACATAGAGGAGAAAATGATCTGCAAAAGGCCTAGACCTTAACCTTTGACTCCCGCACCCTGCCAGCTAGCATCCTGCATTGCCTACCATGCAGGCAAAGCAAAAAACTTAACCCTTTGACTCCCGCACCCTGCCAGCTAGCATCCTGCATTGCCTACCATGCAGGCAAAGCAAAAAACTTAACCCTTTGACTCCCGCAACCTGCCAGCTAGCTTCCTGCATTGCCTACCATGCAGGCAAAGCAAAAAACTTAACCCTTTGACTCCCGCACCCTGCCAGCTAGCATCCTGCATTGCCTACCATGCAGGCAAAGCAAAAAACTTAACCCTTTGACTCCCGCACCCTGCCAGCTAGCATCCTGCATTGCTACCATGCAGGCAAAGCAAAAAACTTAACCCTTTGACTCCCCAACCTGCCAGCTAGCATCCTGCATTGCCTACCATGCAGGCAAAGCAAAAAACTTAACCCTTTGACTCCCGCAACCTGCCAGCTAGCATCCTGCATTGCCTACCATGCAGGCAAAGCAAAAAACTTAACCCTTTGACTCCCGCACCCTGCCAGCTAGCATCCTGCATTGCCTACCATGCAGGCAAAGCAAAAAAACTTAACCCTTTGACTCTCGCATCCGCCAGCTAGCATCCTGCATTGCCTACCATGCAGGCAAAGCAAAAAAATTAACCCTTTGACTCTCGCACCCTGCCAGCTAGCATCCTGCATTGCCTATCATGCAGGCAAAGCAAAAAACTTAACCCTTTGACTCCCGCACCCTGCCAGCTAGCATCCAGCATTGCCTACCATGCAGGCAAAGCAAAAACTTAACCCTTTGACTCCCGCACCCTGCCAGCTAGCATCCGGCATTGCCTACCATGCAGGCAAAGCAAAAAACTTAACCCTTTGACTCCCGCACCCTGCCAGCTAGCATCCTGCATTGCCTACCATGCAGGCAAAGCAAAAAACTTAACCCTTTGACTCTCGCACCCTGCCAGCTAGCATCCAGCATTGCCTACCATGCAGGCAAAGCAAAATCTTAACCCTTTGATTATTCTCTCAGCCTATTCACCAGCTTCCTGCAGTTAGTGGGAGTCAAAGGGTTAACCTCCTCATAGTATGACAACACGGCCCACACAAAAGACAGGGTAGAAAAAAAAACTTTATTGTCGGCTACTGTATCACCTCTATCCCCGTCCTGTCTTCTCGATTGAAAAGAAAGAGTAAAGGTTGTCCCATAGCTCTCTGAGGTCATTGGGGGGGGGGGGGGGTGATGTGTGATAGAGACCAACTTTTTTTCAAGGCCAGCATCGTCAGGGGGGTGTTCACCTCGCCGCTTTATCTTCCCCAACTCTGAACAGGGTCAGGTAGTCGTTCACAGGTAGATGAACTGGAAGCTACTCCCACAAAGTTTTTTCCCGAGTGACATCCAGTTGAAATCGGCGCGGTCAGGATGGAAGGCAAGAGAGCTCCCATCTCTTATGCCAACTGGAGTTCTTTTATCTTTTGTGTATGCCCAGTAAATATTTTCAACAATTATGTCTCTTTCATTCCATTCAGAAACCCACCTGACGGAGGTGAAAAACGGGAGAACTGCGGTGACCATAC
>JAPXFY010000015.1:44370365-44387865 GCA_030674185.1 Monoplex corrugatus | reverse complement strand
TTCCTTTGAACTGTTTCCTGGAGGGTGGTCTTGGAGAGGCCATGCGCCCTGGTTACAGGGCCGTACCATTTCAATTTTCTCTTGGTCGCCGCGGACAACAGGTCTTAATAATGTCTCATGTGTTACGTCTTCATCTAGTTGATAGACAGCTGAGCATTTGGGCATTGACTAGGGTGTGGGTGGGTGGTCTGTCATGTGAGACGAATTATACAGAATTGCTTGTTGTGTTGTGATTCAGACCTTTAATTATTTATTTGTTTACTTTATATGTATGTTCCTTTTTTGAAGGTAAGGTACACGCGTACATATGTCATTTATATGTAACCAAGATTATTCCAGCGGAAGGCTGATAAAATACATGTATAAAAATGGCTGATAGAATAAATGTATAAAACAATAGACTAGGTAAAACTTAGTCTAGGTAGGGCCTCAGGACCTGGTCAGCTCATGGCTTTATGTGCAGGCTCAAGTCTTGTGCCATGATCACCATACACATGGCATCTGTGACGTCAGTGCATATGGAATTCGTTCGAGCGCGGAGACGTCATCTTGAGAAACTGATATGTGTTACGTCACACTTAGCACACTTCCTCATCTGCAGTGTGGGCGTGGTCGGTGTGTGAGATGCCGTGGAACCGTCTGAAGCATTTTATCTCGACTGCTTGGAATTTTTTTTTTTTCTGGAATTATGGTGTCAAAGTCCATGACTTGCAAGCATGTATGACTCAACACATTTCTGAACCAACCCATCAAAAAGGTCACATTCTTCACTGGATCATTTCTCGTGATCACCACAATTCAGCTACTGACAACTGCTTAGTTCTTTCTACCCGTCTAACTTCAGCCCTTCCATCTGACCACTCTGCAATTCTCTGTTCTCTTGACATTTCTCCTCCTTCCCGTACCACGCGCACAGTGACTCGACGCAATCTCAAATCTATCGACCTCTCCACATTTTCATCTGATGCCTCCCGTCTCCTTTCTGAAAAGTCACATAACCTTGCCGATGAATTCTATACTACTCTCCACCATCTTCTGGACACTCATGCTCCAGCCACAACCCGTCTTTTACCTGACCGCCCCCCTACCCCCTGGCTCACTCATGAGATTGCCTGTGCAAAACGTGCCCGCCGCAGAGCAGAGCGCCGCTGGCGCAAATCCAAACTCACTGTACACAGGCAACTTTTCCAAGCCTCTAAAACAAAAGTATCCACCCTCATTGCATCTGCAAAAACAAGCTATTTCCAAACCAAAATCCTGAATGCCTCTTCTTCAAAAGAACTCTTTACAACCATGAATCATCTCCTTGGCACACGAAAAGACTTACCTCTCCCAACAAAACATACAAATGAAGAACTCCCATCTGTATTCTCCAAGTATTTCACCACCAAAATACAAACTCTTCGTGACAGGCTTGACAGGACACCCTGTCAACCATGCCCACCTGACCCTTCCTTCTCTGGCACACCTCTCACTACTTTTACCCCAGTCTCACAAGAAGAAATTTTCAACACAATCAGATCCATGTCGTTCAAAACCTGCGAACTGGATCCTCTTCCAGGTTCTCTCTACTCCGACTGTCTCCCTACTCTCCTCCCATTCATCACTGACATCATCAACACTTCTTTTCAAACTGGAACTGTCCCAGATTCTTTCAAGTCTGCTATTGTTCACCCTCTCCTCAAGAAACACAATTTAGACCCAAATGAACTGAAAAATTACGGCCTATCTCTAATCTCTCTTTCTTGTCAAAACTCCTTGAAAAGGTCGTCCTCAACCAGCTGAACTCTCACCTGTCTGCCAACAATCTCCTCAATCCTTTCCAGTCAGCCTACCGCCAGTGCCATAGCACTGAAACTGCCCTACTACACATTCTCAACAATCTCCTCCTTGCAACTGATACTGGCAAAGTCTCTCTCCTCACACTCCTTGATCTGTCTGCAGCCTTCGATACCATTGACCATGGTATTCTCCTTTCTAGACTTCATCATACTTTTGGCATCTCTGACATTGCTCTCTCCTTTTTCACTTCGTATTTATCAAACAGAAAACAAACTGTTCTCATCAATGGCACTTACTCTCAACCTGCATACCTGACCTGTGGTGTTCCACAAGGATCTGTCCTTGGCCCTGTTCTTTTCACTCTTTATACCTCCCCCTGTCCACCATCATCAACTCCCACTCTATAAAACACCACTTCTTTGCTGATGACACCCAACTTCAAGACAGTGACTCACCTGATAATATACAGCGCCTGTTGACTCGCACCCTGAGTGTTACTCGGACATTAAGAATTGGATGACACACAATAGACTTCAGCTTAATGACGACAAGACAGAAGCTATCCTCATTGGCACCCGTCAGAAACTTTCCCAGCTGCCTCCTCTTTCTCTCCCATTATGTAAAACATCAGTCCCAATTTCTGATTCAGCTAAAAACCTTGGTGTCTGCATTGACTCTACCCTGTCCATGAACAACTTTGTTTCTCAAACTGCCAGATCTTGCTACTATCATCTCCATCGTATAAGCCTGATCAGGAAGTATCTCTCTGTGGAAACAACTGCAAAACTCGTTCTCTCCTTCATAATGTCTCGCATTGACTATTGCAATTCACTCCTGTCTGGTCTTCCTGCCTCCACCATTCACATCCTACAGCGCATTCAAAACAATGCTGTACGCCTTGTACTCAAAAAGAAAAAAGCTGACCACATATCTCCTCTCCTGGCACAACTTCACTGGCTCCCTGTATCAAAGCGCATACAGTACAAACTAGACACCATGTGCTACAAAAGCCTCAATAACGCAGCCCCCGATTACCTGTCAAGCCTACTTGAGATCTATGTTCCCTCACGTACCCTCCGCTCTGCCTCCGATCCTCTGACTTTTCGCTTTCCACGCACTAAGCTCAATACCTATGGTCCACGAGCCTTCTCTGTTTCTGGTCCACTCTCCTGGAACAAACTTCCTCTCTCAGTCCGTCAGCAACCTACTTTTGCCTCCTTCAAGTCCGCTCTCAAAACTCACCTTTTCTCCTCTGCATAAAATCCTAACCTCACTCAACCCCCTTCTGCAGCCTGTCTCCGCTCGGAGGGGAATCACTTTGTTTTAATATATAATTGTATATGATGTGCTCTCTGTGGTTTTCCATTGGTTTTATTCTTGCTTTTATTGCTTTTATTCTTTTCTCCCCATTTGTGGCCATGCAGTGTGTGTGTGTGTGTGTGTGTGTGTGTGTGTGTGTGTGTGTGTGTGTGTGTGTGTGTGTGTGTGCGTGCGTGTGTGTGTGTGTGTGCGTGCGGGTGTGTGCGTGTGTCTTTTCGGCGCTTGGATTTGATTTTTGTCGAGATTTACGCTATATAAATATTGTAATTATTATGTATGCATGTGCGTACGTATGTATGTATGTATGTATGTATGTATGTATGTATACGCTTAGATTTATGTATGTATGTATGTATGCATGTATACGCTCAGCTTAGATTTATGTATGTAAGTATGTATGCATGTATGTATGCATGTATACGCTCATATGTATGTAGGTATGTATGCATGTATACGCTCAGCGCTTAGATTTGATTTTATCAAGATTTTGCGCTATATAAATAAAATATATTATTATTTTTATTATTATGTAAAAAGACAGAGAGCACAAGTACATGCAGTAACTTCCTCTTGCATTTGAGAGTGGTTTTTATGTCTGTCCAAATTAGTTCAAACTTGGTCAACGTAGCTGTTGTTGTTTTGTAGTTCTAGCGAGGACTTCTAACACATTATTTTAAATCAAGACATTTGACCTGTAAGGGTTTAGCCGTTGAAATAAATAATGGGACCGTGTTCTGAATTCGACACTGGATGTCACAAAGAGATGCGGTAGTGAAATAAAATATTTGGAATGAAACGAATTTTTTTTTTCCTGTGGTATAAAGCATTAGCACGTATGCCAACTTTCACGTCTGCCTTTGCTTATCTACTGATGTTAAAAGAATAGAAAATGGGATACTGTGTGTGTGTGTGTGTGTGTGTGTGTGTGTGTGTGTGTGTGTGTGTGTGTGTGTGTGTGTGTGTGTGTGTGTTGTGTGTGTGAGGAGAGGAGAGACTGAGAGAGAGAGAGAGAGAGATGAGAGAGAGAGAGAAGAGAGAGAGAGAGAGATGTGGATAACGGCAGTACATAATGCTGACTTTCTGTTCCATTTCTACTCAGCTTGGACTGGACCAAACATCTACGCCGAATCCCTGACAAGTCCCGTGAGGACGTGCATATGTATATTCTAGATACCTTGAGGGAGCAGCCCATTGACATCCATCAGAAGAAGAAACTGTCCAGGTCTGTCCTATGTTTACCTAGTCTGTTTCCATAGTCGAGTGTTCCCTGGTGGGGACGCCAGGGGCTCTTTCAGTATGAATAGCATCCCCACTGTCTAGACATTCTGTGCTAGAAACGTCCTCTTTTCTGTCACTCTCTTTGTTTCTGCCTTGCTTTGCTTTTGTCATTCTTTCTGTCATTTTTCTGCCTTGATGGTCCGTCTGTCTGTTTCTCTGTCTCTGTCCCTCTCCCTGTCTCTGTCTGTCTGTCTCTTTCTGTCTCTGTCTGTCTCTGTCATTCTCTCTCTCTCTCTCTCTCTCTCTCTTTTTTCTCTCTCTCTCTCTTTTCTCTCTCTCTCTCGCTCGCTCGCTCTGGTCATCCTACTCTTATTCTAACGAAGAGTTTAACGTGTCTTTTGACATTATTTCTTATGTGATGTCATCAAAATGCACTTCAGTTGACCTGTTTCACAGACGGCAACCATGTTGATGAAGAGCTTTCGGTGATAGTGTTGTATCATGTGTGGCCCCTATGACAGGCATGTGCTGGCCATGAATTCGATTTCTTTGAACAAATACTGACATGGTGCCCGACCTCATTTCATCGTGTGGCGTTCGTGTTAGATACATAGCCCACACACATTCCATGGGGATGCCATGGACTATTTTCAGTATTAATAGTGTCCCCACCTTCTGGAAATTCTGCGTGAGAAATTTTCTCGTTCTGTCACTCCCTTTTGTGTCTGTCTCACTCCTTTGCTTTCTGTCATTTCTTCCTATTATTTCTTGCCTTTTCTGGTCTATTCATCTGTATGTGTTCAGTCTATAAAGCCTTTTTTTAAACATTGATAATTGTGTATATGTATTAATGCTTTTTGGGGGGGTTCTGGCGAAGTGTGCAGAAACAATTTTAGGTAATTTAGTCCAGTAAATATATAATGTTGTGTTATTATATATATATATATTTTATATTATTTGTGTGTGTGTGTGTGTGTGTGTGTGTGTGTGTGTGTGTGTGTGTGTGTGTGTGTGTGTGTGTGTGTGTGTGTGTGTGTTAAGTTTGTCTGTGTATTTGTATATCCTTCCCCCACCCCCTCAGTGAGGAATTGGGCCAACTCCAAGAGCGTACACGTAGATCATGCACAGCACTACACAGCACAGCTCGACACTACACAGCATGACACTACACAGCACACATACACAGCACGCACTACACTTCACAGTACTACATAACTGCACACACCACAGCACTACCACTACACAGCACTACCAGCACTACACTACACAGCACTACACTACACTAGCACAACACAGCATCATACACTACACTACACTACACAGCACTACACTACACAACACACACTACACTACTTACACTACACACACTACACTACACAGCACTACACTACACAACACACAGCACTACACTACACACACAACACAGCACTACACTAACACAGCACTAACAACCAGCACAACAACACATTACACTACAAGCATTACACTACACAGCACTACACTACATCACACACACATACATACACATACACAGCATACACACACACACAGCATTACACATACAACTACACTACACTACACACACAGCATACACTACCAGCACTACACTACACACACACTACAGCACTACACTACACTACACACACTACACTACACTACACAACACAGCACTACATACACAACACAGCACTACACTACACAGCACTACACTACACTACACTACACTACACAGCACTACACTACACAACAGCCTACACTACACAGCACTACACACACAGCATACACACAGCACTAACAATACACAGCACTAACCACAACACAGCATACACTACACACAACACTACACTACAACAACACTACAGCACTACACTACACAGCACTACACTACACAGTACTACACTACACAGCACTACACTACACTACATCACACACAGCACTACACTACACAGCACTACACTACACAACACTACACTACACAAACAACACATACATCAACTACACACACTACACTACACAACACTACACTACACAGCACTACACTACACACAGCACTACACTACCACTACACTACACAGCACTACACTACACTAGCACTACACAGCACTACACTACACAGCATACACTACACAACACTACACTACACTACACACACTACACTACACAACACAAACTACACTCACACAACACTACACTACACAGCACTACACAACATACACTACACCACTACACAACACTACACTCACACAACATACACTATACCACTACACACAGCATCTACACTACACAGCACTACACATACACACTACACTACACTACACTACACACTACACTCACAGCACTACACTACACAACACTACACTACACCACACAACACTACACTAACACAACACTACACAACACACAACACTACACACACACACTACACCAGCAACATACACTAGCATATACACAGCACTACACTACACAGCACTACACTACACAACACTACACTACACTACACTACACTACACAGCACTACACTAACAGCGTACAGCACTACACTACACAACACTACATTACACTACACAACACTACACTACACAGCACTACACTACACAGCATACACAGCACTACACTACACAGCACTACACTACACACACTACATACACACACAGCATACTACACAACACAGCACTACACACACAGCAGTACACACACTACACAACACTACACTACACAACACTACACTACACCACACTACACTACACTAGCACTACACACAACACACTACACTACACCAGCACACACTACACTACACTACACCACACACACTACACTACACAGCATCATTACACAGCCTACACTACACAGCACTACACTACACACAAGCACACACTACACACACACACACTACACTACACACAAACACTACACTACACAGCATAGCACTACACAGCACCACACACACATACACTACACGCAACACACTACACAGCACTACACTACACAGCACTACACTACACACACTACATACACTACACTACACTAACACAGCATACACTACACCAGCACAAACACTCACTACACAGCACTACACTAACAACAGCACTACACTAACAGACTACACTACACAGCACACACTACACACACTACACTACACAGCACTACACTACACAGCACTACACTACACAACACAGCATCTACACTACACACACACACACTACACAACACTACACCACACAACACTACACTACACAGCACTACACTACACAACACAGCACTACACTACACACCAACACTACACTACACAGCACTACACTACACGCAACACACTACACACACACACACAACACTACACAACACTACACACACACAGCACTTACACTACACACACAACACTACACACACACACTACACAACACATACACAGCACTACACTACACACACACACTACACAACACTACACCACACAGCACTACACTACACAGCACTACACTACTACGCAACACACTACACAGCTAACACACTACCACCACACTACACCACACAAACACTACACTAACACAGCACTACACTACACAGCACTACACTACACCAGCAACACACTACACAGCACACACTACACAGCACTACACACACAGCAACACACACACACACACACACACAGCACTACACAACACAGCACTACACTACACCAGCACCACACTACACACACCACAAAGCACTACACTACACAGCACTACACTACACAGCACTACACTACACAGCAACACTACACACACAGCACTACACTACACAGCACACACTACACAGCATACACACACACAAGCACTACACCACACAGCACTACACTACACAGCACACACTAGCACTACACATACACAGCAACTACACTACAGCACACACTACACAGCACTACACTACACAGCACTACACACACTACACAGCACTACACTACACACACAGCACTACACACACAGCACACACTACACAGCATACACTACACAGCACTACACTAACTACACAGCACTACACACATACACAGCACTACACTACACAGCACACACTAACAAACACAGCACTACACTACACTACCAACAAGCACTACACTACACAACACACACTACACTAACACTACACAGCACACACACACAGCAACACAACACAGCACTACACTACACAGCAACACACTACACACACTACACACACAGCAACACACACACAGCACTACACACACAGCAACACACTACACAGCACTACACAACACAGCAACACACATACACAGCACTACACTACACACACACACACTACACACACTACACACACAGCACTACACTAACACACAACACATACACAGCACTACACACACAGACACTACACACTACACAGCACTACACTACACAGCAACACACTACACAGCACACACACACACACATACACAGCACTACAAATACACAGCACTACACACACAAGCACTACACAACACATGCAACTACACACAACACAGCACTACACAACACACACTACACTACACAGCACTACACTACACTACACAGCACTACACACATACACAGCACACACTACACAGCACTACACAACACACACTACACAACACTACACTACACAACACTACACTACACAGCACTACACTACACAACACAGCACTACACAACACAGCACTACACTACACAGCACTACACTACACAACACTACACTACACAACACACACAGCACTACACTACACAACACACACTGCACTAACACGCAGCACTACACTCACACAACCACACTACACACAACACGCACTACACAACACAACTACACTAACACTACACTACACTACACTACACAGCATACACATACACAGCACTACACTACACAGCAACACAACACAGCACTACACTACACCACACAACACAACACACAGCACTACACACACAGCACTACACTACACAGCATACACTACACAACACAGACTACACACACAGCACTACACTACACAGCACTACACTACACAGCACTACACTACACACACAGCACTACACTACACAGCACTACACTACACAACACACGCACTACACTACACAGCACTACACTACACAACACACACTACACACACTACACACACAGCACTACACTACACAGCACTACAACACATACACAGCACTACACAACACAGCACTACACTACACACAACACAGCACTACACACACAGCACTACACTACACAAACAGCACTACACTACACAGCATACACACACTACACAGCACTACACTACACAGCACTACATACACAGCACTACACTACCACACACATACACTACACAGCACTACACATACACAGCACTACACTACACAGCACTACACTACACAGCACACATACAACTCATCACAGCACTACACTACACAGCACTACACACATACACTACACAACATCATACACAACACTACACTACTACACAAACACTACACTACACAACACACTACAACACTACACTACACAGCACTACACTACACAGCACTACACGACACAGCACTACACTACACAGCACTACACACACAGCACACACTACACAGCACTACACTACACAGCACTACACATTTAAACACAACACTGCAGAATACACCACACTATTGCACAACACAATATTTAGTACCACGAAATACAGCACTACACAATGTAACAACATAGTGCAGACGTACACAACACAACACAAAACACAACACAACACAAAACACACACACAACAAACACAACACAACACAAACACAACACAACACATCACAACACAACACACACACACAACACAGTCAGTACACAACGCAGCCCTTCACAACACAGCACTACACAACACACCTCTTCACAACACAGCCCGGAAAATGCAGAAATGCACGATACGTCAAAGTGATGCACAGTGCAATCGCTCACAAAACAGCACAGCACGATAAACACAGCACAGCAGTGCACAATATAGCACGAACATATCACAACACAACACACAACAGATACCATCATAATCATCATGTGCCCTGCCGCACGGCGTTTGGCGATCACGGCCCTCCATATGAATCTATCCTTCGTCGCTGCAAGTACATCTCCCATCCTCTGTCTTCATCCACTCTGTAAGTCCGTTCAATGTTCAATAATCATTTTCTCCTGGGTCTACTTGTGTTCTTTTTCCCTCCATTTTCCTGTTGTAACCGGGGGCTCTAATTTGTCTTGTTTCCTAAAATATCCTATAATAGTAAAAATGTTGCTTGTGTTTTCCTAATCTTCTTCGGTAATGTTCTTCTTGTGTCTGCCTCCTTCAAGACTGTCTCGTTTGTTTTCTTTGCTGTCCATGGAATTCTTAACATTCTTGTTAGAAACTACGTTTCAGCTGCCTCAATCTTGTTCTGACTTTGCGTGTTGACTGTCCACGCTTCACATCCGTACAACAGTATCGGTTCTGTTAACGCTGAAAAACTCTCTTCCTGATGTTAGATAGGTATTTGTTGGTAAGAACGCTTTTCATTTCCTGGAATGCTGTTTTAGCTTGGCCGATTCTGTTGGTTATTTCTAATGTACATGGACAGAGAAGAAAACAGACGTGGCAGTCTGGAAGGAGGCAGACAAAGAAAAGCATTAAAGAAAAAGATTAGGAAAAGACGAGCACCGTTTATAGGACATTTTATGAGGCAAGTAAAATTAAAGCTGAGACAAGCAACATTTATAGGACATTTTACGAGGAAAGAGAAGTTAGAACACCTAGTCACAACAGGAAAGCTGGAGGGAAAAAGAGCACATAAGTCAGTACAGACAAAATGACTGGCTGTAGTGTTTCAGGTATCTCAGAGACCGGCTGGACGCTGCCTCTGTGTCCAGCTTGACCAGCAGAGACAGTAGAAAACGTAAGGTCAGTTCTGTGAATGGTACACAAGTAATTGTGCCGGACAGCGAGCAAACATGCGAGAGACGTAGAATATCTGAGTATGTGTGGTGTGCCTGTGTGTATGTGGTGTGTGTGTGTGTGTGTGTGTGTGTGTGTGTGTGTGTGTGTGTGTGTGTGTGTGTGTGTGTGTTTGTGGTGTGTGTGTGTGTGTGTGTGTAGTGTGTGAGTGTGTGTGTGTGTAGTGTGTGTGTGTGTGTGTGTATGTGTGTATGTGTTGTGTGTGTGTGTGTGTGTGTGTGATGTGTGTGTGTGTGTGTGTGTGTGTGTGTGTTGTGTATGTGAGTGTGTGCGCGCACATGTATGTGTCTGTGTTTGGGGCGCGTTTGTGTGTGTGTGTGTGTGTGTGTGTGTGTGTGTGTGTGTGTGTGTGTGTGTGTGTGTGTGTTGTGTGCACGCGCGCGCACCATGTTTGCTTGTGCATCCGTGTACATGATCGTAAAAGTTTTGATTTTATTTTGAGGCAGTTTTGATTTTATCAAGATTTTGCGCTATATAAATATTGTAATTAATATTATTATTATAAAGTTGTACCGTAATTTTCCAGGAACGCCGTCGCTCGAAATTCAAAGTAGATGTTGGAATCTGGAATGGAAATATCGGGAGAATCTCAGGTTAGCAAACGCTTTGTCCTCGATATGGTTGTAGTGGCAGTGGTGGCGATGGTGGTGGTAGCAATGGTTTAACAGTGTAGATCAGTATCCTAAATGTAATTTAATGGTGGTGGTGGGTAGTAGGTTTTGATGAATATGTCCAGTTTTGAGTATCTTACGCTTGAACATAATACTATTGTTGGTGGTGGTGGTAATGATAGTGTGATGATGGTAGCTGTGGTGAAGTTGGAGGTTTTGTTAAATATGACCATAGTTCACATCAGTATCTCACACTCGAATGTGAGTCATGTACTGTTAATATATTTGGAATGTTTTATCGTGATATATTCTCCCGTAGAGATGTCAGGTGTTCTTTCAGTATATATAGTATATCTCCCTTCTGGAAATTCTGTGCTATAAATTTCCTCTTTTCTGTCAATCTCTATGTTTCTGCCTTGATCCTGTGCTTTCTTTCATCTCTTTCTCATTTTTCTTTCATCTCTTTCTCATTTTCTTTCATCTCTTTTTCTCATTTCAGCTTTGCTGGTCCATTCATCTATATGGTTTCTATAAAGCATGAATACTTTCTCTGAGGATTGATAATTATGTACATGTATTAAATGCATTTTCGATTTTAAGAAAATGTGATGTTCAGAAACATTTTTTGGTAATTTAGACCCATTTTTATATGTTTTTCTGTCCGTGGTTATGTTTACATTTGTATTCAAGTTTACTTTTTTAAACCCCTGGTGACATTTTGGGCGGCGTGGTCAACGCCAGGTGTGTATCCTTAGATTATGTGGGCGAATGCATAGGTATACATACTGATTTTTTTGTTCCAGTTATTTTTCTCCAGTGAGGTATGATACACTTTTTGAGATGGTTATAGCCCTGATAGGGCTTTGCGCGGTCGACTGGGCTTTAAACAGAAAACAAACAAAAAAAGAAAAACAGTAACAATGACTGCCTTTATGGTGGGATTATAAAACAAAACGGCCGTACACGTAAAAATTCACTCGTGAGTGAACGTTGGAATTGTAGCTCGCGAAGGCAAAAAAGGAAGACAAAAACATTTACAAAGGTTGTGCTTGTAGTAAACTTTGGAGTATTTCACGTTTCACTGATTGTTTTGATTTTTTTTTATTGTTATTCCAAAAGCGTACTTTGGCAGTCACGTGGCTTCCTATTTCGTGTTCCTGAGGTTTCTGGTCTACCTGGATATACTGCTGGCCCTGATGCTGTTTGGACTGGTCACTCTACCTCAGGTAGGTACGGAGTCTTTCTGGGTGCTGTAGTGAACTGGTCATTCTTCTTGATCTTTGCATTTTTGGTCTGTTTGTTTATTTTCCCTAAAACAACAACGAAAACAATAACTACGACTACTACTGCTACGACTACTTTACTACTACTACTACTACTACTACTACTACTACTACTACTACTATACTACTGCTGCTGCTGCTGCTGCTGCTGCTGCTGCTGCTATTACTACTACTGCTACTACTGTTCTGCTTTCTTTAAAACACTGTATTATTCAGGGATAGTACCATAGGTCCCACTGGACCTGTCACAGCTGGTCTTTGCAATTCTACACTTATAAATATATAAGGGTATTGAAAAGTCCTAAAAAATTAAATAATGGAAACTAATCAAGTAAAATGAAATTGAAATTTAAGCATACATACACACTTAGTTAAGAGGAAAAGAAGAAATTAAACAAATTGTTAAAAACGAACATAGGAAGGGGAAGATGTGTTAACTCTAATTCTAAGATAAAACAGAGCCATAACCCATTTAGTGTCAAAGAAGTTCAAGAAAAAGTTTATGAGAAAATACCGATTCCATATCTGTGTCGCTTAAATGCTTTACAAAACCAAATACAGTTCATCCCCAGCAACAGTAACCAAAACAACGATAGCAACATAACAATAATAGTAATAATAATGGCAGTAATGAAAAAAACACGATAAATATGACTATAATAATGAAAATAGCAATAGTATAGACATTAATAAATTAACATTATTGTGCAGGAAAACTGAGTAGGTTTACAGGTATGTGTAACTCTGCTGAAGCCTATTCATTATGAGTTTAAACATTTTATGTCATAATGTAATTTGATCATTTTCTGCCTTGCTGGTCCATTCACCTGTATGTGTTCGATAAAGTCTTACGTACTTTCTCTTAGGATTGATAATTGGGTACATGTATCAAATGCATTATTAGCTCTAGGGAAATGAGATATGTAGAAGCAATTTAAGGTAAGTAATTCAGGCCCGGTTTTATATATTAGTGTCCTTAGTTATGTTTCAGTTTGTATTCAGGTGTGTGTTTTAAATCCCCTGTGCGATAAATTGGACGGAGTGGTCAGCGCCAGGGGCATGTCCTTAGATTATGTGCGCTGATGCATTGATATGTGTATATAATTTTTTTTCCTTTTTTTTCTCTGTTGAAGTATTGTGTATGTTTTGAAACGGTTATAGCCTGATATGGCCCAGTGCCGCTGACTGGGCTTTAAACAAAACTAACAAAAAATAACGGTTTCAACTGATGCTGTAATCCTTCTCGTGTGTGCTACAACATGTCAATTCTGACATTGGGAATTTTTCTTAGTCGAAAAAGTTTTATGAAATGCCTTTTGTTCGCAGCAAATTAGCCCGTCATTTTCTACAGTAGATCCGTCGAACCGCACGTCAAAGGCATTCCCTTATATGATTGAGAAGTGTGTACAATTTCATGAAGACTATGTCCTGTTTGCTGAGCGCAAAGTGGTTAATGAAATTTGCAAGTTTCGTGTTGTTTTTTTTTCAAATTAGTGAAAAAGAGGAATAGCATGTTCCAAAACATATGCTTTATATGTTATGAAGTAAGCACTCGATTTCATAGAGTTTTCACCGTTAGAAAGAACATGCAATTTCCCTTTATTATGAGATGAAATATATAATCATGTAGCACCCATTCCATGGTGGATGTGCACAAATATGAAATCCTTACTTCTTGGCTAATTGAATGCGAAATTTCACCAGATGTGATGAAAGCATTGATAGCTAAACAAACATCTTTGTCAACACTCTCGGCAAGCGATGGACTCTCACAACAGACAAATGGAAAATTTCCCACTTTAACACAACAAAAGCAAAAGAAAACCAATTAGCTCATCACATCGATCAGTCGTTTAGTTGATGGGCTTTTCATTAATCTAAGCTTCTTACGATTTCAAAAATAATAATACTAATAGAATAGAAATGCATTTCAAAGCCACTTTATCTCAGTGACGAGCATGGAAACTAATTACAACAGGATGAATATTATCGCCCTTGCATCTAGATTACTAATATATTTTCTTCATCATCTCGTTTCATTTATCTCAGATCTCCTTGGGTTACGATTTAATATAAATACTTCGACCTCTAATATGTCATTATTACTACTGCTACGCAGATGATGATGATGATGACGACGACGATGATGATGATTGTCGTCGTCGTCGTCGTTGTCGTCGTCATCATCATCATCATCATCATTATTATTATTATTATTATTATTATTATTATTATTATTATTATTATTATTATTATATCATTATCGTTATTGTTATTATTGTTATTGTTATTGCCGTTAAGAGATTTCCAATACACCGGTAAACATACCACAAAACGTGAGCGAAAAGAGAATTACTAATTATATGGTTTGACTATCTTGTCATCTTTCATCGTGTTGGCCGCGACTGTCGGTGAAACATTACGCTTATTAGATGATCTATGTAGCAGCACAGACATAGATAGGGAGACATACAGTCAACTGTGTCACATTTTAGCTTTGCCAAGAGGCTAAGAGTTCCATGGACAGTAAAGAAAACAAACGAGACAGTCTTGAAGGAGACAGACACAAGAAGATCATTAATCAAGAACATTAGGAAAAGACAAGCAACATTTATAGGACATCTTACGAGGGAAGGGGAATTAGAACACTTGGTCACAACAGGAAAGCTGGAGGGGAAAAGAACATCGAGTAGATCGAGGGAGAACATATTGGATGGACTTGCAGGGTGGCTGAAGACAGAGAGGGCGGGAGATGTACTTGCAGCGACAAGGGATAGATTCGTGTGGAGGGCCATGAGGGCCAACGCCATGCGGCAGGGCACATCATGATGATGGTGTTTGTTTTGTTTTGTTTTCAAAACTTCTGCTATGAGAAATGGTTTTTAGCTTATGCCATGATTATGTTGGATCTTCACTGTCATCCAGGACGAGACCCCCGTGGGAACGCCGTGGGCTCTTTCAGTATAAATAGTATCCCCACCTTCTCTGGAAATTATGTGCTAGAAATGTCCTTTTTTTCTGTCATTCTCTTTGTTTCTGCCTTGTTGCCTTTCTGTCATTTCTATCTATCATTCTGCCTTTCTGATCCATTCACATGTACGTGTTCGATACAGCCGTACGTACTTTCTCTTAAGATTGATAATTGGGTACATGGATTTAGTGCATTTTTGGCTCTAGGGAAATGAAATATGCAGAAGCAATTTTAGGTAGTATAGACCTGTTTTTATATATGCTTCAATGTTCTTAGTTAAGTTTAATTTTGTATTCAGGTATGTTTTTTTTAAATACCCTTTGTGATAAATCGGACGAAATGGTCAACGCAAGGGACATCACCTTAGATTATGTGCGCGAATGCATTAATAATATTTGTACATATTCTTTTCCTTTTTCTCTACAGAGAGATACGGATATTTTTAAAGATGGTTATAACCATGATATGGCTCTGCGCAGTCGGCTGAGCTTTAAACAACAAAACAACAAGTTATCCCGGACGAGCCTCCACTGAGCGCCGGTTGTCTTTTTTTTTAGTTGTTGTTTTGTTTGTTTGTTTGTTTTTTAAGGAAAAGAGCCAGGGACTCAAGATCTTATATCTGGAGTTCAATCTTAACCCGCAACATTAAAAGCTGGCCTGTTCACTGCTCATCAATAGGTTTCACCATTCAGGTGGCTCTGTTGGAACGGAGAGATTTTTAGTCAAACATGCCGAAGATTGAAACAGGAAACAGAAGAGGCTTGAGAGAGGTTTCCCGTCTTCTCTTTTTCCCATATGTTTGTCTGCGTGTACCTATCTTTCTTATCACAGGAAGAAAAGTGTGATGGTCTCCAGTCGCCTTGGGGAAGTGGTTACGCGACGGATTACTTGACTGGAGGGTAGATAGATAAGCGGTCATATCAACGCATTCTGTCCAGCATATCATCAGGGAGTCAAAAACAAAAACAAAAACAAAAAAAACAACAACAACAAAAACATAATCGGAATACAAAATGTAGAAATATATTCAAGTACTCCCAATACTTGTGCAAAAACGTGACCAAATTTCCTGAAACTCCCTGTGCAAACATATCATCTGAGGGTCAGGTTTGCAGTTAGTTCATGTGCCCATCCATCAGTCCTTAGAGAAGGTATGAAAGATTATAATGGAAAACGCATGGATGGATGGACCAAGATTATAATGGAAACACACAAAATGAATGGACCAAGATTATAATGGAAACACATGGATGAATGGACCAAGATTAGAATGGAAAACACATGGATGAATGGACCAAGATTATAATGGAAAACACATAAATGAATGGACCAAGATTATAATGGAAACACACAAAATGAATGGACCAAGATTATAATGGAAAACACAT
>JAPXFY010000015.1:44347865-44367865 GCA_030674185.1 Monoplex corrugatus | reverse complement strand
GGTGGTGGTGTGGTAGTTGTGGTGGTAGTGGTGGCTGCAGTTGCTATGGTGGTGGTAATTACGGTGTTGATGACGTTTTTCTTTATGTCCCATTTCTTTCGCTACATTGATGGCCTCAGAATCCGAGACAATTTTTCACTATGCTGTGATGAAGATGATGGCAATGGGGATGATACTTTTGATGCTGCTGAGTTCCATTCTGTGTTGAGACTGCGTGACAAGGCTGCACTCTACGCTTACTTTCATATTTATGCCCTGATGTCCACCAGGCCTGAGAGATACAGACACCAGTGGTGTCGGTCAGGAGATTTCAGAAACACCTTCAGTGACGCGTCCGTGAAGTGGCTGAGACTCGGCTACGCGGTCCTTGATTTCCCAGTGAGCCCATAGCACACTCAGCTGTGGATAGGAGCGGATTGAGTCTGAAAAATCCCACAGTGATTTTGACGGGGCTGATGGCTCTCGAGTCCACTTTCTTTCTGTCTTTCTATCTGTCTGTCTGTCTGTCTGTCTGTCTCTGTATCTCTCTCTGTCTCTCTCTCTTTGTCTGTCTCTCTCTCTGTATCTCTGTCTCTCTGTGTGTGTATCTCTCTCTCTCTCTGTATTCTCTCTCTCTCTATGTATCTCTTTCTCTGTATCTTTCTTTCTCTCTCTCTCTTTGTGTCTCTGTCTCTCTCTCTCAATCTCTCTCTCTCTCTGTATCTATCTCTATCTTTCGGTATCTCTTTCTCGCTCTCTCTCTCTCTCTCTGTATTCTCTCTCTTGCTCTCTCTCTCTTTGTACTCTCTGTCTCTTCTCTCTGTCTCTTTCTCTCTGTCTCTGTCTCTCTATGTATCTCTCTCTCTCGTCCTCCCCTCTTTGTTTTAGTTTCTTTTGTCTGTCCGCTTGAACCATCATGAATGTCGTTGGGGGGAGGGGGGGGGGGTGAGCTGGAAGCCAGCAGCGAGCTGGAAAGCCTACATTGGAGAAATGTGTGTAGTGTCAAGTCTCCTTCATTCCGTCACTCCAAGTCTGTCTTGGTCTGCTTATCGTTTTAAATGCAGAATCGTGTTTTTTTATATGCGTGTTGAACGAGCTGGTAGAATGCATTCTGGTCTGAATACCAAACTACTGAATTCTCTGCTGATATGATGAATATGATCGTGGGCTGTGTTGCTCCCACCATTTCTCCGATCTTCGTGTTTCTGTTTATATATGGTGTTGGATTTTATTGATTAGACTTTTCAAACAACCGATTTTACATATGATAATTTTACGCTTCAAGGGCTTGGTCAGGGTCCAGGTCTGGCATTGGTATATTACGATGGGGATGAAACTGGAACTGATGAACTTGGCTTTTGTTTCAGTAAGAATGTTGGGTGTTTCGAGAGGTGTGGCAAGTCGATAACTTATATCGTTTGACTTTTTGGATTCAGGTTTTCGGTCTGTTCTGTAGAGTCTTCCGTCTATTGTGAAAACGCTGCTGAGGTATTTGACTTTACTCATTCATTCGATTTTACTGCCATTGGTGTTGATGCTATGATTGCCGGGTGTTCTGCAGACCTTCGTGATCTCGGTTTTACTGATGTTGATTTTCAACCTGTACTTTGTCACAAGCGGTGTTCATGTTGGTCTTGTGTTCCTGTAGTCTTTTGTCTTCTTCGTGTGCTTGGCTTAAGATGATCATCTGCAGACACCACGTCGTTGTTCAGTGCCGTTGTCAAATCAGTACTACTGATATGGATGGGAAAGCTAGGGACACAAAAAAAGACGTGAGACCAAGCTTGGAAGCTTGTTCAAGGATTCATCGCGCTCGGGCAGTTCCATACACCACTCTACCTGAATCTGCCAGTAGTTTTATCTGGCAAATCTCTAGAACTTGTGCAAGACCCTGTGCGCGGGAAAGATTGAAATTGGAGGCAGAGGAGGGGACGGGAGAAAGAATGGCATATATGAAGCAGTTAACGTTAAGCTGACACCACGCGCGTTATTGGACCGTTAAGCAGCGAACTGATTAGTTTTATACTATGGGTGGGGATCAAACTCAGGACATCAGATCTCTATTCCTGACGGGCTTGATAGTAGGTCTGATGTCGGACTTCCAGTCTGAAAGTCTGGAATCGATTCTACCTGGATACCTCCCGCCTGGCGAGTAAAGGGTGGAGATTTATTCCATCTCTCAGGCCAACATGTGCACAGACCTGTTGATGCCTAAACCTTCTTCGTATGTATACGCGCGCGGAACATCAAAATTGAACGTAAAAGATCCTTTAAAGCCATGCTACTGTCCGCTGGCTCGTGGCAACATGAAACCAGAATGCACACCCACCGAAGACGGAATATGCAGACTGTGCAGCAACATACTGCCTGCACACAGTGCGAGCATAAATTACGTGCAAACGCGCGACCGAGAAAATCGGAACTGTGCAGAAAAAAAACTTAAAAGATGAAATACTTTGGGCCCACAGCTCTGTCGAAATCACCCCACAAGGGGGAAAAATGGGGGGGAGGGGGGAGTGAACTACAAGTCTCCTTTGACATCTGTCTGTAACAGATGCTTTCCCACCAGGAACTTTCACACAATGACGACACAGACGTCAATCGATGCAAGTTTAAATCGAAAGTGAAAGTAGATTGGCCGCACGCTTCGTCGAAACCAGACCTGTGGAATGAAATCCCTCTCCCTTTCCTTTTTTCAGGCACGCGATCTCTTACGTCAACATGTTGGCAGACCTACCAATGCCCAAACCCCTGTCGTGTGTATATGCACGCAGATCCTAAACATGTGCGCTAAAGAAGATTGAAATGGTGTCAGTGCTAAAGAAGACTGAAATCATGTCAGTGCTAAACAGCACTGAAGTCATGTCAGTGCTAAAAAAAGACTGAAGCCATGTCAGTGCTAAACAGCACTGAAGTCATGTCAGTGCTAAAGAACATTGAAGTCACGTCAGTGTTAAAGAACACTGAAGTCATGTCAGTGCTAAACAGCACTGAAGTCATGTCTGTGCTAAAGAACACTGAAGTCATGTCAGCGCTAAAGAACACACTGAAGTCGTGTCAGTGTAAAGAACACTGAAGTCATGTCAGTGCTAAACAGCATGAATCATGTCTGTGCAAAGAACACTGAAGTCATGTCAGCGCTTAAAGAACACACTGAAGTCGTGTCAGTGCTAAAGAACACTGAAGTCAGTCAGTGTTAAAGAACACTGAAGTCGTGTCAGTGAAAGAACACTGAAGTCATGTCAGTGTTAAAGAACACTGAAGTCATGTCAGTGTTAAAGAACACTGAAGTCATGTCAGTGTTAAAGAACACTGAAGACATGTCAGTGGTAAAGAACACTGAAGTCGTGTCAGTGCTAAAGAAGACTGAAGTCATGTCAGTGCTAAAGAACACACTGAAGTCATGTCAGTGCTAAAGAACATTGAAGTCATGTCAATGCTAAAGAACACTGAAGTGATGTCAGTGCTAAAGAACACTGAAGTCATGTCTGTGCTAAAGAACACTGAAGACATGTCAGTGGTAAAGAACAATGAAGTCGTGTCAGTGCTAAAGAAGACTGAAGTCATGTCTGTGCTAAAGAACACTGAAGTCATGTCAGTGGTAAAGAACACTGAAGTCATGTCTGTGCTAAAGAACACTGAAGTCATGTCAGTGGCTAAAGAACACTGAAGTCATGTCAGTGCTAAAGAACACACTGAAGTCATGTCAGTGCTAAAGAACACTGAAGTCATGTCAGTGCTAAAGAACACTGAAGTCATGTCAGTGCTAAAGAACACTGAAGTCATGTCAGTGCTAAAGAACACTGAAGTCATGTCGGTGCTAAAGAACACTGAAGTCATGTCGGTGCTAAAGAACACTGAAGTCATGTCAGTGTCCAGAGGCTCATGGAAACACGAAAACGCCCAGTTTCCACGTCCAGTCAGCGAATAGGGATTATGCAAACGACAAAATCGATAGTGATGATGACAACGATGATGATGACGACGACAGTGATGGTGATAATGATGATGATGATGATTATGATGATGGTGGTGGTAGTGGTATTGGCGAAGATGACGACGATGATGGTGATGACGACGACGTCGACGATGATGATGACAGTGACGTTCAACGACAAAGTTGATGATGACGATGACTATGGCAATGAACATAACAGTGAAACGACGCTGATGGTGATAATGACGACGACGTTGATGATGACGCCGTTCCACGACGACGTTGATGATGATACTGATGATGACGACGACGACGATGACAATGATGATGACAGTGAAACGACGATGACGGTGATGATGACGACAATGATGATGACGACGGTGATGGTTTCTGTTTGTCCCAAACAGGGGGCGATGTCGACGAGTGTGATGTTTTTCGGGGCTTACAGCGACACCATGTGGGGGTACTACGATCGGCCCCTGGCTTTCTTCCTCACCTGGGCTTCTGTCAACGTCCTCTGCTTCCTGATCATAGTGGCCAGGTAGACACAAGAGGAAATAGTATAAAGAATGCGTGGTAGCTTAATTATTTTCTTACTTCCTCCCCCCATGGGGATGCCGGGGCTCTTTCAGTGTAAATAGTATCTCCACCTTCTGGAAATTCTGTGGTAGAAATGAATGCCCTCTTTTCTGTCACTCTATTTGTTTCTGTCTTGTTTCTTTGCTTTCTGTCATTTCTTCCTATCATTTTCTGCCTGACTGGTCCATTGACCTGTACGTGATTGATAACTGGGCACATGTATTAGGTGAATTTTTGGCTCTTGGAAAATGAAATATGCGAAGCAAATTTAGGTAATTTAGGCCTGTTTTAGATATGTTTTAGTACCCTTAATTATGTTTGAATTTGTATTCAGATTTTTTAAAAAATCCCGTGTAATAAATCGGGCGGAATGGTCAACGTGTGTATTTTTCTTTTCTATTTTTTTTACTGTTGAAGTATTGCGCATGTTTTACTATGGTTATAGCCCTGATATGGCTTTACGCAGTCGGCTGTGCTTTAAACAGAAATAACAACAATGATCAAATGATTCTACCATTAAGAATTGTATATCTGATCTTACGTTTTGGATGAAAGACAGTAAACTTCAACAAAATGATGGTAAGACAGAAATGCTCATCATGGCACCAAAGCTCCAAAAATGTCCTCTCTTCCATTTGCGGCATCTTATTACTGGCACTGACATTCCTTTTCACAAATGTTTGTAACTTTGGTATCACATTCGATCAAACACTGTCCTTTACACAGCACATTTCCAAAATTTATAAAAAATTAAAAAAAACAGGAAAAATTTGACTCTTTTCCAATACCTTTCGACTGATGCCACTAATGAACTTGTTTGTTCATCCGATCTGTCTCGATGTGATTATTACAAAGCACTTTCGACTGATCTTCCAAAATACATTCTCCACCGCTCCAGAAAGTTCAGAAGAATCATGCATCCGTTCATCATCATTATGTGCCCTGTCGCATGGCGTTGGCGGTCATAGCCCTCCGCACAAATCTATCCCCTGTCGCTGCCAGTACATCTCCCACCCCCTCTATCTTCAGCCACCTTGCAAGTCCGTCCAATATTTTCTCCTTGGGTCTACCTCGTGTGTTTTTTCCTTCAGCTTTCCTGTTGTGACTAGTGTTTTAATTACCCATTCCTAATAAAATATTCTATAAATGTTGCTTGTTTTAATCCTAATCTTCTTTATCAGTGATCTTCTTGTGTCTGCCTCCTTCAAGACTGTCTTGTTTGTTTTCTTTGCTGTCCAACATTCTTCTTAGAAACAACATTTCAGTTGCCTCACTTTTGTTCTGACTTTGCGTAATGACTGTCCACGCCTCACAACCGTACAACAGTATCGGTTCTATATAATATTCAAGAACTCTCGTCCTGATGTTTGTTAATTGATAGGCATTTGTTGGTAAGAATGCTTTTCATCTTCCTGAATGCTGGTTTGGCTTGCCGATTCTTTTGGTTATTTCTGATGTGTATCTACCGTTAAGTGGATGAAACTCAGTTGTGTGTGGCCCCAGTCTTCGAGAAAAGCCCATCCTACGCTCAGTCCTGGGTAGGAGACAGGCAGGGGACGTAAACATTTCACAGTAATTCAGCTTTTAGGTTGATCGGGATTCGAACCTATGACCCCCCCCCCCCCCCTGTCAGTAGTCTGTTGTACTAACCACTTTGCTATGGTGACTGGGTCCCCTGTGGGGATGCTGGGTGTTCTTTCAGTATAAATAGTATCCCCACCTTCTGGAAAGTCTGTGCTATAAATTTACTCTTGTCTGTCACTCTCTTTTTTTCTGCCTTGTTACTTTGCTTTCTTTCATTTCTTCCTGTCATTTTCTGCCTTAATGGTCCATTCACCTGTATGTGTTCGATAAAGTCTTATGTACTTTTTGTTAGGATTGATAATTGGGTACATGTATTAAGATCATTTTTGGCTCTAGGGAGATGAGATATGCGGAAGCAATTTTAGGTAATTTGTGCCTGTTTTTATATATGTTTTGGTGTCCTTATGTATGCTTGTATTTGTATTCAGGTGTGTTCAAATCTCTCCTGTGCGATAAACTGGACGGAGTGGTCATCGCCGGGGGCATGTCCTTAGATCATGTGCACGAATGCATTGATATGTGTACTTAATTTTCTTTCCTTTTTTTCCTGTTGAAGTTTTGTATGTTTTGAAGCGGTTATAGCCCTGATATGGCTCTACGCAGTCGGCTGGGCTTTAAACAACAATAACAATAACGGTGACTGGGACTAGTGTAAATGTTGGTGTTGTTTCAGCATGTATATCAAGTACAGCGTCAGCAAAAGGTCGGAAACGAACGAGGACGAGTTCTCTTTCAGCGCCAGAGTGTTCTCCTCCTGGGACCACACCCTTAGGCGGCCAGAGGGCGCTGCGCTACATGCCAAGGCCATCATCACTCACACCAAGGTAAGTGTCAACACTAAGGTCATGACCTTGGTTGTATTGAGATTGTTGCAGGGGGTGTAGAAATGGTGGTGATGTAATACGTGTGTGTGTGTGTGTGTGTGTGTGTGTGTGTGTGTGTGTGTGTGTGTGTGTGTGTGTGTGTGTGTGTAAAAATAACTGGATGGGGTGAGTAGGAAGGGATGCGTGTGTGTGTGTGTGTGTGTGTGTGTGTGTGTGTGTGTGTGTGTGTGTGTGTGTAAAAATAACTGGATGGGGTGAGTGGTAAGGGATGCGGTGTGTGTGTGTGTGTGTGTGTGTGTGTGTGTGTGTGTGTGTGTGTGTGTGTGTGTAAAAATAACTGGATGGGGTGAGTGGGAAGGGATGCGTGTGTGTGTGTGTGTGTGTGTGTGTGTGTGTGTGTGTGTGTGTGTGTGTGTGTGTGTGTGTGTGTGTGTGTGTAAAAATAACTGATGGGGTGAGTGGGAAGGGATGCGTGTGTGTGTGTGTGTGTGTGTGTAAAAATAACTGGATGGGGTGAGTGGGAAGGGATGCGTGTGTGTGTGTGAGACAGACAGACAGACAGACAGACAGAGAGAAATATTTATGCTATTAGCTTTCATGTTGCCATTGGGGTTAAAGGACGTATTCGATTTTGTAAGTTCGTAAGATTGAGAGACAGAGAGAGAGAGAGGCAAAGAGAGCGAGAGAGAGAGAAAGAGAGAGAGACAGAGACAGAGAGAGATGCTCTTGGCGTCCATGCCACCATTGGGGTTAAAGGATCTATTTAATTTTGTAAACTTGTCAACTTGTAAACTTTCTTAACTTCTCTCTCTTATATATTTTTCTTTTTTTACGTTCACTTTCACACTTACGCGCGTGCGCGCACGCACACACACGTACACAACACACACACACACAAACAAATCCTCTCTCTCTCACTCACTCACTCACTCACTCACAAACACGCGCGCGCACACACAATCACATGCGCACAGACACGCACGCACGCACGCACGTACACATTCAAATACATGTACGTATTTTCACTTTTATGTATCTCTTAAATCGCATTTGTCATCCTGTGTTGTTTCTTTCCTTTTAAATCTAAATGTTATTTTGCAGTATCTTTCTTCTTTGCTTTTCTTTTAAGTACATCAGCATTGTTTTAATTCAAGCAGACTACCAACAGCATATATGTAACTTGGCGTAGTATCTATCATTTCTGACAAAAAAAATTTCATTTAATTTCCTTTCATTCTCCTTTTCTCTCTCTCTTTCTTTCTCTCTCTCTCTCCCTCCCTCTCCCCCCCTCTCTCTCTCGCTCTCTCGCTCACTCTCTCGCTTGCCCTTCTGTCTCGTCTCTCTCCGTCTCTCTTCTCTCTCCTCTCTCGCTTCTCTCTTCTTCTCTGTCTCTCCTTCCTCCTTCTCTCCTCTCTCCTCTTTCTCTCGTCCCTCCGTCTCTCCCTTCCTCCCTCTTTCTTTCCTCTGTCCCTCCCTCTCTCTCTTCTTCCCTCTCTCCGTCAATCTCTCGTTCTCTTCCTCCCTCAGTCCCTCTTCTTTCAATATAAATGTGTGTTTCAGTCCGTCTGTCTGTGTAATATTGCGCACGTGTGTGCGTGCGTGCGTGCATGCGTGCATTCGTGCGTGCGTGCGTGGTGTGTGTGTGTGTGTGTTGTGTGTTTGCGTGTGTATGAGTGAGTGAACGAGTGAGAGATAGAGAGAGACTCCGCACGAGTTTCAATGAGATATTTGTACATGTATATGTGATTTGTGCAAAGGGAAGGAAGGTTGGTAAGAGACAGACACAGAAAGAGAAAAAGAGTGGAAGGTGACCTTTTTCACTTATGAGAGAGGGGAGGGGTGGATCTTTTATTGATATTTTTAGACGAGGGGGAGGAAGAGAGGGTGATGGAGATAGAAGAGAAGGGAGAGAAAGAGAGAGAGGAGAAAATGAGAGGGAGAAAGAGAGGGAGAGAGGGAAGAGGGGGGGGGGGAGAGAATCCCCAAGCCACATTGATCTTACTTTATCTCTCCGCTTGTGGAATCGCACCCTCCCCCTCCACCATCACCTCACTTCATCACGACTTCATTTGACTTAAGCCTCCCATAGAACTTCAATCCTGCAGAAACGAAAGCTCAGCCAATCAAAGCCTTCTTTGACAACAATGGCCAGCTTACCTCCCCCCCCCCCCCCCCCCGCCAATCCCCGAAAGATTCCAGAATTACTTAACGATTTGACTTGGAACTCGGCATTGTCAGGAGACGTACAAATTCGCGTTTTAAAGAAACGTACATAACTTTAAGTGTGTGTTTTTTTTTTTTTACTTCAGCAATGTGTGTGTTGTGCCCCTGCTGTGTGTGTGCGCGTGTCGTGAGTGTCTGAATTTGTGTGTTGTGTGTGTTGTGTGTGTGTGTGTGTTTTCATGTTATGTGTGTATTGTGTGTATATGATTGTGTGTGTGTTAACAAGGCTTGACATGTGGTGTAAATGGCTTAAGTGTGGTGTGTATTGTGTGTGTGTGTCGGGCGGATGCGGGTGTGTGTGTGTGTGTGTGGTGGGTGTGTGTGTGTGTGTGGGCGTGCTCGCGCATATGTGCGTGTGTCTTTGTCTCTGTGTATGCGTGTCTGTCTGTCTAACAAATACCGTATTTACGAGTATAAGATGATTCATAATTTTTCTTCCTTTATAAATCTTTGTTGCCTAGTACTGCTTCCATCTGTAGTCTAATTTCATGCTGTAAACTGTTGTTACTTTTGATGAACTATACCTACGCGGCAACGATGTATTGGTGTGTGTATTGGATTCATGTTTTGACTGGCAGATCTTCCATCCCTTCCCGCTATCTTTTCTTTCTTCTACATAAAGTGCTAGAAGCGTTCTTTGACATGCATTGCTAACGCTATATAAATGGAATAATTATTATTATCACGATTATCAGCATTGTTATTACTAATAATACTTTATTACCTATTGACATATATTACTAGAAGTTAGTATAGAAATAGTTGTAGTAGTAATAGTGGTATCTTATATTTTAATATCATTAATTTCATTGTTAATGTCATTACCATTATTGTTATTATTATTATTATTATTATTAAGTGGCGATGGAAAGCCTTTGTGCAGGTAGACACAGCAAAAGTAAACTTTTCAAATAGGTGGCGAGGTGGTAAGAGGAGTGGAGTGCTCGTTGGTATGCCGTCAGATCGAACCCCCAACAGTCAATCTCTCTCTCTCTCTCTCTCTCTCTCTCTCTCTCTCTCTCTCTCTCTCTCTCTCTCTCTCTCTCTCTCTCTCTCTCTCTCTCTCTCACTCATCACTTACACACATCACACACACACACACGCGCGCGCGCGCGCGCGCACACACACACACACACACAACACACACACACACACACACACACACACACACACACACACACACACACACACACACACACACACACAACACACACACACACACACTCACACACTCACACACACACTCACACACACACACACACACACACACACACACACACACACACACACACACACACACACACACCACACACACACACACACACACACACACACACACACACACACACACACACAACACACACACACGCACACACACTGCAGACACACCGCACCCCACCCCCACCCCCAACCCCCAACACACACACACACACACACACACACACACACACACACACACACACACACACACACAAGTGAAGCCACTGTTTGCAGGAATAACATAAGGCCCAATACAAACGGCACGAACACAGAAGCAAAGCAAGGTATTGTGCCCGCCCACAAAAGAGCAGAATGATTCCAGAAAAAGCCGCAGACATAGCCCACATAAATCAATAAATACATACACTTACGGGAGAAAAGGGCCAGCACATATACAATTTTCATTTACTAAAATGCTTATGGATGGTAGGGAAGGAGATGAGAAAAGCGAGGAGTAATGAAATGGAATGTAACTTTATTTTGCAGCGTAATGAATATTACGAGTAGCATATGGGCCCCAACTTACACCTACCTGCCGTTTCTAATCTGCTTGTATGAAAACTACAGGGAAAGAAGTATCGTTCTTGAATATGGCTTTTTCTAAACTCAGTCGGACACACTGTGGGTACTGCGAAAGAATTAAATTAGTCAAATTAGTCAGCAAAATTAATCACCAACCAACCAACAGTCAATCAACCAACTACCAGTCAACCAAAGCACCCACCCACCCAACCAACCAACCAACCAACCACAAAAACAACAACAATAAAAACCCACCAATGCCAAATGAAGTAAGAAATTTGATCATGAATACATAAAAATGTTTACATATTAATCGATTACCGAACGTCCAAGCGTGTGTGTGTGCGTGTGTGTGTGTGTGTGTTGTGTGTCTGTGTCTGTGTCTGTCTGTGTCTCTGTGTCTGTGTCTGTCTGTCTCTCTGTGTGTGTGGCTGGGGGGGGGGGGAGGTTGATGTGAAAGAACAACTGCAAATTATTTAGAAATCTTTATCTTCGTTGGTCCACCGTCTATGTGGTAGACCAAATTTGACGATGAATGTTACCGTTTTCTCCAGTTCCTGGCGGCTACCCGAAACTTACCCCGGAACTTAGTGGTAAGAAGAGTTGCAATGGCACGTACGTATTTGCGTTAAATTGCATGGTACTGCGGTTTGTCAGAAGGCGCCAGCAGACCTGACTTTAGCCCTCTAGGTTTTCTATAAGGGTAACCTGCAGCTTTAGTTTATGGCCAAAAGACTGAGTGCAGAGGGATGAGGGGTGGCGCAGGCTTAAGGCGGCGGCCCTCACGCGCCTGATGGCTCTTATCAAAGGACATAGAATTGTAAGATATTTTCTGACAGTGGCTTTGCCAAGTGCCGGCCTGCCCCTGTCCTGAAGTAAAGCATGGCCGTCGGTCTGGGACTGCCTGTTCCTCTGGACGGTCCTGGCGTATTTCACAGCTATACGTCTTTTATCTGAAAGGTATACGCCATCCACTGCAACTTTATTTTCCAGCATTGTAACCTATATATCTGCGTTTTTAATCTGCTTGTATTGAAACTGCAGGAAAAGAAACATCGTTCTTGATATTATCGCTCTTTTCCAAATTTCCGTCAGACACACTGTAGATAGGGCATACTACAAAAGAGTTAAAATTGTAAAATTATCAAAATAATCAACCAACCAACCAACCAAAAAAAAAAATAATAAAAAGTAAATAAAAAAAAAATCACCAACGCCAAATAAAGTAAGAAATTAGATCATGACTACATCAAAATGTGTACATATTATTCGATTGTCCGAGTGCGCGCGCATGTGTTGTGTGTTGCTTTCATGTGTGTGTGTTTGTAGATGTGTGTGTGCGTGTGCGTGTGTGTATTGTGGTGTGCGTGTGTGTGTGTGTGGGGGGGGGGTGGTGGTGAAGGAACAAATGCAAATCATTTAGAAATCTTCATCTTCGTTTGTTCACCGTCTATGCGGTAGACCAAATCTGACGATGAATGTTATCGTTTCTCCAAGTTCCTGGCGGCTGCCCTGGAGCTTGGTGGTCAGAGGAGTTGTAATGGCGTGTACAATTTGCACTATATTGCATGGTATTGTGGTGTGTCAGAAGGCGCCAGCAGACCTTGCTTTAGCCCTGATTGTAGGGTGGATGAAAAGGTTGGGGAGCGGGGGGGGAGGGTCGCAGTCTTAATGCGGCCTACACTCGCCTTTGCTTTCTGTCATTTCTTCCTATCATTTTCTGCTTGCTAGTCCATTCACCTATATGTGTTCGATAAAGTCTTACATACTTCTCTTAGGACTGAAAATGGTAATGCAGTAAGTGCATTTTGGCTCTGGGAAATGAGATATGCAGAAGTAATTTTAGGTAATTTAGGCCGTTTTATATGTGTAGTGTCCTTAGTTATGTTAAAGTGTTATTCAGGTGTGTTTTAATCCCTGTGCGAAAAGATGGGTAGGGTGGTCAACGCCAGGGCATCTCCTGAGATTATATGCGCAAATGCATTGATATGTGTACATATTTTTCTTTTCCTTTTTTCCTGTTAAAATATTGTTTTTTGAAAGGATTATAGTAGCCCTGATATGGTTCTACGCATCGACTGGTCTTTAAACAAAAATAGCAATAATGTGCCTGATAACTCTTGTCCTAGGATATAGCATTGTAAGATATTTTCTAACTATGGCTTTGCGAAGTGCCAGCCTGCCCCCGTCCTGATGTAAACCATGGCCAGTCGGTCTGGGACTGCCTGTTCCTCCAGACAGTCCTGGCGTATTTCACAGCTAAACGTCCATATGTGAAAGGTATACGCCATCCCCCACCTACAACCCGCTGGCGCCCAACTGCTACTGACCAATTTGGAGGTAGCCTTTCCCAGTATAGAAATGGTAATAGATACATAAATACATGACAGTTGTGCATTTACAGTTAAACTATGTGACTTATTTGTAAACTTTCTTGGACAGCGCTATTCTCCAAACCCATCTAGTCTTGTACATGACAGTTGTGTATTGAACTGTTTAACTTATTTGTAAGATTTTCTGACACTCGACATACTTGCGCTTTAGGTAGAAAGAAACTCTAGGGAGAGCTAGACAACAGAAGGTCTTCAGAGAAGTAACCCCCTTTAGACAAGTGTTTCGGCCCTGAACTTACATTTTTTTTTTCCCACGCCGGGGAGCGAACCTGGGCGATTCTGCGCTTCAGAACTGCGGTACGCGGTTTTACCAATGTGCTAACGGGGCACACATCATCTGTAGGGGATTTAATCCTTATAAAGTTCACTTTTGGTTCCTCCTTGCCCAGATCCAACTTGAGCTCCTTTCTGCTGCCTCTGCCATCGCTTTAAGGGCTCTAGTCCTCTTCTTCCCAGAAATGGCGAGTTGTTTCATGAGATCATAAGCGCCCACAAACCCTCTTGCCCCGACCTCTATGGCGAAGATTTTGACCCGTAGACCTGCTTTCTTCAGGGTGCTGGCAAGACCGGCGTATTTTTCGGTCTTGTAGATATGTGCTTCTTCCATTCTGCTTTCGTATGGCGACAGTGAGTTCTATCAGAATCACTTGTTTCGAGGAGTCAGAGTGGAGAGCGATGTCTGGTCTCATGCCTGTCTTGCTGATGACATCTGGGTAATTTCTCCACTCTGGGAGGTCTGCTGTACACTCCCAGTCGACTGCTCCATCCAGAAGACCCTTTGGCAATGTGCTGGTTGTCATAGCAATTTCGGGCCAGACCTGTTTCCCTCCTGCTTTGTAGAACGTTGTCATAGCATTGGTGCGTTTGGGGTCATGGTTTTTTCGCTAACCACGTCTGTGATCACTTTCAGAACTTGGTTGTGCCTCCATGTATACCTTCCTTGGGCTAGCGCTACTTTGCAAGAGCTTAGGACATGTTCCACTGTTTGTTTCTTCTGACAGAGCGGACATGCTGGGTCATCTGATTTCCCCCATTTCACTAAGTTTGCATTCGAGGGGAGCAGGTCATATACAGACTGAGGAGGAAGCTTATCCTTAGAGGAGCCATGTGCCACATATCGTTCCAGCTGAGACTTCTTTGGAGTGCACTGTCCCATGTTGTCCATTGCCCCTGTTGACCTTGCTGGACTGCTTCTGCACTCTTTTGACATCTTCTTCTTTCTTCAACTCCTGTATGATCATGTCTCTTTTTTCCTTCCGTTTGGCTTTGGACCACCACTGCATTTTTGTTGCTCCCAGTCCCTGTCTGTTGGTTTGCATGTGTCCAATTATTTCTTTGAGCTGAGGTTTCTCTTGGCATTGTTTACAGCCTCTTGGACTTTCCATTTTTTGCCAGTTCTCAGCTTTGGCTGAACTGATCTCACGATATTGTCTTCCGATTCCTCCAGCATGCTCAACAGTCTTGCTTTTCCAACTTTGTATTCCTCCACTATGGATTTGAGAGGTAGCTTCAGCATTGCTTGACGACAGTAGAATGCAACATCAGTGAGACCAGGTGGGACACCGAGCCATTTTCTTGTGTATTTGTTGATTTTGGCTTCCATTGCTTCCACTGTGCTGGTGGAAATGTCATAGATTAGCAGTGGCCACAGCAGCTTTGGTATCAGCATGAACTGTAGACACCAGACTTTGTATTTGCCTGGCAGTCCGCAGTTATCTGTTTTCTTCAGGCCTTCTTCTGCTGTTTGCTTGGTTTCACATCCCCTTTGTGTGTCTTTCAGGGAGTCATCATACCATCTTCCGAGACTTTTTACTGCCTCTTCTGTGACAGTGGGGATGGCTTGGTTGGCTACCATGAATTTGACTGAATCTGCCACTTTTCCTTTTCGCAGTGAGAGACTTCGGGATTTCTTTGGCTTGAACCTCATTCTTGAAGAGGCCACCAGCTCATCCAGCTGCTTTAAGATTTGGTGTGTCTCTTCCTCATCCGTGGACAAGACTGTTGTGTCATCCATGAAAGCTTTCAGAGGAGGCACTGGTATCCATCTCCCAGATTCACTGGACCTGAACTCTTCATTGCAGCTTTCAAGATGACTTCCATTGCCAACACGAACAGTATGGGAGAGATTGCACAGCCCATTGCAATGCCTACCTCTAGGTCTATCCAGTCCGTGGTGTATTCTTTGGTAGAGAACCGCATTGAGAACCCTTGGAAATATTCCTCAGCATTGTTCGGATGTTTTCTGGGATGTGATACATTTCAAGAGCCAGCTGGATCATATCGTGTGGAACTGATCCATATGCATTCGCCAGATCAAGCCAAACTACGTCAATGTCTCTCTTCTCTGTTCTTGCTTTTTGGATGGCATCCCAAATCAACGTGGCATGTTCCAAGCATCCAGGCATTCCTGTATGCCTCCCTTTTGGACTGATATATCCAGATACTTGTTTTCAGTCAGGTATTTTGTCAATCTTGCTGCCATAACAAAGAAGAAGATTTTCCCTCGACGTTCAGAAGTGATATTGGCCTGAACTGGTTGATGTGCTGGAGTTCTGTCCTTCGGAATGTACACTCCTTCAGCTCTCATCCATTGGTCGCTGATCTTCTGGTTCCTCCATGCTGATCGAATCATCTTGTGGAGCCACTCGAGCACTTTTGGGCATTTCTTGTAGAGCAGGTATGGTATTCCGTTTGGTCCAGGTGCTGACTTGGCTCTGGCTTTCTCTACTACGTTCTTCACTTCATCCAGTGTTGGTGGTTTGTTATTGAATTTTCCTTCTGGCGCTGCAGGCCAAACCACTGATTCTGGTTTCGAAAAGTTTTGGTGCGCTCTCCGCGGACTAGAGTCTATGGATCTTTGAAGAAACGATCTTGAGTCTTCTTCTTTTTGCTCTTTCTTCGCCTTGCTGATTCCACTTTGCTGAGAGCATTGTGTTTGGCTTTCAGATCTTTCCAGAGTTCCAGGAGCCCTTGCTTCTCGAATTCTGAGGCAGTTTTCATTCGCTTTTTAAGCTTCTTTTCTCCCCCGGATGCTCTCCATCTGTTGCTGTCTTCTGGATTTCTGGGGAGGCGTTTTTGTCTTTGGCTGCTTCACTCCATATGTGTCCCTGCAGATAGAGTATATGATGTCTCCGTATGTGTCAAGTTTGTGTTCCAGCGTACTGTTCCCTATTAGCGCATTCAGCTTAAGGACAAGTTCCTCATCTAATTTCTCCCATTGTTCTTTTGCACCGGCAGGCGGCAAATTGAGTTTTTCACGTTTGGCGTTAAGAGCTTGTGCAAAATCCGCACCAGAACCATCAGCGTGGATGTCCTTTGCACTATGGTTTAAATCCTGGCCTTGGTCATCCAACGTCTCACCTGCTATCGCAGTGCGCTGCTGCTGGTTCGTATGAGTCTTCAAACAGCCCATTTTTGTCCTGTGGATCTTCATGCCGCGTTTGGTGGTGAATCTCCTTCCACACGCACACGGAAATTCCATCTGGTCATTAATCATGATCCGTTGTGCGTTTCCAGTCGTGATGGAGTCAGTGCCGATGGATTCATCATTCTCTCCCCCTTTCGGTGAATCCTGGGAGCATCTTTCATTTATAGAACTCGTGGCATGTTATCAAAGGCAAGGTGGGAAGCCAACCCACAAAGCCCGCAGATCTAGTCTTTCCCAGTGTCCTTCGGTCTTTCCCGAATGTCCTCCGAACTATTCACGGAAGTCAATGGATTGACCATGTGCCGGTAGAAAGAAACTCTAGGGAGAGCTAGACAACAGAAGGTCTTCAGAGAAGTAACCCCCTTTAGACAAGTGTTTCGGCCCTGAACTCCTTACACTCTCGGGGGGCCGGGCCACATCCAGGTCATGACTCCTGGATGCCCTTCTGCTGTTGTCTATTTTTTTTTTTTTTATACAAAATCAGAGTTTTTGGTGGAACATGAGGAACTCGAGCCGTTAGCCGAGCTGACCACGTTCCATTTTGTTTGTCGCATAGTCTGCATTTTTGGTATGCATGCATGTTGGGTGTTTTCAAGTTTCTGTAAGCGAGCCCTTGATATGGACTTACAGGGTCTTTAACGTGCATGTTTGGTATTTTGTACGCGTACACATACGAACAGTATTTAAGCAGGCACCGGCAAGCCTGCAGTCATGTTGACCTGGGAGATTGCAAAAATAACCAACCTTTAACCCACCGTGTGGAAGACGCCCAGACAAGATCGAACCCAGAACCTTCTGAATGGAAGTCCGAAGTTAACACACTTGACCACTGCGTCCGTTCTGCCTTGCTGGTCCATTCAACTGTATGTGTTCGATAAAGTCTTATGTACTTTCTCTTAGGATTGGTAATAGGGTACATGTGTTAAGTGCATTTTTGACTCTATGGAAATGACATAGATATCCGGGAGCATGTTTATTGAATTTATGCCCGTTTTTATGTATGTTTTAGTGTCCTTAGTTATGTTTAAATTTGTAATTTAAATCTCCTGTGTGATAAATTGTGTCAGTGCCAGGGGCATATCCAAAGATTATGTGCTCGAATGCATTGATGTGTGTACTTAATTTTCTTTCCTGTTGAAGTATTGTGTATGTTTTTAATCAGTTAGAGCCCTGATATGGCCGTACGCAGTCGGCTGTGCTTTAAACAAAAACAACAGCAACAGTAACAGTTTAAAGCAAAACATATCGTCAGCTTAAAAGAAAATGTAAAGGTTATCCCATAGCCCTGAGGTCGTTGGGGAGTAAGGTGATGGAGACTAGCAACTTTTCTCTCGGGGCCGGCATTATCAGGATGATGCAGATGGAATTATGCCCCTGCAACAAAAGTAATTTACTAAAATGCTGAAGAAAGGGAATAGGCATTGTAGAAATACAAAAATATATATATTCTGCTGAAGCAAATCCCATATTTGTTCAATTGGGAATAAAGTGCCTACCGACCAAAATACAAAACACTATTTTTCGCACAATAGAGGCATGATGACGATGAGGGCAGCGATGACAACGACGACGACGACGACGACGACGACGACGACGACGATGATGATGATGATGATGATGATGATGATGATGATGATGATGATGATGATGATGATGATGGACTGTAACATCGATTTGACGGATGAGTAGGCATACTGGTTCTCATTGCCGTGTACTGGTCTTCATGTGGGACCAATCTTAAGGCACATGTTGTCCACAGAACCTCCAAGTAGAGGGAGCCCTGTGGCCTTGGGTTCTACTTATGCCTGTCCCTCTTCTGTTGGATGCAAGCTGTGGCCTTGGGTTCGGCTTTCGCCTGTCCTTCCTCTGTTGAACACAAGCAGTGGCCTTGGGTTCTGTTTCCGCCTGTCCCTGTTCTGTTGAACACAAGCTGTAGCCTTGGATTCTGTTTCCGCTGGTCCCTCTTCTGTTGAACACAAGCTGTAGCCTTGGGTTCTGTTTCCGCTGGTCCCTCTTCTGTTGAACACAAGCTGTAGCCTTGGGTTCTGTTTCCGCTGGTCCCTCTTCTGTTGAACACAAGCTGTAGCCTTGGATTCTGTTTCCGCTGGTCCCTCTTCTGTTGAACACAAGCTGTAGCCTTGGATTCTGTTTCCGCTGGTCCCTCTTCTGTTGAACACAAGCTGTAGCCTTGGATTCTGTTTCCGCTGGTCCCTCTTCTGTTGAACACAAGCTGTAGCCTTGGATTCTGTTTCCGCTGGTCCCTCTTCTGTTGAACACAAGCTGTAGCCTTGGATTCTGTTTCCGCTGGTCCCTCTTCTGTTGAACACAAGTCGTGACCTTGGATTCTGCTTCCACCTGTCCCTCTTCTGTTGAATACAAGCTGTGACCTTGGATTCTGTTACCGCCTGTCCCTCTTCTGTTGAACACAAGCTGTAGCCTTGGGTTCTGTTTCCGCCTGTCCCTCTTCTGTTGAATACAAGCTGTAGCCTTGGATTCTGTTTCCGCTGGTCCCTCTTCTGTTGAACACAAGTCGTGGCCTTGGATTCTGCTTCCACCTGTCCCTCTTCTGTTGAATACAAGCTGTGACTTTGGATTCTGCTTCCACCTGTCCCTCTTCTGTTGAATACAAGCTGTGACCTTGGATTCTGCTTCCACGTGTCCCTCTTCTGTTGAATACAAGCTGTGACTTTGGATTCTGCTTCCACCTGTCCCTCTTCTGTTGAATACAAGCTGTGACCTTGGATTCTGCTTCCACCTGTCCCTCTTCTGTTGAATACAAGCTGTGACCTTGGATTCTGCTTCCACCTGTCCCTCTTCTGTTGAATACAAGCTGTGACCTTGGATTCTGCTTCCACCTGTCCCTCTTCTGTTGAATACAAGCTGTGACCTTGGATTCTGCTTCCACCTGTCCCTCTTCTGTTGAATACAAGCTGTGACCTTGGATTCTGCTTCCACCTGTCCCTCTTCTGTTGAATACAAGCTGTGACCTTGGATTCTGCTTCCACCTGTCCCTCTTCTGTTGAATACAAGCTGTGACCTTGGATTCTGCTTCCACCTGTCCCTCTTCTGTTGAATACAAGCTGTGACCTTGGATTCTGCTTCCACCTGTCCCTCTTCTGTTGAATACAAGCTGTGACCTTGGATTCTGCTTCCACCTGTCCCTCTTCTGTTGAATACAAGCTGTAACCTTCTGTTGAATACAAAATGTTCTGCACTGTTCAAGTCTTTTTTGCCCCTTGTGTATACTAACCGTCACCGGTTTAATCTGTTAC
>JAPXFY010000015.1:44340365-44342865 GCA_030674185.1 Monoplex corrugatus | reverse complement strand
ACGCACTTACACACACGCACACACGCACACACACACACACACACACACCACACACACACACACACACACACACACACACACACACACACACAACACACAACACACACACAAACACACACACACACACACACCTTTACACACACATACATACATATATACCAACGTATACACATACACAGACCTACGCACACACTACTCATGCTTGCACACACACACACACATACATAGATACACGTGTGCACAAACACTTAAACACATATACACACGCACTTACACACGCATAGACACAAATACATACAGACACATACACATCCAACATAACACACACACACACTAATGTACACACACATGTACACACAAATACACACATGCACACACACATACATATACACACATACCCACACACATGCACGTACACATACAGGCGTATACACATGCGCACAGACGCATGCACGCACTTTCCTGGCCTGCAAAGCACCTTTCGACAGTCTCGAGTTAGATCCTGGGAAAACTCTCCCACTCCCCCTCTCCTCAAGCGCCCTCCTCTCTCCTCTAGCCACCCCACCATTCACCCACCCTCCCTACCCTCCACTCTTGTCTTCTGCAATTCCGGCCCATCTGTTGTCTCCTCTGGCCCCGGCATCCCTTCCGTCCTGCTCTCTGGGGGAATTGTAATTCCGTCACTGTGTGTTCTTAGGGAGTATAAGGTTATTGTTTTGTATGGTAGTGGTGCAGCTGGTTTGATAGTATGGGGTGGCTAGGGGGGTCGTATGGAAGGAAGAGTTTGTTAGGATGTCAAAGTTTTTGTTTTTATTTTTGTTGCTTGTTGTTATTGTTCTTGCTGTACAATCTTCTACGCCACTTCATTGGCCACATTATCTGGGACATTTTCTTTTTCACAATGCAGTGTCATTGTATGACGTAATAACGATGATAATTATGGTGCTATAGAGTTCCATTTTGAACTGAGACTGCGTGACAAGGCTGAACTAAACGCTCTTCTTCCAAACATATCCTAGCATCAACTAGGCCTGAGAGATGCAGACACCTGCAGTGCTTGTCAGGACATTTGACTATCAGCCTCAGTGATGCAATCGTGAAGTGGATGAGACTCGATTGCCTGTGGTACCAGTCTTCTCTGTGAGCCTATGGCTGTCCGGCAGGAGCTGATTGGGGCTGACAGAAAAGTCCCACATTGACTCTGATAAGACTGATTTGCACCAACAACCTTCCAGTCAGTACCACTGCACCACTTCACAGTATCTTTTCGTCTTTTGGAAATGTCTCCAACTTCTCTGGTAATTGATCCTCAAGATCGAAGAAGGTCTTTGACAACTGTTTAGAAAACGTTGCTGGACTAAGAGCTGCTTCTTCATCTTTTTTCTTCTTCTTCTTCTTCTTCTTCTTCTTCTTCTTCTTCTTCTTCTTCTTCTTCTTCTTCTTCTTCTTCTTCTTCTTCTTCTTCAAATTCTTCTTCTTTTTTGCCTTCTTCTTCTTCTTCTTTTTGTCTTCTTCTACTTCTTTTCTTTTTGTTCTTCTTTCTTTTCATCTTCTTCATTTCCTTTTCCTTTTTTTTTCTTCTTCTTCTTTTGTCTTCTTCTACTTCTTTTTTTTCTTCTTCTTTCTTTTCATTTTCTTCGTTTCCTTTTCCTTTTTCTTCTTCTTCTTGTTCTTCTTCTTCTCTTCTCTTACTTTTTGTTGTTGTCTTCAAAGTCAAGTCGTATCTATGTTGAGTATGTTTATGGCCGTTAGTATACATGTACATATATGTTTACGAAATCTGTGTTTGTTTCTGTCATTTTATGGTGTTATCAGAAATATTTAAACAAGTCTGAAATTAATTTAAAAAAATAAGGCCACACCAGACTAGGAGCAGAGTCTGAAGTCAGATGAGATGTTCCAGGGTCTTAACAGTTGCAGATGACACCCTCTGGGAGATTGCACGTTGGTCAGCTCTTCTGTCTCTATGAAGTTGAAATTTAAATTTAATATTTGTTGTGGTAGTGGCGGAAACCATTTCGTGACATGGCTAGCTTTTTTCTCAGTGTTATCTTTAAGTTATGTGGTCACTCATGAAATAAGTCAGAATCTAACCCATAATAAAACAACAGCAACACATACAAAATGGAAACAAACAAACAAACAAACAAAACCAAACAAACGAAACCAACTGAGTGTTGGAATTAATCAATAAAGACAGGGGCAAAAATGTGGGCACAACAGTCTCTTAAAGCATGCAAAAAAAAACAGACAAAGACTGAACGAGAACAGAAAATTCACGGATCTGAAGGTGACAACAAACGAAAATATTTATTGTTGCTGTATTTCCCTCTTCTTCTTGCAACTCCTCTTCCGCTCTGCCTCTTCATCATCCTCCCACTGTCCCTCTTCCAGCCCGCCACAGCAAGTACCCCTAAATCGTTTATCCTTCTGCCATCCCTCTCTCTCTCTCTCTCTGCCTGCCTGTCTGTGTCTGTCTGCATGCCTCTGTTTCTGTGTC
>JAPXFY010000015.1:44330365-44335365 GCA_030674185.1 Monoplex corrugatus | reverse complement strand
TGGAATAGATGGTAAACCTGAGTTCCGTGTGCAGCAGGTATTCAGCGCAAGGTAAAAATCTCTCGGCAACAGACGAGTTGTCCCTGGCATAATACGTGTCTCTTTAGCCAGACACGCACATAGATAAACGGAATACACTGACATACTGGAAATAGAGGGGAGGGGGAGGAAGTGGAGGGAGGCATAGGTGGCACTGGTCTGTGGCGACGCGCTCTTCCCACGTAAGCATCCCGAATTTCACTTACGGGAAATCTCTTGACCAAAACAAAGAAAGAAGCAAGCAAAAACAAAAAAACAACTGCTAAATAAATAGATAAATTTGTAAAAAAAAAATATATATATATATCATGGTTTTAAGCAACATAAACAAAAATACACAATAAAAAAAATTAGAAAAAAAAAAGATATCTTCAGTATGGTTTTACCATTTCGTTAAGCTTGCGTAGACAGACTTTTGTGCCAGAGTGCAACAGGCAGGTTTTTGTTGTCATTACTGTTATTGTTGTTACTGTTATTGTTTATGCCTTTTTTTTGTCTTTTTCACTTCAGCTTCATACGCTTGCAGATCTGCGCTAGGCTGGCACACACACACTAACTCGCTCCAGTTGATTTCTTCAGGGAATGCTCCACGCCTGTGATAAGTCCATTATTCATCATAACTTGAAAACGTGTCCGTCTTTGAAGTCCTGGCGCGACAAGATTCCGACGGCCCGATCCGTTTGACGAAAGCGCGTGCGCCGACGTGTTGGCGTCTGGAATATAAAGGAGGGGTTTCGTGAGGTTGATGGCCCTTGTGTGAACATCCCGACGGTCAGGCCATACTGAGAAATTGTCTTGCTCGTAGTTTCGTGACAGATTTTGGGTTATCGTTATTCAGAATTTTGATTGTTACACGCACACGCACACGCACACGCACGCGCAAGCGTGCGCATGCACACACATACTCGTACACACATATATACACACTAACACCCCCCCACCCCACCCCCACACACACACACACAACACGTACTCACACACGCTAGTAATAATGTTAATAACAGTAATAATAATGATTAAATACTACCACAACTACTTCTACTGCTAATAATAATAATGATGATCATAATCATAATAAAAATAAAATTAATGATAAGGAATACTTAAACAGCACAAAATCCAGAAAACTGGTCTGTGTGCCCGACAAAAACAACACACCACTACAGTACTACTAATAATAATGACATTGTTTTGTTGTCGTTGTTGTTGTTGAGAATAATAAATACACATGATCCAGAAAACTGTTTTAGGTGCCTTACAAAAAGAAATAGACAAAGTTGATTTACACAATACACATAGTACCCACACCACACATTCAGTGTTATTCATATACACCAAATGCACCGAACAAATTGTACGTGTAGAGATACAGAAATTTATGCCAACAATCTATATCATAAAACATATACATACACATACACATACACACTCTCTCTCTCTCTCTCACTCTTACACACGCACCACACACACACACACACACACACACACAACACACACACACACACACACACACACACACACACACACACACACACACACACACACACACGCGCGCCACACTCACACACACACACACACACAACTCTCTACTGTCCTCACTCACCAAACACTCACCACCATACACTCTCTCACTGTTCACTCACTCACGGCCACACATCTGTTGTTGTCATCTCCCACAGAGAAACACACACACACACACACACACACACACACACACACACACACACACACACACACACACACACACACACACACAAACACACAACACACACACAAAACACACAACACACACACACACAACACACACAACACACACACACACACACACACACACACACACACACACACACACCACACACACACACACACACACACCACACACACACACACACACACACACAACAACACACACCACACGATGGTCAAGTCTTTCTAACAAGTCTCCCTTTTCATAACGATAATGAAAGGATGAGATGGTAGGGACGTGCGGGGTGGGGGTGGGAGGCAAAGGGACAAGTTTGGAGGTTGGGAGAGAGATGACAGGACTTTGGAATGGACTATGAAGGGAGCGGTGACAGAAATCTATGTCTTTGTGAAATGCCCGGCTTCCGTGTCTTGCTGCAATTACTTATATTCCTCCCTGTGTGTGTGTGTGTGTGTGTGTGTGTGTGTGTTTGTGTGTGTGTGTGTGTGTGTGTGTTGTGTGTGTGTGTGTGTTGTGTGTGTTGTGTGTTTGTGTGTGTTGTTTGTGTGTATTTTGTGGGTGTGTGTTTGTGTGTATCTGTGTGCGTGTGTGTTTGTGTGTATGTGTGCGTGTGTGTTTGTGTGTGTTAGTGTGTGTGCGTGTGTGTGTGCGTGTGTGTGTCTGTGTGTGTGTGCGTGTGTGTGCGTGTCTCTGTGTGTGTGCGTGTCTGTGTCCGTGTGTGTCTGTGTATGTGTGAGTGTGTGTATGTGTCTGTCTGTGTATGTGTGTGTGTGTGCGTGTGTGTATGTGTGTGTGTCTGTGTCTGTCTGTCTGTGTCTGTCTGTCTGTGTCTGCCTGTCAGTCTATCTACCTATAAGTCTGAGAGGAATGGTTAGCATCCATCCATGTCTCGCTGCAATTAATTGTATTTCCACGTTTACTGAACCTCGGCTTGGCTTTGCTTGGGAGGGGGTGTTGTGTGTGTGTGTGTGTGTGTGTGTGTGTGTGTGTGTGTGTGGTGTGTGTGTGTGTGTGTAAGGGAGGGGGAATAAGTTGGGTGATTTGGGATGGGGCTGGTATGTGGAGGAATGACAGCTTGTATAATTATGAGAGAGAGAGAGAGCTAGAGAGAGAGAGGGGGGAGAGAGAGAGGGGGGAGGGAGAGAGAGGGAGAGAGAGAGAGATTACCATATGCACGGGAGACAGAAAATGTGTTTGCTTCGTTCGCGCTTTGATTTAACGTCTTTTCACAATAAGTGATATTAGACGGTGTGTGTACATGTTTGGGGGGGGGGGGGGTTGGGGAGAGATGACAGGACGTTGGAGCTTTTTGTTTGCTTTGTGTATATACATGTGACTCCTTATGTGTGAGTGTGAATACGCATGCTTGTGTGTGTTCAGTAAATGTTGTGCGTGTGTGTGTGTGTTGTCTGTGTGTGTGTGTCTGTGTCTCTGTGTGTGTGTGTGTGCGTGAGTGTGTGTGTGTGTGTGTGTGTGTGAGTGTGTGTATTGTGTGTGTGTGTGTATGTGTGTGTGTGGTATGACAGTAGAGAGGAACAGTTTTAGATACTTATTACTTATTTGAAAGTTTTAGATTTAAATATTTGTTCAATTATTTGAAAGTAGAATTAAAGAAATGACTGTTTGTGGAGAGAAAGAGAGAGAGAGAGGGGGGGGGGGCAAAGAGAGAAAGTAACTGGTGATGTGGATGTTTCGTTGGTGTATCTTGTATTTGGTGAAATGCAGGTCACAGTGACTGCTAGCATTCAAGCAAATAAGACCTAGAATCAAATAGTAGAACGAGAACACGATTTCAATACAAATAAATAAGACCAGCAAATTTTCGGCCAAATGCAGAATGTGCACTTCTCTCTCTGTGTCTCTGTCTGCCTCTCTCTCTCTCTCTCTCTCTCTCTCTCTCTCTCTCTCTCTCTCTCTCTCTCTCTCTCTCTCTCTCTCTCTCGATCGTGTGTCTGTGTATCTTTCTTTCTGTCTGTGAGAAAAATGTGTAAACAAAATTTTCTTACCTCTTTGCGTGTGGAGCATTACCAAATTTTGGCCTCGCAAGTTTGGAAAGTGAGGCACCAAAGATCAAGGCCACATGGACCAAAAGAGTTCTTGAAGTTAACACTTTTTAACCCTTCGACTCCTGCACCCTATCCACCAAATGCAAAAACGTAACCCTTGGACTCCCTCACCCTATCCACCAGCTTCCTGCAGGAAGCTGGTGGATAGGGTGAGAAGGGTGGAAGGGTTAAGTTTTTGCTTTGCTAGAATGGTTGGCGTAGCAGGATGCTGGTGGACAAGGTGCAGGAGTCAAAGGGTTAAAGAAGATTTGTGAACAGAAATCTCTCTCAGGAACTTCCGATAGTAATTAAATCTGTTTTTACAGCTGTGACAGTCGACAATTGCCCTCATTGCTCGTCAGGTTTTATTTCAGCTTCTTCAAGGCACAGTGACCTCGAGAAATGCGAAATCTGGATTTTCTTTAATGTTACTGGCGTGACAATGGAGGTTGGTAGTGTTCTGACAATTTGGGATTTTTAGTTTTGGTTTAGTTAGATGTCACCTCTGGATTGGAATAACGAGTAATTCAGTTAGTTGTTTAACGGTGAGCATGGTTTTTAACTCTTTGTCTTTTATCTTTATTCAGTTGTCGTTTTTAACGTGGTGTAAGCCCTGATTTGGCTTCAGTAGTCGGCTGGGCTATAAGCAATATGAACTTGAACTTGAACTTGAAGTAGTAATTGTAACTGCTTGTCATCTTTTCCATTTTTATCTCTGCGCCCATTATGAAGAAAAAAAATGTAAGACCAATAACCAAGGACATGTGCAGCACTGGAGGGGGAAAAAGGGGAAAAGTGATTAAATAAGAAAAAATTAAGATGCTCATGTAACTGCATGCAACCGATGTTTAAATTGAAAAAAAAAATTGTGGCCCTTGCCTGCTGTCTCCTAGGTCAGAGTGCCTCATGACGCAGATGAACGAAATACGTCATTCAGACGAGGTTTCTTTACAGACATTTTACGTCGTTCAGATGACGAGCGGAAAAGTGCAAAGAACGGCTTTCCATTTAATGAGCAGTTTGATGTGAACGGGGCAAAGTTGAGGTGTGTGGGGGGGGGGGGGGGGGTGGAGGGAGGGAGCAGAGGGGATAATGAAGATTTGGGTTCTAGAAGCAAAAGTACCAGCAATTTGGTGAAGCTTATGGCCTCCCAAAGGACACGCACGCACACATGCTCTCTTTTCTCTCTCTCCTCTCTCTCTCTCTCTATC
>JAPXFY010000015.1:44302865-44322865 GCA_030674185.1 Monoplex corrugatus | reverse complement strand
ATAATAATAATAATAAATGGTTATTTATGAGCGCTTTCCACTTGCACAAAGCGCTTTACAACAACAATAAAAGTAAAACAAACACACGAACTCACAGACACACACCAACACACACACAAACACGCACAGATACACACACACAAACCACACACACACGCACGCACGCACGCACACAAACACACACGCGCACGCATTTACACCCAAAAACACGCACATCAAAAATACAGAGCGGCAGGAAGAGGGTCTACAAGAAATGTTGCTGGAAGAGAAAAGTCTTCAGACTAGTTTTAAAGGAGGGAAATGAAGGGCTGTGACGGAGATTGTGAGGCAAGGAGTTCCACATCTGCACAGCAGATGATGAAAAAGCTCGACCACCATGCCTCTCTCGTTTATATTTTGGAACGCGGAATGTTCTATCATCGGTAGCAGAGCGAAGAGATCTGGGTGGTACATAGATCGTAAAGATGTCAGAAAGGTATTTAGGCGCAGTGCCAATTATGACTTGGTAGCAGAGACAAGAAGCTTTGTATTTGATTCTTTGTTCAATAGGTAACCAGTGTAACTCTCGTAGAAGGGGTGTACAATGTGCCGATCTTTTTGCTTTGCACACTATTTTGGCTGCTGAGTTCTGTACTTGTTGTAGTGGTCTGATCAGGGTATGTGGAGAACCGACAAGAAGAGAATTGCAATAGTCTAGTCTAGATAGTACACAAGAACTGACAAGTGTTTTTGTTGCATCAACTGTGAGGTAGCGACGTATAGAGCTGATGCGTCTGAGTTCATGGTAGGCTACTTGACAGGTTTTACTGATATGATGTTTCATGGACATCTCTTTATCAAGGAAAAAGCCAAGGTCACGTACATTGTCTGAAAATGAGACGGGCGTATTTCCTAGGTCAAAAGTAGGAGGTAGGGAAGTGGCATCAACTGATGGAGGAAGGAGTCTAAGAGCTTCAGTCTTGTCATCATTTAGTTTCAGTTTGTTTTCGGTCATCCAATTTTTAACTTCTGTGACACTATCTTGGAGAGATTGAATAAGATTATCGTAGTTTGAAAGCGTGTCAGAATGTTCCAGTTGAGTATCATCAGCATACATTTCATGACGAATGGAATGAGTATCAATGAGATGAGTGAGTGGAGTGGTGTAGAGTATGAAAAGAACAGGGCCCAGAACAGAGTCCTGAGGAACGCCGAAAGTGAGAGTAGATTCAGAGGATCTATTTCCGTCTACTAGAACAATTTGCTTTCTGTCAGAGAGATATGATCGAAACCAGTTGAGCACGATATTTGTAATTCCAAATGTTGTATTCAGGCGTGAGAGAAGGATGTCATGATCTATTGTGTCAAAGGCAGCAGAAAGGTCCAAAAGTAGAAGAACAGATATTTTGTCTTGGTCAATAGCATTCAAAAGATCATTTACAATGCGTAAAAGAACAGTTTCTGTAGAATGGCCAGGCCTGTAAGCAGACTGGTGATCGCTGAGAAGTGAATGAGAGGTCAAATGGGAGAAAAGCTGGCGAAGCACAAGTCGTTCAAGAAGTTTAGAGAGGTATGGAAGGTTGGAGATGGGTCTGTAATTTTTCAACTCGTTGGGGTCCAGATTTGATTTTTTCAGAAGGGGTTTTAACACGGCTGTTTTAAATTCAGTTGGAAAGACGCCGGAAATGAGTGATTCGTTCATGATATGAGTAATGCTAGGCAGAAGAAGGTCTATATGCTGAATTAGAAATTTGGTGGGCATTGGATCTAGTTCACAAGTCTTTGGAGTTGTCTGCATGATCGTTTTTCTCACTAGATCTTCACTAACGGGAACAAAAGCAGACAAAGGGGTGCTAGAGAAGGGCGGGCTGATGTTATGAGACTGTAATGTTGACGGGAAGTTGTTTCGAATGGTTGCAATCTTGTTGCTGAAAAATTCGGCAAACATATTCGGAAGGAGCTTTATATCTGAGACAGAAGGTAGTGAAACGGACTTATTTTTACCAAGAAGGTGTGACATATTTTGGAAGAGCTGCTTGCATGTGCGAGAACCTGACACTAGCGACGAATAGAAGGTCGTTTTTGCAGTGTGCACTATGTCCGTGACATTGCGCTTCGCAGCATCGTAGATTTGTTTGTGAACAGTGAGCTTTGTTTTTTTGTAATGATGAGGGATGGTCGTGATGATGTCATTCTTGTATCAAAAGGAGATGAGCTTGTTAAGAAAATCTGCTCCCTTTTGGTGGTGGTGGTGGTGGTGGTAGTGGTAATGATGAAGGATGGTGGCGATGATGTCATTCTTGTTTCTAAAAGAGATTAGCTTGCTAAGAAAAATCTCCACCCTTTTGGTGGTGTTGGTGGTAGTGGTGATGAAGAACAGTGGTGATGATGTCATTCTTGTTCCAAAAAGAGGTTAGCTTGCTAAGAAAATCTCCACCCTTTTGGTGGTGGTGGTGGTGGTGGTGATGATGATGATGATGAAGGATGGTGGTGGCGAAGTCATTCTTCCTTCAAAAAGAGATTAGCTTGCTAAGAAAACCTCCACCCTTTTGGTGGTGGTGGTGGTGGTGGCTGTGGTGGTGGTGGTTGCGGTGGTGAAGGATGGTGGTGATGATGTCATTCGTGTTTCGAAAAGAGATTAGCTTGCTAAGAAAATCTGCACCCTATTGGTGGTGGTGGTGGTGGTGGTAGTGGTGAGGGATGACGGACAGTGGTGATGATGTCATTCTTGTCTCAAAAAGAGATTAGCTTGCTAAGAAAATCTGCGCCGTTTTGGTGGTGGTAGTGGTGGTGGTGGTTGTGATGAAGGATGGTGGTGATGATGTCATTTTTGTGTTGAAGAGAGATTATCTTGCTAAAAGTTGCTTTGACATCTGAATCAATGTGAAGGGGATTAGGCGAGTGGCAAGGGAAAAGATGGTCTGTTGTCTTCATCAAACTGGGTTTTGTTCATAATTTTTTTATTATTATTATTTAGGTTATTGTTTCGTCTGACCAGAGAGGGTATGGATATCTTTTGTGTGTTTGTGTGTGTGTGAGTGTGTGTGTGTGTGTGTATGTGTGTGTGTGGTGTGTGTGTGTGCGCGTGTGTGTATGTGTGAGTGAGTGTGTGTGTGTGTTTGTGAGACAGAGAGAGAAAGAGAGAGAGAAGGGCGGAGATTATTTCGTATTGACTGGAGTGCGTGCATGCGCGTGCTCTCAGGGTTTGTGTGTGTGTGTGTGTGTATGTGTGTGTGTGTGTGTGTGTGTGTCTATCTGTCTGTCTGTCTGTCTGTCTGTCTGTTTGTTTGTTTAAAGCGGGAGATCGTTTCATGTCGATCTGAGGAGTGTGTTCGTCTGTATGTGTGTTTATTACTTGTGCGTGTCTGTGTGTATGTGCACGAGCATATCTGTGTGTGTGTGTGTGTGTGTGTGTGTGTGTGTGTGTGTGTGTGTGTGTGTGTGTGTGTGTGTGCGTGCGCTGGCGCGCACGTTAATAAGGAAAATTGTGTCATATGAACCGGTGTGTATGTGAACAGTAAATGTTACAATTTATTTGTTATAATGATGATAAGTTCATGGGTTTACATATTAATTACTAAAATCTCATGAAACTGATGTTTTTCGAAATGTTAGTGCTTTATGTAAAAAGGAAGAGAGGTTGAGTACGACGTTGGTTGATGACATCAACTTATGGAGTTGAGACAGACAGACAGACAGACAGACAGAGAGACAGACAGAGAAAGAGATATATACAGAGAGAACGACAGAGAGAGAGAGGGAGAGAGAGAGACAGAGAGAGAGACAGAGAGTGACACTGATTGTGTATGAATATGTCTGTGCGTTTAGGAAGAGGAGGCGAGGGAGAAGAGGGACAGAATATATATATATATATGCGTGCATATGTATGTATGTGAAGGCATTTGTACGTGTGTGTGTGTGTGTGTGTGTGTGTGTGTGTGTTGTGTGTGTGTGTGTGTGTGTGTGTGTGTGTGTGTGTGTGTGCGCGCGCGCGCGAGTGCGCGGTTTTTAGTTTACAAAGCTGTCGGGGAATTTGTTTGAAATGAACATAATGCAACAGAGTCACGAGAGGGATTGCCTTGTGATCTTGGCGTTTGTGTTGTTATTGTTCTGGTATATTGTGGTGTGTGTTGTGTGTGTGTGTGTGTGTGTGTGTGTGTGTGTGTGTGTGTGTGTGTGTGTGTGTGTTGGTCATCTGGGTTTCTGTGACAAAGATGTGTCGACGAGATTTGCTCACCTGTTTCTGGGTGGATCTAGACCATCTCTGGATCAGAGTTCCTGATTGTTGAGGACTAGTGAATTCTTAAGTTTAGACGTCATGGCGCCAAGGTCAGAGTCTCATGCTTCAGGGAGAAGGGTGGCAGAATGGTTCAGACGTTGGCCTGCCAAGTATGCCAAGGGAGGAGAGTGGCAGAATGGTTCAGACGTTTGCCTGCCAAGTATGCCAAGGGAGGAGAGTGGCAGAATAGTTCAGACGTTTGCCTGCCAAGTATGCCAAGGGAGAAGAGTGGTAGAATGGTTCAGACGTTTGCCTGCCAAGTAAGCCAAGGGAGAAGAGTGGTAGAATGGTTCAGACGTTTGCCTGCCAAGTATGCCAAGGGAGGAGAGTGGTAGAATGGTTTAGACGTTTGCCTGCCAAATATACCAAGGGAGAAGAGTGGTAGAATGGTTCAGACGTTGGCCTGCCAAGTATGCCAAGGGAGGAGAGTGGCAGAATGGTTCAGACGTTGGCCTGCCAAGTATGCCAAGGGAGGAGAGTGGCTGAATGGTTCAGACGTTCGCCTGCCAGTAATTAAACACGAGGTTCCAGGTTCGTTTCCCATCAAGGTCTCTTTCTCCTCCATTTGGCCGAAAAATCGAACTGAATGTCTAGTCCATCAGAAGGGGGACCAAAAAACGAACGGGACCCGTGTGCCTTCTGGCCTGCGCACGCTAAAGATACCACGGCAGTTGGCACCCATTAAAGTCCATGGCAACAAAGGCGCTGTCCCTGGCAAAATTTCATAGAAAATCCACTTTCATAGATAAACAGAAATACACGCATATAGGGGAAAATATGGAAGAAAGCAATGAGTGGCGCTGCACTACGATGACACACTGTGCTAGGTGCCAACATTTCCCGTGGTAAATCCATTGTGACGAGACAAAAAAATGAACACGAACATAAATTGCTGGGTTTGCAGGTTTGGTCAGGTGTGTGTACGGATACTGGTTAACGTGTTGGTGCTGGGTGTCCTGGCAGGCAGTGGGTACGTCATCTACCTGGTGGCTTACAACCTCGACACCCCCCTCAACGTTCCTCAGTGGATGGATAACATGATCCGACCTTACAAGGTGAGACTGTCTGAATTACAATTACATTTTTTTATTTGTTAGATCTGATTTGTTTTGTTTTGTTTCTTTTCTTGAGATTAAGAAGGGTCTTTTTTTATTATTATGATTTCATTCTAGTCCTTTTCTCTCACCGGACGAAGCAGCAGAGAAGTTTCGGTCGTTTTCTCCTAATTTTTTACTTGGTGTTTGTTCGTTTGTGATCTTACCTTACGCTTGACACAGGGCAGTAGGCCAAAACTTTGTGCCTGTCTTGTCTGATTATATCAAATACGCGTTTTGATTCTATTTATGTTTTTTTTCTCGTTCCTGTGTGTTTTGGATTTGTTATGCCTTGTTTTGTTTTTTGTTTTGTTTTGTTTGGTTTGGGGGAAGTTTTTTTTTCTTTTGTTTGTTTGTTTGGTTTTCTCTGTTGATATGTTTGTTTTTCTGCCAGTCTTCTTTGCCATTTCGCTGGCTAATAGAGGTTTTGACAGTTTTACACAGTGCTATGATGATGCATGATCATGGGGGGTGATAATCATACTATGGACTTTTCTCTTGGATCACTTCTTCTGTTTTGCTTTTCCACCACCACTATCCTCCTCATTAGCCTTGATGAAGGCGACCGTCTTTCTTCTCTTAAAATGTATTCTGTGGTCAGAAAGACCAGACAGCTGAACACATATTGCAGAGAAGTCGCCTGTAGCTCCATCAGTTGTAGCTACAGGGGACATGGTCGATTACAGCGCCTCTGACCACTAAGCTCATGGCAGCTGACAGGAACTGAAAGAAACGGCCACATTCATCACCATACTGGGAAAGACTACCACGTCTAATCTGGTAGTTGGGTGACCGTCTCCAGCGCAGCGGATCGCAGGTGACGGGTGGTCTTTAGATCATGGAGGTTTAGCTGCGAAATAACCTAGGTTTGCGTGGATGAATTAGCCATCCGGGTCTGTTGAGTGATGGTTTCTATCAGGAAAGTGCGGAGTAGCATTTGGCAAGGCCACACCTAGAAAACACCCAATACGTCCTGTGACGGAGTCATCTAACGTATAAGAGTCGCCTGAAGCCTTAGTCCCCTACGTTCGCAGGGTTGGTCTTTTGGCATTTAGGTAAGGGCTATGTAACCCCTACAAGAAAACCAAGAGGGTTGAAACGAGAGGTATCAAATTCCTTCTAACAAACCTTGGTACCATGTTATAAAACGCAAATGTCTAACGGTCATCTCCCCACCTTGCCATTCGGTTTGTAAACAAGGTAACTGATGACTGGGTCCGAATGGGTCATGCAACTCATGGACACCCCCCTTTGCTTGATAAAATGACCATCGAGTGGCGTCGGGAGCTTGGGAGGTGATTGTCCGGAGAATGGCGAAGCATTGGTGCTCCAGGTCCCATCCTCACCCTCGTGGTGTTTCTTGTCGACATGTTAAGACAAACATAATACACTGTTCAACGTTAAATCCACCATGTCTGTGTAAAATTGGTAAATCCTTAGTTTGAAGCCTGTATGAGACTATTTAGGGGAAGGTTTTACTGAAACTCATCATCTGTTATTGTTGTGGCTGCAGCTGCCGCTGGTGGTGGCAGCCTGAAGGTGTTGGTGCCTCCGTTGTTTGACCAGGTGATACGTACTGGAAAAGTATGCACCTCGCACAGAGCTCAAGTTCACCATAGCCAGGTATGTATGGCCAGCTCATTTCCTCTTGATAGGTATGAAAAGTCTTGATCCGTTCTTTTCTTTCTCTGTTTTGGAGGCTGAATGCAGATGGGCGTCCTCAGCACCTAGAGAAGGAAAGTAAGGTTAGAAAAAATGAGCAAACGTATTTTTTGTCTTTTTACAGTATTGTCTCATAATCATTTCTTTCATTTGTTCTGTTTCGGATCAGACAGTTTTGTCGAGTAAAAGAATGTTTTCGTTCGCTTTTATTTTTCACTTGTTTGTTTGTTTGTTCGCCTTTGTGTTTTGTTTTGTTGTTTGTTTATTTAGTTTTGGTTGAGGTCCGTTTGGCCTCAGCGTTGCAAGAGAGACAACTCTACTTTCCATTTTTTGGGGCTGAGGGCACGATTATCCTCCTTGATAGTGAAGTCTGGCAGTCATTTTCTTGTCATGTATTTGCCCTTTTCATTTCTTAAAAGTTGTAAAATAACCAAGTACCGTCTTGCTAGACTCGTCGTAGATTTACCAGAGCCCAGTACTGTATTTTGACTTTGTTTCCACTTGCCACGATAAAGACGAATGGTTGGACTAAATAAGGTTTCAGAAACGTCAAGATCAGACAAACGGTGGGCTCATCATCCGTGCACTATCATGTTCATCACTAGAGAATCGAGTGGTTTGATCATCTGACTACATTGTAACCCCACTAGCTCACTCAGTTTCAGTTTCTCAAGGTAACATTCTCGCACTCGAGTATATTCCATATTTATTGACGCTGCTGATGCCATGTGGTGTATAAGATCCAAAACGTGCATGGCACAAACCTTCAGCCCGCCCTTAAGCCCTGTGGGTTGGCGAGGTCTGCATGTGGGTTTTACATCTTATAATTGTATCAGTATTTTCACTGGAATAATTCAAGCTGCATTTTAGCGAAGTGTACAGCATATCGCTGTAATGGTAAAAAACAGAAACGAGTGAAAACACAACAAGCGTCCTTGTGCATACTAACCTCACGAACGCCCTATGCAATCACATCTCAGAAAACAGTCCACAAACAATACTATACACAAGCCTCTATTTGCCCACAAACAATATTAAGTTACCATTTAATATCATCCCAACTCCGTTAGTCCAGTCTCCAACCCCGATAAAACACACGCACACACACTCGCACGCACGCACGCACGCACGCTCGAGCACACACACGCATACGCACACACACACGCTTGCGCGTGCATGCACATCATAACACCAAAAAAGTAAGACAGTGAATAAAGAAATTAACAAGCGTGTAACCCCCCCCCCCACAACCATCACCACTACCAGCACATTCTTTTTATCCACCACTCCTCTTGACAGGTCTTTCCTATTTCTTTAATTCTTCTTTTTATCTCCAATGCTGGAAAAACCCAAACACGGTGTTACTTTTGAGATGATGCAAGCATACAACAAAAAGAACATCTGAATTTAACCCTTTGATTTCCACATCCAATCCACCAACCACAAAAACTTAACCCTGTGACTACCTCACCCTATCCACCAGCTTCCTCAGGAAGCTGATGGATAGGGTGAGGGAATCATAGGGTAAAATTTTTACTTTGCTAGCATGGTTGACAATGCAGGGTGCCGATGGACAGGGTGCAAGAGTCAACGGGTTAAAGCGCCAGGCAGACCAAAGAATATCTGGAGGAACAGGTGAATGAAACCTTGACATCATCTGACACTGCGCTTTGTCATGCCTTCCAGCCCGCTACCGACCATCCATTATTTCTCCCTATGAGGATAGATAAATCTACTAGCGGGGATAGATGTTAGAGCGAAGGAAGATGTATGACAAGTGTGAATTTGCTTATGAGCTGGTCAGGGATGGGGATAAAGTAAGGTGATGATGATCGATGGTGGTGGTGGTGGTGGTGGTGATGGTGGTGTTTGAGATGGGTACATGGGTGGTTGATTGGTTGATGATGATGGTGATAGTGGTGGTTTGGCTGTGGGCTGTGTGATCATAGCGAAAGTGAATTGTTTATAGTGCTGATCTTGGTAGTGGTGTGATTGACGATGATAATGGTGGTTTTGATTTGTTATTTGTTGGTTGGTTGACCGATTACTTAGTACGTAGTTGATGGATTGATTGGCTGTCATTACCGGTTGGCCGATTGCTTGGTTGATGGATTGATTGGCTGTTTGATTACAAGACAGCTGCATGACAGCTTTCTGGTTGGCTGGTTGTTGATCAATTATAAGATAGCTTCCTGGTTAGCCGATTGGTTGGTTAGTGGGTTGGAGGATTCATTTTTCTTTCATTAATTCATTCATTTAAGTATTTCCTTGTCCGACTTTTCTTCTGCCTCATCTTCTGCACAGCTCATACCTGTGTCACTACCCCAACGCCTGCTCATTTCTGCTGCCCAGTATATCTATAAACTCACTGAAACTGAGGTCACAATGAGAGCAGAGCTTCATTGTTCCACTTTTTTATTTCGTTTTTGGTTCGGTGATAGTCGGTTGTTTTCTCGGGTGATGGCCAGCTAGCTTTTGGTAATTAGTTTGATCTATTTTTATGGGTTCGCCTTTCTTCTTTCTTTCTTTCTTTCTTTCTTTCTTTCTTTCTTTCTTTCTTTCTTTCTTTTCTTTCTTTTCTTTCTTTCTTTCTTTCTGTCTTTCTTTCTTTCTTTCTTTAATTGCATTTTTGACTTGCAAGGTTTACGGTGAGAATGGGTTTTTTTTTAAACGTTGTCTTTTTATCTTAACCTGGTTGTCTTTTTTGACATGGTGTTAGCCTTGATATGGCTTTAGTAGTCGGCTGGGCTATAAGCAAATATGAACTTGAACTTCTGTCCTCTGCTCGCTTGTGCCATCATGGTTGTCGTAGGGAGACAGCACAGCAGGTACACTTAGAAGGTCTGACGTAGAGAAATGCCATTTGACGTCAAGGTCTCCTTTCACGCCGTCGTCATCCAGATCTTCCTTGGTCTGCATCTCTCTTTGAATACAGGTGTCCTTCTGCATTCCGCTTTGAATACAGGTGTCGTTTTGTTGTATTCTTGTTGCGCTACCGTTGGGAGTGGGGTGGCGGGGGGGGGGGGGGCGGCATGGTGGGCAGGAGTGGGATGGGGGGAAGCAGGCATTCTGATCAGATGATCACATCACTTCATTCTGTGCTGTTGAATATGATGGACTGTCAATTTCTCTGTTCTTCTCAAACAACGCATCCTACACGGTGCTAATTTTGTGCTCGGGGGCTTAGTCAGGATCCAAGTCTGGCACTGGTATGTCAGGATGGGGATAAGAGTGGAACTGACGAGCCTAGTCTTTGTTCCACAGGAACCTTGGTGGTGCTTTTGATCATGTTCGTGCTGGTCTTGCTGACAGCTCTTGTCAAACAAGACGTCTCAAAGACGGTAATTTGGTGCTCCAAAGACTTGGCCAAGTCAAGTTCCGGGTTTGGTACTGGTATGTTAACCCTTTTGACTCTCACACTCTATCCACCAACTGCAGAAAGTTAACCCTTTGACTCCTTCACCCTATCCACCAACTGCAGAAAGTTAACCCTTGACTCCCTCATCCTATCCACCCTATCCATAGGGTAAAGGAGTCAAAGGGTTAAGTTTTTGCTTCGCTAGCATGGTTGACAATGCAGGATGGTGGTGCCACAGGGTGAAGGAATCAAAGGGTTAAGGTGGGTATGAACAATGAAATTGATGAGTTAAGGTTCCCTTCCAGTACGAATGTTTCAACGTTGGTTCATCCAGTGGCGGTGCTGTTCTCCTTTGCGTGCTTCCTGTCTCAGCTATTGTATTTGTTGTCATCATCATCATCAGGTGCCTTGCCGTATGGCGTTGGCGATTATGGACTTCAATCTGGCTCTATCTCTTGTTGCCTCATGCATCTCTTCCACCCTCCTTGTCTTCAGCCACTCTGCAAGTCCGTCTAGTATCTTCTCCCTGGGTCTACCGGTGCTCTCTTTCCCTCCAGATTTCCCGTTATGACCAGGTGTTGCAATTCCCCTCTCCTCATAAAATGGCCTATGAATGTTGCCTGCCTTCTCCTAATCTTCCCGATGAATGATCTACTTGTGTCTGCCTCCATCAAGACTGTCTCGTTTGTTTTCTTTGCTGTCCATGGAAACTCTCAACATCCTTCTTAGAAACCACATCTCGGCTGCCTCAATCTTGTTCTGGCTTTGCTTGTTGAATGTCCACGCCTCGCAACCGTACGACAGTATTGATTCCATACAACATTCAAGAACTCTCGTTCTGATGTTAATTGATAGGCATTTGTTGGTAAGAATGCTTGTCATCTTCTTGAATGTTATTTTGGCTTGACCGATTCTGCTGGCTATTTCTGATGTGCATCTGCCGTCTGGTGAAATGATCGTTCTCAGGTATTTAAAATTATCAACATGTCTCAAAGTTTGCTGTTATTTTGCATGAGGGGATTTCATGTTTTTTACTGATCACCATGATTTCAGTCTTTCTGCTGTTTAGTTCCAACCCCATACCTTTGCTTTCTATTTCAAGTATATTCACAAGGTTTTTAGGTCCCTTTCATTTTCTGCAATTAGGGGCACGTGTTGTTTTTCCACTTCTCTGTTCTCAATGTTTTCATGTGATTTCCTCCAACCTTTAATCCAGGGTCTTCCTTTAGGTTTCTAAAGATGTTTTCCCTGTCATCATCATCAGGTGCCCTGCCGCATGGCGTTGGCGACCATAGACTTCCAACCATCTCTATCTCTCGTTGCACCCAGCATCTCCCCCACCCTCTTCATCCCCAGCCACTCTGCAAGTCCATCCAGCATTCTCTCCCTGGGTCTACCTGGTGCTCTCCTTCCCTCCAGATTTCCCGTTGTGACCAGGTGCTCCAAATCCCCCTTCCTCATAAAATGGCCTATAAATGTTGCTTGCTTTTCCTAATCTTCCTTATGAGTGATCTATTTGTGTCTGCCTCCATCAAGACTGTCTCGTTTGTTTTCTTTGCTGTCCATGGAACTCTCAACATTCTTCTGAGAAACCACATCTCGGCTGCCTCGATCCTGCTCTGGCTTTGCTTGCTGACTGTCCACGCCTCGCATCCGTACAACAGTATTGGTTCTATATAACATTCAAGGACTCTCTTTCTGATGTTAATTGATAGGCATTTGTTGGTAAGAATGCTTGTCATCTTCTTGAATGCTGTTTTGGCTTGGCCGATTCTGCCAGCTATTTCCGATGTGTTTCTGCCGTCTGATGAAATGATCGTTCCCAGCTATTTGAACTTATTAACCTGTGTCAAGGTTGTGCCATTTGCTGTATATTTTGCATGAGGGGATTTCATGTTTTTTACTGATCACCATGACTTCAGTCTTCCTGCTGTTTAGTTCCAACCCCTTACCTTTGCTTTCTGTTTCTAGTATATTCACAAGGTTTTGTAGGTCCCTTTCATTTTCTGCAATTAGCACGGTGTCATCTGCGTACCGAATGTTGTTTATCATTTTCCCTCCAACCTTTAATCCAGGGTCTTCTTCTAGGTTTCTCATGATGTTTTCGCTAAATAGTGAAAACAGATCTGGTGACAAAACACAACCCTGTCTGACTCCTCTTTTGATGTTTTGAAAAGAGCTTATATTGTTTTCTATTCTCATTGCAGCTGTTTGTTCCCAGTACATATTCCTGATTATTCGTAGATCTTTTCCATCAACAGTGAGTCTCTCCAGTTGGTTGATCAATTCATCATGTCGTACCCGATCGAAAGCCTTGGTATAGTCAACAAAGCATAAATACAAATCCTTATTCATCTCAATTGACCTCTCTATGATAGTTCTTATGATGTATATGGCATTAATAGTTCCTTTCCCCTCCACAAATCCACACTGTTCTTCTGCTATTTCTCTTTTGATTCTATTCTTTGTCCTCATCATGATTATTCTTAACAGGATTTTTGTTACATGACTCATCAAACTGATTGTGCGATGGTGTTCGCATTCTATAGCCCCTGTCTTCTTTGGAAGTGCAATTGAAAATTGATTTTGACATATCTTTGGGGATTTTTCCAGTGTCATAAATTTCATTTAGGAGGACTGTTATTTTTTCTATGCCAAATTCCTCCAGGGCTTCAATCATCTCTGTAGTAATGTTGTCTGGTCCTGGGGCTTTTCCTGGTTTCATCTTTTTCAGTGCTGCTCTAACTTCATCTTTCATTATGGGTGATCCTTCAAAGTTCTTTTTTATAATGTGTTCTTCGTTTCTTTCATCCTCAAAAAGGTCTTTAATGTACTCTCCCCATCTGTCTAATATTTTGTCTTTTTCCATGGTAAGCGTGCCATCTTTCGATTTTAAGCAACCAGTTGATGTGCATATTTTTCCTGTGGACAATTTCTTCAATTCGTCTGTACATACCCTGAGGATCCATTTTGTGTCGTTCTTCTATCTCTTTGCATTTTGTGTTCAGCCAAGCTTCCTTAGCTTCATTGCACCAATACCTGATTTCTTTGTTTATCTTCCTGTATATCTCCTCGTTTCTCTTTGCCTTCCTCCTTTCCTCCATCAGGCCCAAAATTTCATTAGTCATCCAACTCTTTTTTGCTTTTCTATTTGCCTTAGGGATTTCTTCACAATCTTCATTTATAGAACTTCTCAACTTTGTCCATTGTTCCTCACTGTCACCAACGTCTTCCAGAGCACTGAATTTGTTTTGAACATGTACATTAAATTTTTGACGTATCATTTCATCTGACTTTAAGAGTCCAAGGTTTAGTTTGATGTTGCTTTTGGTCTGTTTCCCTTTCCTCAATTTCAGCCTAAACCTTCCCACTACCGGATTGTGGTCACTGTTGCAGTCTGCGCCTGGTAGTGTTTTTGCTGACAGTAAAGCATTTCTAAATCTTTTGTTGATCAGGATGTAGTCAATTTGATTTTTGGTATTATCTCCTGGACTCACCCAAGTCCATTTTCTTCTGTTAGGCTGCTCAAACCAGGTGTTTCCTACTATGAACTCATTCATCTGTGCCCATTCTACAAGCTTCCCCCCTCTTTCATTTTGTGCACCAAGGCCATGAGGTCCAACTATATCCTCCACCCTATCCTGTCCTACTTTTAGCATTAAAATCTCCCATTATGACTGTAACTTCTTGTGATTTACATTGGACCTTGGCCATCTCTAAAACTTCGTAGAAGTTGTCGATGTCTTCCTGAGTACTTGCGGGTGTTGGTGCATACACCTGTATGATATTGATATCAAAAGGTTTCCCTCCGAATTTGACCAGTAAAACTCTGTCGGACACTGCCCAGTATCCCTTAACTGCTTTTGATTTGTCTTTGTCCATTATGATGCCTACTCCTCTTTCATGTGAATTACCACCAGAGTATATCACTGTATATTCCCCTGATGTTATCATGCCTGCCCCCTTCCATCTCACTTCCCCCAGTCCTAAAATATTAATGTTAAGCCTTTCCATCTCCATTTTGATGTTGTCTAATTTACCTTTCTGTAGCATTGTTCTTATATTCCTTGTTAATATTTTGAATTTAATTTTGATTTTGGTCGCAGTAGCTGGCTGACGGTCTGGTGTCACCTGCGCCACATGACAGTCCCTACCGGACGAAGGTGCTCCACAGGAGCACCTATTGACGTCGTTAACTTTCTTTTTTTTCCTTCTCCTGTCCATGGTTTTCCTGGGGAAAAACTACGATGGTGGTTTCCCCTTGCCTTCCATCGGTTTTTTTTTTTTAGGGTTAACTCCCTTAGCCTTACTCTCTCCCGAGATGTCCACAAGGCAGTGGAGCTATTTACCCTAGCTTGGGGATCTGGTTCGTGGGCACCAGGGCGTGTCCACACGGTTGGCCTGCATGCCTCACGTCTGGGGACCAGACCTCCTCCGAGTCCTACGAGATTCAGCCTGAGTCCGTGAGGTGCTCAGTTACCGCCTGTCGCTACGAGGAGGCACAGCTCAGGGTTGTTTTCCCTGTAAAGTGATAAATTGTTCATGTATAGCGCTATTCTCCAAATTCATATGGACTCATTATACATTACAGAACTTTTAGTGGGGTATGGAGAACTTAAACAATGTAGGCGAAATGATGACATTCCACTCGTTTAAAAGCACACACTGTTACTGTTATTGTTGTTTAAAGCCCAGCCGACTGTGTAGAGCCATATCAGGGCTATAACCGTTTGAAACATGCAAAACTTAAATACGGGGAAAAAAAGAATGCATCAATGCATTCGTGCTCATAATCTAAGGACATACCCCTGGCGTTGACCACTTCGTCCAATTTATCGCACAGGGGATTTAGAAAAGACACATGAATGCAAATTTAAGCATACATAAGGACATCAAAACATATATAAAAGCGGGCCTAAATTACCTAGAATTGCTTTCGAATATCTCACCTCTCTAGGGCCAAAAATGCATTTAATACGTAGATGTTAAAAGAAATAACGAACGAACGACATTACACTACGTTGTTGCACAGTCTGTATCGTATGTTTTATTTATTTCCTATTTTTTGCCACGGTGGAGTAACCATTTGAAATTCAGCTTACTCTCTCCAGCGAGAGCACGTCGCCAAAGTACAGTGCCACTTGTAATAATAATAATAATTACAATATTTATATAGCGCAAAATCTTGATAAAATCAAATCTAAGCGCTGAAACAGACACACACACACGCACGCACGCACGCAAACACACGCACGCACGCACGCACACACACGCACTCACGCACACACACACACACACACACACCACACACACACCACACACACGGCTATAAATGGGGAGAAAGAATAAAAGCAATGGAAAATTATAGAGAGCATATTATATACACTTATATATTACAATGTGATTCCCCTCCGAGTGGAGACAGGCTGCAGAGGGGATTGAGTGAGGTCAGGATTTTATGCAGAGGAGAAAAGGTGAGTTTTGAGAACGGACTTGAAGGAGACAAAAGTAGGTTGCTGACGGACTGAGAGAGGAAGTTTGTTCCAGGAGAGCGGACCAGAAACAGAGAAGGCTCGTGGACCATTGGTATTGAGCTTAGTGCGTGGAAAGCGAAAAGTCAGAGGATCGGAGGCAGAGCGGAGGGTACGTGAGGGAACATAGATCTCAAGTAGGCTTGACAGGTAATCGGGGGCTGCGTTATTGAGGCTTTTGTAGCACATGGTGTCTAGTTTGTACTGTATGCGCTTTGATACAGGAGCCAGTAAAGTTGTGCCAGGAGAGGAGATATGTGGTCAGCTTTTTTTCTTTTTGAGTACAAGGCGTGCAGCATTGTTTTGAATGCGCTGTAGGATGTGAGTGGTGGAGGCAGGAAGACCGGACAGGAGTGAATTGCAATAGTCAATGCGAGACATTATGAAGGAGAGAACGAGTTTTGCAGTTGTTTCCTCAGAGAGATACTTCCTGATCAGGCTTATACGATGGAGGTGATAGTAGCAAGATCTGGCAGTTTGAGAAACAAAGTTGTTCATGGAGAGGGTAGAGTCAATGCAGACACCAAGGTTTTTAGCTGAATCAGAAATTGGGACTGATGTGTTACATAATGGGAGAGAAAGAGGAGGCAGCTGAGAAAGTTTCTGATGGGTGCCAATGAGGATAGCTTCTGTCTTGTCATCATTTAGCTGACGTTGTTGTATGTCATCCAATTTTTAATGTCCGAGTAACACTCAGGGTGCGAGTCAGGAGGCGCTGTATATTGTCAGGTGAGTCACTGTCTTGAAGTTGGGTGTCATCAGCATAGAAGTGGTGTTTTATAGAGTGGGAGTTGATGATGGTGGACAGGGGGGAGGTGTAAAGAGTGAAAAGAACAGGGCCAAGGACAGATCCTTGTGGAACACCACAGGTCAGGTATGCAGGTTGAGAGTAAGTGCCATTGATGAGAACAGTTTGTTTTCTGTTTGATAGATATGAAGTGAACCAGGAGAGAGCAATGTCAGAGATGCCAAAAGTATGATGAAGTCTAGAAAGGAGAATACCATGATGAATGTTATCAAAGGCTGCAGACAGATCAAGGAGTGTGAGGAGAGAGACTTTGCCAGTATCAGTTGCAAGGAGGAGATTGTTGAGAATGTGTAGCAAGGCAGTTTCAGTGCTATGGCACTGGCGGTAGGCTGACTGGAAAGGATTGAGGAGATTGTTGGCAGACAGGTGAGAGTTCAGTTAGTTGAGGACAACTTTTTCAAGGAGTTTTGACAAGAAAGAGAGATTAGAGATAGGCCGGTAATTTTTCAGTTCATTTGGGTCTAAATTGTATTTCTTGAGGAGAGGGTGAAAAATAGCAGACTTGAAAGAATCTGGGACAGTTCCAGTTTGGAAAAGAAGTGTTGATGATGTCAGTGATGAATGGGAGGAGAGTAGGGAGACAGTCAGAGTAGAGAGAACCTGTATGTTTGTATTTCTGTTTACTCATGGGAATTAGACTTTGTTATAGTTATAACAGAGTTTTGCCAAGAATAACTCTTTTGTTGCTGCGGGATCTTTAACCCTTTAACTCCCACACCCTATCCACCAACTGCAAAAAGTTAACCCTTTGACTCCCTCACCCTATGCACCAGCTTCTGCAAAAGGATGCTAGTGGACAGGGTGAGGGAGTCAAAGAGTGAAGTTTTTGCTTTGGTAGCATGGTTGACAATGCAGGATGCTGGTGGACAGGGTGCGTGAGCCAAAGGGTTAATCGTGCGCTGAATGCGTGTGGCAGGTCTGTCCTCGGCTTATCGTCTCTCATCCGGCCGACAGACTATAATTATGTCCATTTTGGTGATATAAACTGCTGTGTGTGTGTGTCTTGTTTCAGAACGGCGGTATTTTATTTGGCCTCCTTGGTGTCCTTGCTGCTGTCTATGTATGATGTATCGACTCGGTGTATTCGCGACGCCAACTCGGTACTTGTGTGTGTTGTGTGTGTGTGTGTGTGTGTGTGGGGTGTGTGTGTGTGTGTGTGTGTGTGTGTGTTGTGTGTGTGTGTGTGTTTGTGTGTGTGTGTGTTTGTGTGTGTTGTGTGTGTGTGTGTGTTTTTGTGTGTGTGTGTGTGTGTGTTGTTGTGTTTGTGTGTGTGTGTGTGTGTGTGTGTTGTGTGTGTGTGTGTGGTCTGTGTGTGTGGTGTGTGTGTTGTGTGTGTGTGTGTGTGTGTGTGGTGTGTGTGTGTGTGTTGTGTTGTGTGTTGTGTGTGTGTGTGTGTGTGTGTGTGTGTGTGTGTGTGTGTGTGTGTGTGTGGGGGGTGTGTGTATGTTGTGCGTGCGTGGTTGTGTGGTCGTGTGTGGTTGTGTTGATGGAAGGAATTCTGGGATTCGCGCATCTCTGTCTCTTCTCTCTCTCTCTCTTCTCTCTCTCTCTCTCTCTGTCTCTCTATCTGTCTCTCTCTCTCTCTCTCTCTCTTTCTGTCTGTCTGTCTTCTCTCTCTCCTCTCTATCTCTCTGTCTGTCTGTCTGTCTCTCTCTCTTTCTCTCTCTCTCCTCTCTCTCTCTCTCTCTCCTTCTCTCTGTTCTCTCTCTGTCTTTCTCTGTCTGTCTGTCTCTTTCTTTCTCTCGCTCGCGCCCTCTCTCTCTCTCACTCCCTCCTCCCTCCTTCCCTCCCTCACACCCCCCTCTCCTTCCCCCTCGCGCGTGCTTGGTACGTTTTCCCCGCTGAGTATGAATGCATGAGGATAGAACCAAGTTTGGACAGCTATTGATTTTGCCGCTGTAAACAATAAAGCTTATTTCATCAACACAGACATGTATGCATAATGAACCAGATGAGGAGACTGAGTCATAGTTACATGATACAGTTTTCACTTTCTTGGGATTACGCCTCCGTGCCCGGGAGTACATTCCCTATGCACAGACACCACTGATCCCATGGGGGTGGGGGTCGGGGGGGGAGGGGGGAGGGAGATCCAAAATAATCATGTCGTAAGCCATAAGCCCTTGTATATAAGTCGTATGTGCGTGGTGGTAAGGTCTTGAGGTACTGCCTAGCGTGTGGGTTTTATGTCTTTGTTGTCAGTCTGTCGTTGGGGGCAATGTAGGCTACATGTACATGTGTATTGTATATGACATGGTACGAACACGGTTGTGTGCGTGTGTTCATGCATACACGCGTGCGCACACGTATGTAAGCAGGCGCGCGCGCACACAGAACCTCTCTTTCTCTCTTTCTCGCTCTCTCTCTCGCTTCTCTCTCTCTTCTCTCCTCTGCTCTCTCTCTCTCTCTCTTTCTCTCTCGCTTTCCTCTCTTTCTCTCTCTCTCTTTCTCTGCCTGTCTCTCTCTCTCTCTCTCTCTCTCGTTTTTCTCTTTTCTCTCCTCTCTTTTCTTTCTCTCTCTATCTCTGTATCTCTGCCTCTCTGTCTCTGTCTGACTGTCTATGTGTCTGTCTGTGTCTGTCTATATTTCTCTCTCTCTCACATTCACTCACATATCTATAATATTATATATACATACATTCATGTACTCGTGCGCACACACACATACACACACGCGCGATCACACTCACATGCATGCATGCAAACACATACACATACACACAAGAACACACGGAGATGTACACGTAAAGACATGCACATGCAAATAGGCACACACACACACATACACACACACACACACACACACACACACACACACACACACACACACACACACCTCACACACTAACACACACACTAACACACACACGTGTATGCATATGCATATTCAGACATACATGCACACGCCTATCTACCTCAAAATTGTACGTTGCTTGCATTCACATAATTTTTTACGCACTCACACGCACTCACACACGATATAAGTACACACACACATACACATGAGCCTCGCGTTCGGGTGCATCATATTTGTAATACACATTACACAGACAATCACTCACACCAACAAGTGCATGCACTGATGACTATGACGATAATGACGACGACGATAAAACTGATGTCGACAGTGACAGTAATAATAACATTAACAAAACAACAACAGTACGATGACGGCGATTCTGCTGGCGATGATGACAACAGGGACAACGAAAATGACGACAATGACAATGTATATGACAACAATGACAACAACAACGACACGAACGACGACGAAAATGATGATGACATTA
>JAPXFY010000015.1:44295365-44297865 GCA_030674185.1 Monoplex corrugatus | reverse complement strand
AGTAAATGGCACAAATATATCATCTAAGCATTCATGGCTACGACAGTGCCAGTCAGTCTGTCTGAGGTCATTTGCGCGCGCACGTGGGTGTGTGTGGGTGTGGGTGTATGTGTGTGTGTGTGTGTGTGTGTGTGTGTGTGTGTGTGTGTGTGTGTGTGTGTGTGTGTGTGTGTGTGTGTGTGTGTGAGAGAGAGAGAGAGAGAGAGAGCTTCAGCTGAATTTACTCACGAAGACCTCAGTCCCTTTAGAAGATGGACTGGCATAACAGCGAACTGCATAACCACATGAACATTATCTACGCAGTAACAATATTTCTGATTTTAAATGAATAAAAAGATATTTTACGGTTCTTTCCTTTGCTGATGACATCAGAGTAAAAAAACATAAAGAAGGGTGTCTATAGTATTTGATGGAATAGGTTGTTCTCCGTCTCTCTTTTTTATTCCCAGCATAGGAAATGAAAGTAGGCCAACAAAATGAATATCGTGCTGTTTTGTATCACGTTTATAACAGAGAAAGCATATTAGGGAAAATATGTGTGTCTGTGAAGGTGATAATGAACAAATGAATGCAATATCTTGATGTCCCAGTCTTAACTTTAGTGATGGAACGTGTGAAGACATTTTTCAATTCTTTAATAATAAACAAGCAAGGACGCCCATGCAAAATGGTTACAAATGTGATCGATACAAATCGAACTTAATGCTCTACTGAACGTGTGCGTGTATGGGTGGGTGGATGGATGGTTGGTTGAATGCGTGTGTGTGTGTGTGTGTGTGTGTGTGTGTGTGTGTGTGTGTGTGTGTGTGTGTGTGTGTGTGTGTGTGTGTGTGTGTATGTGTGTGTGTGGATGTGTGGGTGGATGGTTGAATGTGTCGGTGTGTGTGGATCGGTGGGTGGATGGTTGAATGTGTGAATGTGTGGGTATGTGTGGATGGGTGGGCGGATGGTTAAATGCGTGCGTGCGTGCGTGTGTGTGTGTGTGTGTGTTGTGTGTGCGCGCGCGCGCACTCGCGCGCGTGCGCAAAAGTGCTGAAAAAGCATTGTAATTAGAATAGATGTGTCTAGTATACAATGCTTTACAATGATACTGTCATGTGTTGTGATTTGTGTGGATGCGTGAATGTATGCTGAGTGTACGATATGTAAGTGTAAATGTTTATAGGAATGCGTGTGATATAAGTGTGTAATTGTATGTATATAGCAGGTGTATATATGTTTAAGGAAATGTAGGTTGTCACGTCTTCACATCTAGATTTTTTCCTATGTCTAAGGTTAAGTCTCATTCTGTTAAGTTCGTTCGTGCTTTGATTTAGGCTAACGTCTTTTAACTGTGAATGATACAAGTGTTAAGTTAAGTTTAATATCTGAGCCTTTGCAAAACACTGCGCTGGCACGACCAGAATGATGAAAACACTTAGAAGGGCAGTACCCGTGAAACACTAAGCTGACACCACCAGAATGATGAGAACACTCAGAAGGGCAGTACCTGTGAAACACTAAGCTGGCACCACCAGAAGGATGAAAACATTCAGATGGGCAGTACCTGTGAAACACTAAGCTGACACCACCAGAAGGATGAAAACATTCAGATGGGCAGTACCTGTGAAACACTAAGCTGACACCACCAGAATGATGAAAACATTCAGATGGGCAGTACCTGTGAAACACTAAGCTGACACCACCAGAATGATGAAAACATTCAGATGGGCAGTACCTGTGAAACACTAAGCTGACACCACCAGAATGATGAAAACACTCAGAAGGGCAGTACCTGTGAAACACTAAGCTGGCACCACCAGAATGATGAAAACACTCAGAAGGGCAGTACCTGTAAAACACTAAGCTGACACCACCAGAATGATGAAAACACTCAGAAGGGCAGTACCTGTAAAACACTAAGCTGACACCACCAGAATGATGAAAACACTCAGAAGGGCAGTACCTGTAAAACACTAAGCTGACACCACCAGAATGATGAAAACACTCAGAAGGGCAGTACCTGTGAAACACTAAGCTGACACCACCAGAATGATGAAAACACTCAGAAGGGCAGTACCTGTAAAACACTAAGCTGACACCACCAGAATGATGAAAACATTCAGAAGGGCAGTACCTGTAAAACACTAAGCTGACACCACCAGAATGATGAAAACACTCAGAAGGGCAGTACCTGTGAAACACTAAGCTGACACCACCAGAATGATGAAAACATTCAGAAGGGCAGTGAATAGTCAAGTTTGTAATGTTGCGGGCTGGTGTTGAGTTTGAGTTAATGATCAGATCTTGAGTCCACGGCTCTGTCCAAAGAACCAACCAGCTTGAGTTGGGATATGTTTTAACACCCCTACCCCCAACACACACACACACACACACACACACACACACACACACACACACACAAACACCACACACAACACACAACACACACACACACACACACACACACACACACACACACACACACACAAACACACACACACGAACACACACACAAACA
>JAPXFY010000015.1:44290365-44292865 GCA_030674185.1 Monoplex corrugatus | reverse complement strand
CTAAGTTTCTCCCACCGGGGAGCTTCCATTGCAAGAGCGGGACGATCAGATAGGAGAAGGCGGTTGTTAAATATGCGTCTGCACGTCTGTGGCTACAGAATTGCAAACTCCCATATGCGCATCCTGAAGACGTTTCGCGCTGGCTGCTGCCGTTCACAGAGATGTGAACTCAAGTTCTGATGTCTCCAGTTCAGGAACAGTTCGAAGTTACGTTGGTACCGCGTGGTGGGTAAAAAGAAATGTCTGTTTTTTTCAATTGCCCAGGTCAGGTTTCTAGGAAGAATGTTGAGAGTTCCATGGACAGCAAAGAAAACAAACGAGACGGTCTTGAAGGAGGCATACACGAGAAGATCATTTAATAAAGAAGATTAGGAAAAGACCAGCAACATTTATAAAACATTTTACGAGGAAAGAGACATTAGAGCACCTGTTCACAACAGGAAAGCTGGAGGGAAAGACAACACCAGGTAGACCCAAAAGAAAATATTGGACGGACTTGCAGGGTGGCTGAGGACAGAGAGGGTGGAAGATGTACTTGCAGCGACAAGGGATAGATTCGTATGGAGGGCCATGATCGCCTATGCCATGCGGCAGGGCACATGATGATGATGATGATGTCAGCATTTGTGCAGACCTGTTAGTGTCGAACCCTTCGTGTGTACACGCAGACAAACCATCAAATACGCACGTTAAAGACTTTGAAAGTCCTCTCATTGTCTGTTGGCCTACGGAACCACGAAAATACTGTTTGCTGTTTGCACGCCAACTGAAGATAGATTATGCAGACTGTGCAGCAACATAACTCGTCCGCAGTGTGGACCAGAGAGCCTACTCGCATCTGGAACAGACACAGACACACACAGACACACACACACACACACACACACACACACACACACACACACACACACACGCACGCACGCACGCACGCACGCACACACAACAACAACAACAACAACACGTTGCTAACAGCAAATCATTTTTTAAATCCCAGACCCGCCACGTAATTATTGGCATGTTCGCTGCTCACCCTGATATTCCAATCATTCTGCTGGTGTCAGTATATCAATTAACTCCTGTCCTCTCCCCCACCCCCACCCTCCCCCAGTCCCCATTTCAAGACCGTGCCAACGCAAAGGGATTTGCGCGCGCAGGCACAGGATGTCAGCCAAATAATTGTTGGCAGACTTGAACGGGATGGGTATGGAACTGTCGAGTATGGTGAATCTCTGGAACCAGTTTCTGACAAAACTCGCTATCGAAATTGGAAACAAATATAAAAGTGGGCGTATTCATGCCTCTGATGTAAGGGATATTGGAACTTGTCAGAGGATCAGACAGACGGAAGAAGTGTGCTGGGGTTTTTTCCACGGACACGCTTCAGTCGCAAGAACAGATGATCAGATAGAAATTGGTTGTGATTAAGACATGCATCTGCACGCTTGGACGTACAGAATGGCAAATTGCCTTATGCTCATACATTCTGAAGACATATGGGGCAGGTTGTCTCTGTCAGTAGAACCGTGAATTCAAGGTCTGATGTCTCGAAGGTCAATCCTGGTAAGTCCGAATTCGAACCTGTTTGGGTACCGCCTGCTGGGTGAACGGTAGAGATTTTTGTGATCTCTCCAGGTCAGTAGATGTGCAGACTTACTAGTGTTTGAACCCTGTCCCTATATATATGTAGGCAGAGCATCAGATACGCACGTTAAAGATTCTTTAAACCATATCGGTGTTTGATGGCTTCCGGAATCGTGAAATTGCCCAGCGTGCACATTCACTCCAGAGTCTGCAGACTGCAGCAGAATAGCGCCAGCACAGTGTAGGCTAAACGATTTGGACGCATACGAGAAAACATTGCTGGGAACGAACAACATCAGCAACAACAAAAAGTAGAGCCCCACAACATTAAACTGACCTTTCATCGCTTATCTTAACCCTTTGACTTCCGCATCCTGTCCACCAGCATCCTGCACTGTTAATCATCTTAGCAAAGCAAAAACGTAACCCTCTGACTCCCTCAAAACTTAACTCTTTGACTCATATCCACCAACTTTAGGGAGTCAAATAGTTAAAATGGGAGTCAAAGTCAATGCTCTAGTCATTTTGGTGATGCTATCTTTTCATAGCACCTTCCCCCACCCCACCCCACCCCCACACCTCTCCACGCCCCCATTCAAACCCTTACTAGAGGATAAGGTTTTGCTCAGGCTCAGTGGGTCAACCAGATAACAGATGGCAGATTGGGAGGAGGCGTATATGGGATTGTCCGAGTGCGAGAAATCCCATTTTGACCCAAATGGGGACTCGGGAAGGTTCAGGGCTCGGGGCTGTACATGACAGCACCTAGAGAACAGGGAGCGAAGAGAAAGATCCAGAACGATGAACTCAGCCGCGTCAGCTTCCCTGTATAAAACAGGCGATTCTCGACAGACTATGTGGGCTCTTCAGGGACTTGTGTAGTAGGTAGGCTGCCACTTGTACAGGGGTCGATAGACTG
>JAPXFY010000015.1:44282865-44285365 GCA_030674185.1 Monoplex corrugatus | reverse complement strand
GTTTTTGTTTTGTTTGTTTTGTTTTGTGTTTTGTTTTTTTTTTAGACAGAAAACGCTACAGAAATCACGGAATGTTGTGGTTAAGAAACGCTGTGCTGATTTGATTAATCTGACATCAGACACGTTGTCATGGAATTATAATCCTCCTGGGAAGAACTGGAATCTTAAAATGCATTTTGTGCTGGAAGGTTTAATCGCACTTTGATAATTACGTGCTTTGCCCATATCAGCTATTAATCCGCAGCAGCCAAAATCCTTAGGGCTGCGCATTCACCATAAAACTGGCAAAGCCCTGAAACGAGAGAGGAGACGGGTACGATGTCACCACCAGAATGATCGACTTGATAGAGATGGTTGGAATAATTTCATTTCTATGACGGAAACAGTCCAAGTTAAACGTGTGCTCGTTATGATTTCAGTAATGAAACATTATTGAACTTTAAATCAAATAATAACAGACGTTGACAAAACTCGAGTCTTCACCACATACACACGCATGCACACACACACGTTCTCGTGCGTACGCGCACGCACGCACGCGCGCGCGCGCATACACACACACACAGACAACCCACACACACACAAACACACACATACACACACACATGCGCGCGCACACATGCACATATGCACACACACGCACGCCCACATGCAGAGAGAGAGAGAGAGAGAGTAAATCAGCCTTTCTTTTTTATCAGATTGGTGTGCGAACACCTATTTGTCAGGAAGTTTTTACAGTTTTTAAATCTTGTTTTACCCGTTGTGATTATATAAGCTTGCCAGTGTTCTCATAACACGCCAAGTTCCATTTTGTGCTATGTCTCAACAAGATTACGTTGATCTTGAGAAGTACAAAATCTGGATTGTTGATAATAAATTTTGTATAAAAGGGGTGATTGTTAGAATGGCTTGACCATCAAACTGTCTTAACATATTGTTTAATCTTACTTTGCTTTAGTCTTATTTCACTTTTGTCTTTTTTTTTTTTTCTTTTCTTTTTTTTCAGTTCGGCTACTGTGAGTTTACCGTAGCCTCAGAGGTCCTGAGTGTGATCTACGGGCAATCACTCGTGTGGCTCGGACTTTTCTTTTCTCCCTTGCTGGCGGCAGTGGGTGCCCTCAAGCTTATAATAGTCTTCTACTTCCGCTATGTCACGGCGCGCATGTGCAATGTGCCTCCACGGCGTGTGTTCCGGGCGTCTCGTTCTGGCAATTTCTTCCTCTTCATATTGCTGGTCAATTTTTTTGTCTGCCTGTTCACCATGACGTATGCCGTTATCGAGTGAGTGGGGCTCTTGTTTGTTTGTTTGTTTATTTGTTTGCTGTTTATTTTTCTTTGAAGGAGGGGGGTCCTCTTATCACATCGCACTTAATTTATTGATTTATTTACTTATTTGCTTGTTTGTTTGTTTTTGTTTGTTTGTTTATTCAATTATCTATTATTCATTTGTTTGTTTATTTGATTTTTAATCTATCTTGGCTCTCACATGACAGAGAGTTTGATGTAGACGATGATGACGATGATGATGATAATCACTGATATCACGCACACACATACACACATCCCCCGTCTAATATCACTCGTTATGAAAAAACATTAAATCAAAGAACGAATAAAACGAACACACACACATACAGACGTCTATATGCGTATATGCATGCATGCATACGTACATGCATACATACACACATACACGTACGTACATACATACATATGTACATACATACATACATACATGCATATATATCTGTAATATATATACATATATATATATATACGTACATACATACACACGTACATACACACGTACGTACGTACACACATACACACATACATACATACGTACATACATACACACGTACATACACACGTACACACACACACACACACACACACACACACACAATTATATATATATATATATATATAGTATTATATTTATATTTATATGAATCTCAGTTTTTTATTCTCTCTCTTTGTCTCTCTCTGTCTGTCTGCTGTCTGCCCCTTCTCTCTTCTTCTTCTTTCTCTCTTTCTTCTGTCTCTCTCTCTGTCTCTCGCTCTGCTCTCTGTCTGTCTCTGTCTGTCTCTTCTCTCTCTGTCTTCTCGTCTCTCATCTCTCTTTCTCTCTCTCTGTCTCTCTCTCTCTCTGTCTATCTCGGTCTCTCAGTCTCTCTTTTCTCTCTCTGTTTCTGTCCTGTCCTGTCCTCTGTCCTGTCTGTCTCTCTCTGTCTTGTCTCTCTCTTTCTCTGTCACTTCCTCACTCTGCCGCTCTCTCTCTCTCTCTCTCTTCTCTGTCTTTTTGTCTCTGTCCCCCCTTCTCTCTCTCTGTCTCTGTCTGTCTGTCTCTCTCCCTCCCTCCCCCTCCCTCCCTCCCTCCTTCTCTCTCTCTCTGTCTGTCTCACTCACACACTTCAATTTAACACACGTATGCTGTCAAACAAAACTATCCAATTCCATCATGTTTGTCAGGCTGGAACCATCCACTGACTGCGGTCCT
>JAPXFY010000015.1:44262865-44277865 GCA_030674185.1 Monoplex corrugatus | reverse complement strand
CTTTAAACTGATGGAAAAACATTCAGGAACAACATAAACTGTCAACAATCAATTGCTCTAAATCTATAATGCTACCAGAAAATGATACCAAACAAGAATAAGAACGCGTATTTAATACAACAAGACAAGACAGGAGCAAATTTTATCTGGTATTTGTTTGTTTGTGGTCTTACGCTTGACAAAGGCCAGTTGGCCAAAAATTTGCGCCTGTCTTGTCTTGCTGTATCAAATACGCGTTTTATTCTTTTTTCGTGTTTTTTTCTGGTTCCTGTTTGCTTGAACGCGGGCAGTCACACTTGTTTGGGATTTTATAATGCTACGTCCAAATGACTTTAGATATTTTACAAATAGCCTACGTGTTGCTTAATATGTCTGTAATTGCAACTTTGGGTAATTTACAAATACTTTTTGCTTGACATGTCTGTAATTGCGACTTTGGGTAAATTACAAATACTTTTTGCTTGACATGTCTGTAATTGCGACTTTGGGTAAATTACAAATACTTTTTGCTTGACATGTCTGTAATTGCGACTTTGGTAAATACAAATACTTTTTGCTTGACATGTCTGTAATTGCGACTTTGGGTAAATTACAAATACTTTTGCTTGATTTGCTTGATATGTCTGTATGCCTGCATTTGGAAAAGCTGGGAGATTCTTGTTAGTATACAATCATATTCCTATTGATGCTGAAACGAAAATATGAATCGATAGCTGTTGAATCATTGACTGCTGTATCGCTTTTACAAGGAATATGCTATTATTATTATATTATTATTATTATTATTATTATTATTTTCGTTATTATTATCATTATTATTACCATCATCATCATGGAATTATTATTATTATATACCGTTCTTGTGTATAGCAATTCCCCAACTTCATTTGGACTTGCTTCCCCCCCTGGAGATGCCAGGGGCTCTTTCAGTATAAATAGTATCCTCACCTTCCGGAATTTTTGTGCTAGAAATTTGCTCCATTCTGTCACTCTCTTCCTTTCTGCCTTCTTTTTCTGCTTTCTGTCATTTCTTCCTATCATTTTTTTTCTGCCTTGCTGCAGCATTCACCTGTATGTGTTCGATAAAGTCTTACGTACTTTATCTTAGGATTGATAAATGTGTGCACGTATTATGTGCATTTTTGGGATCTAGGGAAATGTGAGAGATTGATTTATTGTTTGCTTTTGAACTTTCAAAGTGTTTTTGTGCTTTTGTTTTCTTTGCATATTTTATTATAATTCATCTGTTATTGCTTATTTCACACTGCACGATTAGAGTACTTGTGTTTTCATCATAACGATAGGGGTTGACATGTGTTTGTTTTACTTAAGTCTGCCTCTGTCATGTTTCTATGAAGCGCTTAAGTCTGTTTGGAACTGGAGGCACTGTAAAGGTAGTCAATATTATTATTACTGACAGTATTTACAAGGAGTTATATAAATCATCTGTTACTTGGAAATATTATGAATATGTCTTAGTCATGCACCGTTGTATGTTGGTCCAGTGTACATATGAATGAGTGAATTGAAAAGTCTTTTGTGTATTATTGCAAGCAATGTGTTATAAATGAGATTTTCCTACGTCTATATTGCAATTCAGATTTTCTAGATAGGTACATAGATAATGAAAGAAATATTTCTTTTTGTTTGATTAATTTGTAAGCTATTTCGTTAATAAAAACAGCAGCAACAACAACAACAAACCAGAAACGCATAAAAAGAGAATGAGAACGCGTATGTAATAAACGGAACGAGAGAGGGACAAATTTTCGACCTCTCAAACGTACATAAAATTCACAAAGAGATCAATTAACTCCCTTGTTATTCTATTGAAATAGGGAAGATAACTCTCCTTTTCAGTCTTTTTCTCATAATTTTTGTATCTGGAGTTTGTTTGTTTGCAATCTTACACTTGACAAAGGCCAGTTGGCCGAAAATTTGCGCCTGTCTTGTCTTATATTAAATACGCGTTCGTATTCTTCTTTCGTGTTTTTTCTGGCTCCTGTTTGCTTGAACGCGGGCAGTCACACTTGTTTGGGATCTCCTTTTTAATGTTTTCAAACATTGTGTTGTAGCCTAGTATCAGTCATTACTTGAAATTAACCGAGTTGGAATGATGTATTGAAAGATCGTTGGAATATTCTTTTGTGATAATAACAGTAAGAATCGAAAGTAAGAATCGAGAATATCAGCCATAAAATCAATCGTGTTGGAATAATGTATTGAAAGGTCATAGGAATATTCATTTGTGGTGAAAAGAATAGTAAGAATCGACTGTAAGAATTGATGTTATCTGTACATTGGAAAATGTTGATATCTGTATTGCGATCCTCAATAATTATGTTTGAAAAGCATTGGCAATAACTTAATAAAAAAAAAGCGTTGACAATAATTTTTCTCCCGGTGATAAGCGCTAATTTTGTCAACTAAATTTGTTGTTTGTGTTATGTGATGATGATGAAGTCTACCATCGCTCCGACTGATGGGTAGGACATTTTGGCTTTTTATCATCTGATGTAAGTCTTCATGTGGGATACGAGACTTACCCGTGGGGATGCTGGGGGCTCTTTCAGTATAAATAGTATCCCCCACCTTTTGGAAATTCTGTGCTAGAAATCTCCTCTTCTCTGCCACTCTCTTTGTTTCTTTCTTCCTCCTTTGCTTTGTGTCATTTTTTTTTTATCATTTTCTGCCTTGCTGGTCCATCTGCCTGTATGTGTTCGATAAAGTCTTACGTACTTTCTTTTAGGATTGATAATTGGGTACATGTATTGAGTGCATTTTTGGCTCTAGGGAAATGAGATATGCGAAAGCAATATTAGGTAATTTCGGCTTGTTTTTATATATGTTTAGTGTCCGTGGTTATGTTTAAATTTGCATTCAGATGTGTTTTTTATATCCCCCGTGCGATAAATTGGACTGATTGGTCCACGCCAGCGGCATCTCCTTAGCTTATGTGTGCGAATATATTGATATGTGTACTTAATTTTCTTGTCCGTTTTTCCTGTTGAAGTATTGTGTGGCTCTACGCAGTCGGCTGGGCTTTAAACAAAAATTATAGTAAAATGACGGGATACGAGACCGATCTTTGAAGCGTATGTTCTTCCATGAACGCTGCATGAAAAGGGGTTCTGCAGCCTTGAGTTCTGCTTTCACATGTCCCAGCTGTGTTTACTATCAGTTCAAATGTGGTTATGCTTTGTCTACAAATGCTGTCGCCAGACTGTTGTGTTGCGGGCACTATCTTCCCCATTGGTGATGTTCTTCCTCTTCCTGTTGCTGTTACCCCAGAGAACCAGCTGTTGAGTTGGCTGTCGTCTGCAAATCAACCATCGGCCCGTACTGTTTCTCCTCAAGGATAGTCGACTTTGGCCACATCTCCTTCCTCAGCAGCCGGGGATTCCTTCAGACCTGAGGATGCGGTTTGTGTCCTGCTTTGCCTGTCCACAAGGATACACAGAGTAGTGCACAACTCTTATTTTACTAAAAAGATTTATTCAACCTGTTGTGCCTTGTTCTCAGATGGAAGATAACTAACGCGTTTTGCTCCCAACTTTGCCATTTGTCTGGCCTTTTCATTTCCATTGATGCCGCAGTGTGAGGGGATCTACTGCTGCACTGTCTTGAGGCATGTGAGTTTGTGTCGTGCATTTTCCAGTTGTGGCTAGCTGTTGTTGGTGAAAGGCTGCAACACAGACAGAACATCAGTCAAGAAGATGATCTAGATGTTGATGCCACAGCTGATGAGGTTGGTGTTTAGAGTATCCTTACTGCACTTTGGTGGTCTTTCTTTGTCTAGATATCCGTGCTTCATTTATCCTTACAGAAGCATCTTTGGGATGTCATTGTCTTCCGTACGGACAGCGTATCCTTTCCAACGAAGCTTGCATTCGATGAGTAGAAACTCTATATTCAGCAAGCCACACTGCTTCAGAACTTGAAGATGGAACACTTGATCTTGCCACATGATGTCGCAGATCTTGCAAAGACATTTATAGTGAAACAGTTCCAGGATTTGCATGTTCAGTCGATAGGTAGTCTAAGTCTCGTAACAACACAGCAGGATGCTCAAGACTGTTGCTCTGTACACAGCAATCATTGTGACGAGAATGATGCTATGGTGAACCTTCCAAAGACAGAACTGCCTTGGAAATGCATAGCACCACGTCAGCATCACGAGACCCATTATTGCTGACTGTACTGCCAAAGTAACAGAATTTGTCCACAGTCTTTGATTTCCTGGTTGCTGCTGACAATCAGAGATGGTGAAGCACCAGAAAGCTGAGGTGAAGTTGGCTGAAAGACTGTCTCTGTCTTGCTGAGGCTAATTATAAAGCTGAAACGTTTACAGGACACAGCAAATAGGTCAGTGATGGCGCGCGATGTCCCTGTGCAGTATGCAGCCACTGCACAGTCATCTGACAGCAAAGTGATTTTCTCGCAGGATGGTTTTGAGCACTTTGGTTTTGACTTGGAAGACTCCGCAGATTCAGTTGTTTTCCATTTGAACGGAGCTTGATGTACACACCCCTCTAAAATTCTCTGAGTGTATCAATCTCTTTGCCGCAAAGAGGATGAAGAAGAGTGTGTGCACTAGAACGCATTCCTCTTTCACTCTGTTCTGCATGGGGAAGGGTCTGTCCTGCAGTGCAGAGGGATATCCTACGATAATTATCATGTAAGGTCTTACCGCTTTTCTTCCTGTAAGTGTGGATGATCATAGAAACTATAAAGTCTTGAGGAACCTTGTCCTCCTCCTATATAGGCTTGAACAGGTTTGTCAGCGTATCCAGGAGCATTTAGCGCCCATTCCTGTAGATGTCTGCAGGAATACCATCGGCTTATGGTGCCTTCCAGACATGCTTTGCCTCAAGGCTTTGGTAATCTCATCTTATGGTGCCTTCCAGATATGCTTTGCCACAAGGCTTTGGTAATCTCATCTTATGGTGCCTTCCAGACATGCTTTGCCACAAGGCTTTGGTAATCTCATCTTATGGTGCCTTCCAGACATGCTTTGCCACAAGGCTTTGGTAGTCTCGGCAATGTAGGGAGGGTCTATCAGAGATTCTTCTTTTGTTCCTGGTAATTCCAGGAGCGCTGCAATGGCGTCCTCAGATACTGACTACTCGCTGTTGTAATGTGTTATTAAAGTGCTTAGCACAGAGTGGTCAAACGTCAGCTTTGTCTGTAGGCAGAATGGAGTAGTCACAGATATGAATCGGTATTGATCAAGAAGCTTTGCCTCTGTACACCCTGCGTAGGCCGCCATGCAATGACTTAATGTCTTTGGTATCAGCCGTAGCCTGGAGTTCTGCTTTTGTCCTGCATGAAGCTGGTGAATAGGGTCAGGGACTCAAAGGGTTACATTTGTCAATGCGAGATGCTGGTGGGCAGGGTGCGGGGGGTCAAAGGGTTAAGGCCAGAAACACACTTTGAGTACTATATAGAGCAGAACGAGAACAGGCAGAAGTGGAGAACCTTGGTTGCTGTCGTACATGACAATAGCATAATGGGCACTAAGTAAATACACATTTCAGTTTATGAATGCATTGATTTTTCAATATGTTAGGGGAATAGGGGAATATGTGTGCGGCTGTCTTTAATTATTCCATAAGTTTGACAGGCTGCACAAGTCTCTGAGGAGAGGGATTTGCTTTTGTTTTGACAGCTGCACTAGTATCTGGGGAAAGGGATTTGCCTTTGTTTTCCAAAGGATGATGATCGCTGTGTCAGGAGCTGTCTGTTGGCTTAAAATAATTCCCACATGAAATATAATTGCACTTTGTTGCAGCCTCGGCTTTCTAGCCAGCGTGAACAATTTTTGACGACTGCCTTTTGTCATGTCAAGAAAATAATCGAAGTTCACGAGACATAGCTGTTTAAAGTGCACAAAATTTGTGCATGAAACATGTTTTGTAGGAAACTAATCAGAGTTACATAACAAAATGTTTCGAAATGCTCAACAACACACTTCTAAACCCATCAAAGCTGAGGTCACCGTGACAGAATCGAGATTGTTATTGTTATTGTTGTTTAAAGTCCAGCAGACAGTGTAGAGCCATATCGGGGCTGTAACCTGTTTCAAAACATACACAATACTTCAACTGGTAAAAAAGAAAATTAAGTACACATATCACTGCATTCGCGCACATAATCTAAGGAGAGCCCCTGACGTTGACCACTCCGTTCAATTCATCACACGGGGGATTTAAAAAAAAAACATACCTGAATACAAATTTAAACATAACTAAGGACATTGAAACATATATTAAAAATGAGCCTAAATTACCTAAAATTGCTTTCGCATATCTCAGTTCCTGTTCAACAATGCTATGATGATGAGAATGGGGATAATGATGGTACTGAATAAAGTACAGTTTCAAATTGAAACTGCATGACAGGGCAAATGCTCTATATTTATAACATATTCTGGCGTCAACCATCTGTAGCGTTGGTCAAGAAATATGAACTTTTGGGGGAAATTTCTGGTTGTGTTCTGAGTCGAGTGAAATGAGCAAACGAAGCAAGCTTACATAACTTACTGTGAATCTACAAGGTGTTCATTTTTTTTAGCTTAAAGAAAGCTTGCAGTGTACTCTATCTCACTAGAAAAAAAGGAGATTATTTCATTTCGACTGAACAGAGATGTGAGGAAAGGGGGTAAGAGAGAGAGAGAGAGAGAGAGAGAGAGAGAGAGAGAGAGAGAGATTGTGTGTGTATGTGTTTGTCTGTCTGTGATGCAGACGTGTTAGCAAGATTTTCTCGACTGTTTTTGGAAAGGATCATCACTAAATTTGGTTTAAAAATGTACACCACTGAAGAGTCACAAATGCATCATTTAACATTTTCTTTCGTTTTGCTTTTCTTTTTAACAACACCAATTTATGACTGCCACATAACATTAAACACACATATACAAAAACATCCTCACACTCACAAAGGCCATCCCTAAAATGGTTAAGATAAAAAAAAAACGTTTTATTTCATTATAGTTAACAACAAGAAACCACAGAAAATAGCAGAGTAACAACCTGTTCTTGGAAATAACAAGCCAAAGTGAACATGAACATGTTGCTTCACCTGCGGTGGGGTTTTCGTCAAACAACTTTCCAGTAACTTATCACAGAGTATCTTCATCAGATCAGTAAAGTGCATGCATAAAGTAACAAGTTTTGTGGTCATACAACAATGAGGGATATAGCAAGTCAGGATATGGGAATGGTGCCAGAAAGTCAGCTACAAAATGGAAATGCAGTTTATATCAATGTCCCGCTCGCCCCAATCCTCCTCCTCCTCCTCCACACACACACACACACACACACACACACACTCTCTCTCTCTCTGTCTCACACACACACACAGTGTCTCTCTCTCTCTCCTCCCTTTCTCTCATAAATAATAATAATAATGATAATAATAATAAATAATAATCTCTCTCATAAATAATATTGATGATGATACCGATGATGATGATGATGATAATGATAATAAGAATAATAATGATGATAATAAGAATAATAATGATGATAATAATAATAATAGCAATAAAAATAATAACAACAACAACAACAAAGCGCTGAATTTTGTATATGCATATATCAAATCAAAACTCGCATTCTTGTCGTTAATAATTCAATTACAAACACTGATAAAAAAAATAATAATAAAAAGGGCACAAAGCTCGTGCATACAAGGAGGGTGAGGATAGGACAAGACTGGAATGACGAGGGAGGGGGGTAATGGGAGGAATGACTGCTGGAAAAAAAAAGGTATGTCTTCAGGTTTGCCTAGACAGAAAAAATAGTTTTGATACTGTCGAAGAGACGGGGAAAGCTTGTTCAGACAATTGTATGGACCAGACACAGAAAATGAACAGCGACTCCACTGTGGAATACATCCATCACAGAATCTATACACAAATTGTATCAGTAGCAGAATGTACAGGACAGGCAGGGCTGTACATTCGGAGGTGGTTGTAGAGATAGTTACTGTTATTTTTGTCTAAAGCCCAGCCGACTGCATACAGCCATATCAGTGCTATAACCATTTCAAAACATACACAACGCTTCAACAGGAAAAAAAAAAGGTAAAAAAAAAAAATTAAGTACACATACCAATGCATTCACGCACATAATCTAAGATGTCCCTGGCGTTGACCACTCCAACCAATCTATCACACATACCTGAGTACAAATTTGAACAAAATTAAGGACACTAAAACATATATAAAAACAGGCCTAAATTACTTCAGCATATCGCATTTCCCTAGAGCCAAAAATATACACAGTATATGGACCCAATTATCAATCCTAAGAGAAAGTATGTAAGACTTTATCAAACACATATAGGTGAATGGACCAGCAAGGCTGAAAATAGTAGGAAAACAGGTGTCCCATTATCAATCCTAAGAGACAGTACACCAGACTTTGTCGAACAAATACAGGTAAATGGACCAGTACGGCAGAAAATGATAGGAAGAAATGACAGACAGCAAAAGGAACAAGGCAAATTAAAAAAATGACAGAAAAGAGGAAATTTCTAGCACAGAATTTCCAGAAGGTGGGGATACACACAGTAACACGTTTGGGGGTCATATAACAATTTGTATTGAAAGAGCCCCCAGTATCCCCATGGGGGTAGGTCATAGAGATAAGTAAGTGCAAAACTGTTAATATACTTGTAGCAGACGCACTGGTATTGTATGAAATTCACTTAACAGGCAACCAGCGGAGGGATTGCAGCACAGGAATGGCAAGCACATTTTTGCATATACAAAAAGCTGGCACACTCTAGGAAAACAAAACAGATGAATAAATAAAATAAAATAAATAATGCATAAATAAACAAATACATGAATATGTAAATAATAATAACATAAAAAGGTCACGTACAAAGGGTCATATAACCGATATGTCGTACATATTAACAAAATCATGGAGTTTCAAACATACAAATGATCATATGACCAATATGTCCTACATACTAACACAAGAAGCTATGGAGTTTCAAACATGCAAATGGTCAAATAACCAGTATGTCGTACATACTAACACAACAAGCTATGGAGTTTCAAACATACAAATGGTCACATAACCAGTATGTCGTACATACTAACACAAGAAGCTATGGAGTTTCAAACATACAAATGGTCACATAACCAGTATGTCGTACATACTAATACAACAAGCTATGGAGTTTCAAACATACAAATGGTCACATAACCAGTATGTCGTACATACTAACACAACAAGCTATAGAGTTTCAAACATACAAATGGTCGTATAACCAGTATGTCGTACATACTAATACAACAAGCTATGGAGTTTCAAACATACAAATGGTCGTATAACCAGTATGTCGTACATGCTAACACAACAAGCTATGGAGTTTCAAACATACAAATGGTCACATAACCAGTATGTCGTACATACTAACACAACAAGCTATGGAGTTTCAAACATACAAATGGTCACATAACCAGTATGTCGTACATGCTAACACAACAAGCTATGGAGTTTCAAACATACAAATGGTCACATAACCAGTATGTCATACATACTAACACAACAAGCTATGGAATTTCAAAAGAACTTGGCATATGTACATGGAACAGGACAACAAATGCCGCTGAAACATTCAAATGTTTATTTTGGAAACGGGGTTTATTCATAGATTTGCTCATAGTCTCATAGCCAAATACTTTCAAAAAGTACATGTAGCAGTTTGGAGTTTGTTCGAGATGAGTTCATAGCATCTGGACAACTTCATATGCACTCCAACCAAATCTGCCAACATTTATCTGGTAAATTCCCGGATCTTGTACAAAGCCCCCACACACTAGCAATGCATTAAAATGGGAAGGGAATGGGGGTGGTGAGGAGAATGAGAGCTATGAAACGCTGACACCACTAGAATGATTGGAGCAATAAGACTGGGGGTGAACTTGTCAACTTATAAGCTGCAGGCCAGGTCTAAACTGTGGACATGAGATGTTTTGAGTGCACGGCTTATTAACAGAACCAGACAGTCTATGAAAAAATCTGGAGCCCCCTGCAGGGTTAAACTCATAACCTCAACATTATCACCATCGCTCTTTGACCAACAGTTAAACTCATAACCTCAACATTATCACCATCGCTCTTTGACCAACAATGTTGTTGTTATTATTGTTTAAAGCCCAGCGACTGCATACAGCCATATCAGAGATATAATCGTCTCAAAAAGTAGGCCTACATCATACCCCACTGTGGAAAAAATCGTAAAAATTTAAGTACACATAGAGATGCATTTGCACACATAATCCCTGACGTTGACCTTTCTGTTCAATAAATCTAAATACAAATGTAAGGACACTAAACATATATATATACACGGGTCTAAAGTATCTGTTTCTGCACATTACATTTCCTGAGAGCCAAAAATGCACTTAATACATGTACCCAATTATCAATCCTAAGAGAAAGTATGTAAGGTTTTATGGAACACATAAGATGAGTGGACCATCAAGGCAGAAAATGATAAGAAGAAATGACAGAAAGCAAAGGAGCAAGGCAGAAATGAAGAGAATGATAGAAAAGAGAAATTTCTAGCACAGAATTTTCAGAAGGTGGGGATTCTATTTATACTGAAAGAGCCCTGGCATCCAAATGGGGGACAAAATAGACCTGGAACCCCCCTAAGTATCACTCGTTTTCATCACAACTTCTCCATTTGCAGGTGTGTACCAAATAAAGAAAAACGTAGGAAAGTTTCAAATTAGAATAATGTGAACAAAAACATTTGGAGGTTGGACAACCGTCTTATAAGCCAAACCCACATCTTTCATAAATCGTATTACAATCTGGATTGGTTGGAGGGACATATCGATGGGAAGGAAATAATGATTTATGAAAACTATTACATCTTTTCCAACACTCTTCGCTCCAGTATGAAAAAAAAAAAAGTTACGAATAACACTCCAGAAAAGAATGATTATCACATAAAACCAACAAATTCAATTTCTTTGCAAAAAGTACAACGCTTCAGTTTCCAATTATCTTGAATAATGGCAAGGTGATCAATACGGAATGCTTACCTGAAACTTTTAGTACAAACTGACAAAGGTTAGTGCAGATATATGGAAATACTGCTTACTCTAAAAACACAATCCGTGGCAAGTAACATGTACAGTTTGTTTATACAATCAATTTATACATCAGAATGTGTGGTGCTTAGGGGCTGTATGTACACATCATTCAGGAATTCAATGAATACACCTAACTTTTACTGTAAATATGAAATGGATAAAGTGAATACACCAAACATGGGGGGGGGGTGGTGGGGGGAGATAACAAATGAACTAATATATCAAATGTAAATGAAAAAAATAGTAACATAAAATGCTTTTATGTATGCGCATGCACCCCCACATGCACGCTCGTGCGCGTATGCGCGCGCACACACACACACACACACGGGAGTATGAAAAAATAATTTTTATAAATACAGAAAATGTATGTACTAATTACATAATCTTCACAACAAAAACAAATTAACAACAAAGAAAACAAAAGAATAAATCAAAACTAAACAACCCCCCCCCCCCCCCAAAGAAACAAACAAAACCAAAACAAACAAATGAATAAAAAAAAATCCTCAGTGCAACCCTTGTCACAATAATTTATTAATTATAAAATGAACCAGATACACTAAACTTCACACTATTAATAAAAAAACAAACAACCCCCCTCACAAAAATAAAATGAGGTCATCCTACACAACATAATTATGCATATTCCCAAGTGCACACATATTCTTCCTCTCCTCTGTCTTTCTCTCACTCCACACACGCGCGACAAAAGTGACTGAATTTTATCAAAATAAAATTACGAAAGGAACTGATTTTTCATTTTGTTTTCATGGTAGTTATATCATTGGAAAAATGTCGCCAGACACTAATCTAAAATAAAATCATTATGAGACAAAAATCTCAGTGATTTCCATTGATCCTTTCCTGTTAATTCACAAGAAAAACATAACACAGAATTACTTGCTGTCCAAAATCCCATGAAATGAAAGAAAAAAGAAAAAAAAAACCTATCCTGCTTTCATGAAGCACAAACCCACCCTTTGAATCCTTTACAGCAATACTTAAATGCAAACAATCAAAAGAGATAAGCCTGATTTTCCCTCATAGTTAAAAGCAATCATCTGAAATAAAAATAAAATTGATGATTAGAGAAAAAAGAAAGTACATGAATATACATAAGGGCTATTGTTATTTTTGTTCAAAGCCCAGCTGACTGTACAGAGCCATATCAGGGCTATAACCGTTTCAAAATGTATATAAAACTTAAACAGGAAAAAAAAAAAGAAAATTAACACACATATCAATGCATTTGTGCACATAAAGAGATGCTCCTGGTGTTAACCATCCCATCCAGTTTATCACACAGGGGATTTAAAACACACACCAGAAAACACATTTAAACATAACAAAGGATACCAAACATGTTTAAAAACGGGCCTAAATTACCTAAAAAAAATTTCCATAGAGCCAAAAATGCTCTCAATACATGTACCCAATTATCAATCTTAAGAGAAAGTATGTAAGACTTTATCGAACACATACAGGTGAATGGACCAGCAAGGCAGAAAATGATAGGAAGAAATGACAGAAAGCAAAGGAACAAGGCAGAAACAAAGAGAGTGATAAAAAAGAGGAATTTCTTGTACAGACTTTCTAGGTGAGGATACTATTTACTCTGAAAGAGCCCGGGCATCTCCATGGGGAGGATCCATAAGGCTAGTGTAGTAATGACACCAATGATTCTAATAGTAATGATAATGGTGGTGATGACAATAATAAATAATAACAATGATGATGATTAATGACAACATAATAAAATTAATAACTCGCTCTCTCTGGCTTCACGATTAACCGATTACTATCGTTAGAAGGGGACATAGTAGGTAGTATCAGTGCTGTTACTCTTTGACCTCCTTTGTGCATCATGTATTATGTCTTATATTATTGATTTATGGATGTACTTCTTTTTCAGTATTTTCAGTTCTAGGCAGATATATAAATTAGCTAAAGTATGTCTGAAAAATGGTTGTTAGCTAACAAATTCTACCACTGAAAAACAAATCATCAGTCATTGTCAGTATGATCTTAGTAAAAGTTGACTCCTAAAAGATGCTGTTGAACTTCAACCAAATGACCCAGCAGCAGTAACGGGTTTCCTTTGGTGGGTAGCCTCATGGAGGCATGACATTTCTGGCTCCAAGGGTCTTCCTGGCGCTAGAAGTTTGATGAAAAACTTCAGACTGCTAGTGTATTGAGGAGTCAGAATGAACAGCATGCAATTGGTGCCGCAGAGGCTGAGTAGAAGTTGGAAAAGAAAAAAAAAGAAAGAAAAGAAACCAATCATATAAGCGTAACACAACAAGGAAATATAGAACAAAAGAAGACGACAATATCATCTCATCAGGAAAAACTGTACAAGTATGCATACGTGAACATGCTTCCATATAATCACACACACTTGTGCATACATGCATACATACGCACACACACACACACACACGCGCGCACACACACACACGTGCGTGCACAAACACACTCGCAGGCGCGCGCGCGCATGCATGCACACACACACACATCAATTCACACAGGCAAATGCACATACACACATAAAAGCTGAGCGACTCGCACACAAACACACACACAAATTCACACAAGTAAATGCACATACACACACAATAGCTGTATGGTGACAGGCAGTAAACATGTACACTACTAACAGTAACAGTACTCATCAGTCTGACAGAAAGCACAATCGTCTATAATTAGGTGGTAAAAGTAATCTTTCAGGGACAATGAAACAAGGAAGTGCAATGATATCCACAGTCCTCACAGTTTCAGGGTAATAGTTTGCGCACATTTAACAGTATTTTAATCTGAGTTATTGGAATTACTTCAAGAGGGATTCACTGCACTTGGATAGATCCATATGTGCTCTACCCAAATCTGCCAGCAATTATATGACATGACTCATCTTCTGAGCCTGCACAAAACCCATGCGCTGGCAAGGTCTTGAAAGTATTTTAATCAAAAATGAATAAATGAATAAATACATAAATAAATACATAGATAAATAAATAAATAAATATAAGCATTTAATTATATATATTTTTCTTATTAAAGTTCCCTTAAATTAACAAGAATTAAAACAAACAAAAATGACCAGGTATGTGTGGTTTCTAATTCTAAAAAAAGAAAGAGAAAAAATCAGCACTGTCAGCAGCAAACTTTTTCTGCCACACAAATACAAAGAAATGATTGCCAGGGTCTGTATTGTCAGATGAAATAAATGCAGGTAGTAGTTCTCAGGCCAAAAGAAGGAAAGCAAGATTGTCTGCCTTGTAAAATAGTAAGGGCAAACACGCACAGAGAAAATAGACAAGAAATCTGAATAAAAGAGACTGCCAGTGTTCAACCAACTATGAACCATTTAAAACACAAAAGTAGAATGAGAACATGTATTTAATGTAACAAAACAAGACCACTTGGCTCAAAAATTTGCACTTGTCTTGTTTTGTTCCATTAAACATGCGTTATAGATTCTAGTTTTGTGTTTGTGGTTTGACAAACAACACGGCGCACAAATCCGAGATACTTCAGTTGGCCACTTTCTGCTGGCTATTAATAGCGCGCCCCTTCCCTTCCACTCCCCACACCCTTTTCGGCCGTCCCTTTATCACTAGTGCGGGAGCACAAAGACGCACTACACTGACGGACTTTGGTCGACCCTGCCTGGCTAAAAATAGCACACGCAGGCAACGCTGGCTCGCAACTAAAGGGTGGCAGAATGGCTGGGAAAATGCAGCTGTGACAAGGTAGGCAGAGAAAAACAAGCAAGCAAACAAACAAACACAAACAAACAAACAAACACAAATGACCTTTTAGACAGAATCAATCATCATCCAAGCAAAGTGGAACATCCAACTATCTTGTCT
>JAPXFY010000015.1:44090365-44260365 GCA_030674185.1 Monoplex corrugatus | reverse complement strand
GGCCAAGCAAACAACAACCAACCAACCAACCAACCAACCGGCTAACCAACCAACTAACTAACTACTAACCAACTAACAAACAAACAAACAACCAATTAGAACTGATCTGAAGGTATCATGTTGTGAAACCCTGAGGAAACGGCTTTCTCTGCAGTTTCAAAAATTAGAATGATTAAATACCATAAATTATATTTAAACAAACAATCAAACAAACAGACAAACAAACAAGCAAATAGACCTGATCTTTAGGCATCTGTTTTTGGAGATCCTGTTTTTCTGCAGTTTACTGGATTTAAGCAGAGATGTCAAATGGACAGACAGAAGAACTAATGAAAGTGTCCTGGAAGAACTTGATACCACCAGAAAACTACTAGCAGACATCAACAAGAGAAGACTAAAATACACTGGCCATGTGTCACACAACAAGAACGCTGACCTCATGGCAACCATCTTTCAAGGAATAAACAGTGGCAAAACAGAAGAAAGGCCGACCTCCAATCTCATACATCGACAACATAACCAACATCAGTGGCCTAGATATTCAAGAAATTGCCTACAAAAGTAAAGACAAAGAAATTGCCTACGAAAGTCAAGACCGAGTGGTCTGGAGGGAGATGGTGGCATCCAGATGTGCAGTGGCCAACTTCGAACCCGGTTACGCCAACAGGTGAGACTGATTTTAAAGGCCTTCACCAGCAAGTAGCAGTAGTTATTCAATGTTGAATGGTAAACCAAATAAATAAATTTGTTCATAAATAGACCTGATCCAGCATCATTAATGTGGAGTCCTTGAGGAAGCTGTTTTTTCTGTAAGTTACCCATCTTGAGGATCTTCTCTAGCATGTAGCAGATGTTTACGTGCTGAATGGTGAAAGAAGCCAAATGAATAAACAAAGACGTGTACGGATAAATGGTTACGCAACAAACCTGATCTGGCGGCATCAGGTTGTGAAAACCCTGAGGAAGCTGTTTTCTCTGCAAGTTACCCGCCTTGAGGATCTCTTCCAGCACGTAGCGGTAGTTGTTCCGGTTCATCATTTGACCAGATACCGCCAGAGTCTCCTCTGAGTTGTATGCCTGGTGGATACAACACATTATCCAATGTGTCTGTTTTATATATGTAATTACACATATATACATGTGTATATATACATCTGGATATGTGTATATATAAATAGATATAGATAGACATATAGACAGGTAGGTAGAAATAGATAGATAGATAGATAGATAGATAGATAGATAGATAGATAGATAGATAGACAGACAGATAGATAGATAGATAGATGTATGTGTGTGTCTGTGTGTGTATGTATGTCTCTCTGTGTACACATTATGAATGTGGACATAAATATATAATTACAAGTGTTTATAAAAAAAATTAATATAATTCACAGAGCTGCTGCTATTTTGTGTGTATCTATTGCAAACTTTTCCAACTTATTGCTGAAGCAGGGGTGTGAGACAAAAAAGGAAGTAGGATACAATGTAAGAAAAACACCACACCTGTCTAACCAACACAAATGTCTGATTGAGAAGACATGATATTTAAAACAACAAATATCAGAGATCAATAAGATGGCTTGATTTTCAAAATAACCGACCAGCAAACAAACGAATGACAAAAAGAACACTGTTCATCCAGTATTGTGCACGAACATATGAGTGAGTAAATGTATTTCTTTTTCTTTCTCTAATCATAAGCATACACATCTTTTCATATATGTGACATCTTTTCCTTTATCTACCTGATTAATAAAAACAAAAATAAAAAAAAGCTGTTCACTATTGTATTCATTCTTGCATATTTACAAATTAGATCATGTCCTGCTTTGTTGGAGAATCCCCCCCTTCTCTCAAACACACAAATACACACACGCACACACACACGCACGCACACATGTGTGCACATGCACACACACACACACACACACACACACACACTCTTCTTCCTTCTGAGCCACGCACCAATGTTCAATGTTCAAAGATTTTATTAATGTTTAATAGAGATCCTTTAACTCCAATCAGGGTATGGAGGATAACAGCAAATAAATGAAAATCAACAAAGATTAACATATAACATGAAGCAGAGAGAATTTTTAACAGTTAAACAAAAAAAAGGATGTTTGAAATTGTCTTAAGATACAATAGACAGTCAGACAGGACAGTCAAATGTTCAGAAGATAATTACACAATTTAAAAAAAAAATGACAAGATTCTTCTGCTTCACTTGATTTTTTTCTTCTCAGAAATTAAGTTACACAGTGAGAACACTGATTTTTTTTATGGAATAAACTTCAGTTGGTCATCACGGTCCACACACAAGGAACATTCCCCCATCAGAAAAGACAATAAAAAAAACAGTTAATGTGGTAAAATGGTCAGAGGAATGGACAGCTGACTGGGAGGAATGTATGTAATCAGTCACAAAAATGATGGTAGGATTTTTCAACTCTAACCAGCCCCAACCCAAAGTTAAGCGTGCTATGGGCTCGTTCGGAAAATAAGATCACACAATTGAGTCTCACCTACTTCTCAGATGTGTCACTGAGGGTGTTGCTTATATTTCCTGACCAACACTGCAGGGGGCTGTATCTCTAAAACCTGTCATGCAGTCTCAAATGAAAATGGAACTCTGTGGCATCACTGCTATCACCCTCCTGATATCATCATAGAACTATGAAAAATCATCCCAGATTCTGTGGCTATGCCTTGCTCTCATAATGACCTTACTGTCTGTGGGTTTGGAAAGCCAAAATGAATGGTGCGTGGCAGTGACAAAGGAGCAGTGCAAAAGATGGGTCAGAAATAAAGAGAAATAAAAAAAAAAAGCCATGACGATACATACCTGGTGAAACCAGCCTGAAGGAATGATAAGAAATTCCCCAGCCTTTTGCGTCACTTCTATGTAACGAGCTGAGGTATAGAGAGGGTACTGTTTCTTTTCCGACTGTAAGTCTGTGGCAAAGGTATCTATAGGGCTGCAAACAATCAGGACAAGGTGGTACACAGTCAGATATGTGTACAATTAAGTTAGAAGACCAAAAACAAAATAAATGTTTACATATAGTAAAAAATAAATAAGAAAATAGAACTAAACAGAAGACAAGTCATATTTACTGACTTTACTGATTGGAGTTTGGAGTTTCCCTTTGACTCCTGCAACCTGTCTACCAGCGTCCTGCACTGTCAACAATACTAGTAAAGCAAAAGCATAACCCTTTAAGTCCCTCACCCTATCCATCAGCTTCCTTGCAGGAAGCTGATGGATAGAGCAAGGGAGTGAAAGGGTTAAGTTTTTGCAGTTGGTGGATAGGGTGCGGATAATAAAGGGTTAATCAACACGGATTCACTACACTCAAACAATTCCATCTGTATCTACCCAAGTCAGCCAGTAATTTGTCTGACAGAGTCCTTAAGCCTACACATAACCCTATGCATGGGCAAGGTCTTGAAAAGAAGAAGGAGGAGGAAAAATGGGAACATCTGGTACACTAATCTGTCATTATACGGCTGTGAAGCTTCGACATGCAGAAAAGCGTATGAAAATAAAATCTAAGCAGCAGGCAGCTTCTTAGAGTCAAATGTACCAATAAAAGAACACGCTATACATACTTACACAACAAGATGGCAATACATACAGAGTACTGACATATCAGAATACACATTCATATACACATGAACACAAACTAAAAGAGCCTAATCATACACTTGCATACACATATTATCATAAACATTTACATATATGAATTATTTCACAATGCCACATGATCAGCAGTCAGAAATGACAGTACATACTGGTGCACGGGTAATTAAAATCAACAATAGAAGACCTGGCTAAACAGGTAAGTGTTAAGTTTTTGTTTTGCTAGCACAGCTGACAGTGTGCAGGAATCAAAGGGTTAATGTACCGATTATTCTGGTGGTGCCATCTTAGTGTTTCAAAGATCCTGTTACCCCATTTCAAGATTTTGCTGGTGCATAGGGTCAAACACAGGCTCAAAAAGTCTTTAGATAACAGACAGCAGACTGGGTGGAGTGCATATGGAATTGTCTGAGCATAATGTATCCCTCTTGTATAAATTCTAAACTGAAATCTAACACGCTTACCTGTTGTATTTGTTACACTCCAAAGGAAAGCCACAGGTAGAATTGGGGAACACATACAGCAGGTGATCCTGGCCTGGAGGGAACAGCTGGAACACACAATCACACAAAACAAAGTAAACAAGATGGTCCAGCCACTGTAACAATCTCTCTCACCAAAGACAGAGTACGCAGACTGTATGGCAACATACCTCCTGCACACTGTGGGCAAAACGATGCACACATGCATCTGGAAAAAAAATTGAACACTTACAATCACAGTACAATGTCATTACATAAAACAAGAGCTCAACCTAAAAACACAAAAAATACATGAAGATTGTACATCATCAGTGTGAAAACATATAAGAATTGAAGATTATACAGTGATATGTTACAAAACATCTTCCTTTTACTATATGTACATAAATAACAAACACACACTACAGATAACACAAACACATTGAAAGATACAAACACAGACATTTAACAAATACAAAATCAAGAGAGAAAATAAGACAAAGCAATGAACAAGCATTGAACCACCTGAGTGTTCTCTTAAAAATAAAGAAAAATACCTGAACGGTCTCTTTCTCATCACAGACTTTGATGTCACAGTCTCATGAAACAGAAATGTCTCTGCTTCTTTCTCTCTGTCTGTCGGTCCTTTTCTTCCTCCATTCGTCTTTTATCTCAACAGACTAGTTTTCAATTTTTTGTATGTGAAAAAAGCAGAAAGTGGAAAGAGTTTCTCCAAAGCAGAATACCAAGCAGGTTTTCCAATGGCACACCAGCACAGACCTGTACTGGAAAATTAACGAAAATTTACGAAGAATGCACATATGGACAGACTGCTCAAAAACTTTACAGATACAGCAGAATACAAGACGCTGAAGAATGTAAGGGAAGTAACTGTGCACTTTCACTTATCAAAGTTTACCATGATTCACTCCCTTATATCAAGCTGCCGTTCATGCCGGCAGATAAACACAACAAAACAAACAATACAGAAACAAAACAAAGGAAACCTATTGAACAAGGAGTCTGGAGTTTGTTCATGAGGGAGCCAAAGCTCCTGGGTCCAAATCTGCCAGTACTTATCTAGCTGACTCCTCGAGCCTGCACCAAACCCTGTGCACTGGCAAGGTCTTGTAATGAGAAAAGAACAGGACCTATGAAAAACAACGAAAATATGGCAAGAAAGACAGAAAACCACATTAAAAAAAATACAGACACAGACTCTGTAAACTAACTGTACATCTCTAACTCAATATCCCTGCAATATACTACCAACCTTCCATCGCTTGGTTCCCCACAAAACACCATTGGTCCCAGTCCAGTTATAGGGATCTATGTGTAGCGACGAGCGTGAGTGAGCCGTGCCCCACAGCAGCATACAGTGCCAGGGACGTATCTCTTTGGGGAATTGTTGGAAAAAGTCCTCATCAGTGTAGATCTGTTTTAAATGTAAGTCACCTTTCTTGATCAATTGGTTTTTTTTTTCGTTTTGCTTTTGACATGTATCTTCATGTTAATTAACTCTTTAACTCCCATTCTCTGTCAACCAGAATCCTGCACTGTCAACCAAGCTAGCTAAGCAAAAACTTAAACCTTTGACTACCTCACCCTATCCACCAGCTCAAAGGGGTCAAAGGGGTTAAGTTTTTGCAGCTGATGGACAGAATGCAGAAGTAAAAGGGTTAATGATAATAATAATGACTACATGTATAGCACCTCATCTTGCAAGAGACTTAAGCACTTCACAAAGGCTGATGTGCATACTGATCCACTCTGTTATGCTCAAAGGAATGAACAACAAAACAAAATGTTAAAAAAAAAAGTCATAACAAAAATATCTACCATCCTGTGTCAATTGCTACTGCAACAGTGACAGTACACAAAACCATACAGCTTTAGAAGTAATAAACAATGAATACATTTTTCTCTCACACACAACACACACATCCATGCATGTATACAAGACATAAACATCTATACACATACCAAACAGAAACACACATGCATGGCCATGTACACAGAGGTACAAGCCCAAATATCAGTTCTCTCTCTCACTCACTCACACACACACACACACACACACACACGCACACACACATACACACACTCACACACACACACACATACACACACACACACACACACACATACACACACACACACACACACACACACACACACACACACACACACACACACACACACACACCACACAAATATCTGCATACACGCCAAGCACATAAACAAATTAAGTACATATATCAATGCATTTGTGCACATAATCTAAGGAGATGCCCTTGGCACTGACCACTCCATCCCATTTACCATGCCAGGGATTAAAAAAACATACCTGAATACAATTTTGAACATAACTAAGGACACTAAAACATATATAAAAACATGCCTAAATTACCTAAAATTACATCTGCATATCTCATGTCCCTAGAGCCAAATATGCACTTAATACATCTACACAATTATCAATGCTAAGAGAAAGTACAAAAGGTTTTATCAAACACATACAGGTGAATGGACCAGCAAGGCAGAAACTGATAGGATGAAATGACAGAAAACAAAGGAGGAAGAAAGAAACAAAACAGAGTGACAGAAAAGAGGAAATTTCTCGCACAGAATTTCCAAAAGGTGGGGATATCATTTATACTGAAAGAGCCCCTGGCATTCGTACGGGGGATAGTCAAATCATCTATTGTGCTAATCACATCTCCACACTGATTTAAGCATAGACTAGCAGTAACTTACTGTTTAATTAACAGGCAAACAGAAAAGGCAAAAATACAAAATGTACCTACAGAATTAGGAATATGCTGCAATAGTTCGGGTCTGGTAGGAATAAACAGTTCATCCACCAGGTAGGTCCAATAATCAGGTCGGCTCTCCATTGTGTGCTTCACGAAATAAAACAGGGGCAGGGCCAACCCCTCAGCATCCCTCAAGGTACCCTGAACATTGAACACAGTGAAAGTAAACAACAGAATGATCACAGCAAAGACAGTTGTTTCCTCTTGCGAAATAACCAGCTGAGCTTATGGAAAGGTTCAATCCTCATACAGGCTGGTTTTGAGGATTATTATTATTATTATTGCCACTGATAATAGTGATATTATCATTGTTGTTGTTGTTATTGTTGTTGTTATTATCATTATTAACATTAGTAGTAGTATAGTAGTAGTAGTAGTAGTAGTAGTAGTAGTATCATTACTATAATCATCTTCATCACTGTCATCATCATCATCATTGTTAATATTGTTATTATTAATATTACTATTATTGTTATCATTATCAACTAATAATTACATTAAGTAATTTAATGACTAAACAACAAAAACAACAACAACAACAACAACGATGATGACGATGATGATGATGATGATAACCATCATCATAATAATGATAATAGTAAGAATAATAATAATCATAACAATCATAATAATGATGATGAAAATAATAGTAACAACAATAATAAAAATAACAACAACAATAATAATAACAATCATAGTAAATCAATTAATTAGTGTCTTATAACCTATGTTGGTTTTTGTCACAATAAATTTAATTCTGATTCTGATTCTACACTTGATGCCTCAGACTTGAAAAGACACAAAGACAGTGACAGTTCAACCAACTGATCAACCAGAAAACAAGCAGATAAAAAACAACAACAACAACAACAACAACCAAAAACAAAATCAACACAACACAACACACACACACAACACACACACACACACACACACACACACACACACACACACACACACACACAACCCATAACAGCTCAAACCGCAGGACACAACTTTCTCCACAATGTAAGCTCCAAACATAAGCTAAGAAAAGCATTTACCTTAACAGCTTTCATCACCACACGTTCTAGTCCATAAGTCTTGTTTAGGTAGTCCTTGGTCCACAGACTGAATGCTGGCCACTGAGGTACAACATCTGTCACAAGCACTGGCCTGAAAACAAACCAACAGTTCCACTTTTAGTTCCTCAAGTAGGCACCTCCATGCTTAACATAAATTCCATATGCTCCAACACTACAGATTCAAGTTCAAGTTCATAGTGCTTATAGCCCAGCCGACTGCTAGAGTCATATCAGGGCTAACACCATGTCAAAAACGACCACCAGGTTAAGATAAAAGACAACAGTTAAAAATCAATCTCACCGTTAACCTTGCAAGTCCTAAATGCACTTAAAGAAAACCACTCAAAAAAATCACATCAGTGAATATTATGATCTCTGTAAACTGGAAATTCCAGGGGGTGTCTTGGAAGAGGTTCTTTCATATGATAAAACAATGATAAAACCTGAAGTCTGCATGAGGGCTGAACCAAAACCTACTTGTCGTCAATATGGCTCTCTAAACAACTGAGCTTGATGAGCCACTACAGATGGCCCATATGGGTGCTGAACCCATGACCTCTGCACTATCACCTATGACCTCTGCACTATCAGCACGGTGCTCCAACCAACTGAACTAATAGACCATGTTTAATACCTACAGCCTTTCCAAGGGTCAACCCCATGACCCTTGCAGTGACATTCTAACCAACTGAGATAATGGGTCCTCATTTTCACAATCAAACCCTAAATGTATATATACTGACATCAATCATGATACACTGGACATTATTCTATGCAAAGCAAAAATAATTCCAAACACACACACTGCCATTTACCACAAATCAAAATAAGCAGACCTGACTATCAATAATATCCACTGACTGTACACTGTATACATCTGAAGGTGCCTGTTAATGTTTGCATTATACACTTTAAAATGATTGTAACATATTTTCTCCAAAAAAGGAAAACTTTACCATTTTGCATCATACAAATCCCAGAATTCCTCCAGACTCAGCTGGCTACGACGTTCCACCCTTACATCACTGAGCATATACCCATACTGCTCAGCCAGGCTCTTTCGCTCCTCCAGGACTTCCTCGAAGTCCAGTGCGTAAACGGGATACATGTAGGTGTCATTGCGGACATCCTTGGCTTTGGATGGCTGCATGTAGATCTCCCACAAGATGGACAGAAAGACAGCCGCAAACATGGACAGTAGTGCCACCCATGACACCAAGGCCACTGAATTGGAGCCGCTGTTGCTCTTCCAGTTCCACCTAGTGAGGGAAACAGAGTAGCATAATTACAGCACACAGTTGTGGCCAACTCATAGTCATTAAAGAGTGGAATGTGTGGAAAAGTGATGAACTACATGGAGAGTCATCGGATACAGGTTTACAACACTATAACATTCACCTGAAAGCATGATGGATGCATGCATCCAACAGATTTTAACTCGCTCGGTATGAGGAACGCTATAGCGGTCATGATGAAAGGCACGGTTGCGTACGACAGAACGCAATAGCGGTTTCGATAATTAAAATTTTTTCGACGCTCCCTTTACACCTTGCACGCCTACCATAGCCACACTGGTCACTGCAAACGTGTCAAGGGTAAGATGAGACGATAAACCAAGATCCTATGTGCAACACACTTTCAATGCATGTCTAAGATCCAACAAAACAACAAAGTTGTCTCAAGCAAAATTCTGTAGCCAAATCCAATTTCATAGATAAACAGAAATACACACTTGAGAAATAAAGCATGTACTGTGCCACCGTGACATGCTCTTTCTACGGAAAAGAGCCTGAATTTCACATAACTATATCCATTGGTAATAAATAAAATAAATAATATAACAAAAAAATAAATAAATAAATAAACAAAATAAATAAATAACAAATAACTGAATAATAATAAATAATAATAATGAATAATGAATGAATGAATGAGTAAATAAATAAATAAATACATACATACATACATAAATAAATACAAATACTTTTAGTGTTGGCAGAACTTTCACAACATACTACAGACTGATGTGGTGATGATTTAGTGTAACGTAATTGTCAGCGTTTGTACAGTACACCATGACACCATAGTCAGTGTATCTGCTGGAGCATAACCTTTTATTAAAAACATATTATGCAGCTGTCAGTCAGTGGAGTTGCCAATATGGTGATAACTTGTGGAATGCAACACATTGTACAATATAAAATATGTCTTTCGCTCAGTATTTTTACACTTGGAAGGAATTAGTACATATATAAGCCTTTCAAGACAGCTTTTTTCGTTTTGTAATGAAACAGCATTCTTTTCTCCAACATCTAGTCCCATGACCAGCACGGTTTTTGGCAGAGACTCATGGAATGTGGCATCAGACAGGATTCTTTATTTCTGTCTTTGAGATGCAGTGACAAGCCATTCAAGCACACTGAAATTAGTCCTGTCTTTGACATTTGCCACCTAACATTTGAGATGCAGCAACAAGCCGTTCAAGCACACTGAAATTAGTCCTGTCTTTGACATTCGCTCCTCCTTTGTGACCTCAGTGATAGCCTCCTTCCAGAGTACCCAGGAGGAAGGTCTTTCATAATGTGTCACAGTGGGCGACATGACCCAACCTGTGTTGTTTCACAGTTGCCAGAACAGTACCATGGACCCAAAATGGTGCTGATCTTCTTCCATACCTACTTGCTGGTCTCATGGTCAAGGCAGTTATGAAGTAGTTCCTCAGGCACTTGATCAAAAATGCCAGAGTTATCTTTTCTAAGTTAACAAGCAGTTTCAAAGTTTCATACAGGTTTGTAGAGTAGGATGAGGATCAAGAGTGATTTTTGTATGCTTTGTGGTAAAGCTCACGATGCTGCTTTAAAAGACATCACTCAGACTGGTCTTGCTGCCATAGCTGTTACAAGCCTGAAGCACATTAAAAAATACATGTATAGTGCAATAAAAAAAGAAACCAGTAAAGTTACTGTCAGTTTTGTCATCTTCTCACATGTTGTTTTGAAAAAAACAACAATCAGTCAATAAGATTTAGGTGTTCGAACCCATCCCCTCTAACCCATTTTCCTATAGATGATATATATGTGCACGTCTACAATACTGGAATCGCCCAATAGAATGATAGGACCCTCACTTCAGCTTCAGTTATAGCTGCCTTTGCATATGCTGGTGGAGTTTTTTTTATTTCAGTCGGTTTGGCGACATGTTTCTTCAACAAAATAAAGCATTGTTCATCACCATTTGTGTTTACCTGATTTTTTGTTGTTTTTATTTTGTCTGTGGTTGTGACAAAAAAGGCGCCAGAAAGTGGGACATGGCTTGGGTTGAAACTTGTACAACAGTGTAACTTAATCACAACAAGCAACACACAAATGAATTGTGTGTGTCCTGATAGCAAATAAAACATTAATCCCACCCACAATAAGCCATTGCAAAAATTCATGCAATAAGTTGCGTTTGGTGCATCCAAAAATATGGCGATCGTGCGTTTCATTAGTTTCCACTGATAACGCTTGCATTCCGTTCTACCCACACAACACAGTTGTGCTTCAACTGATCCAAAATGCATCTTTGGGGATCGTTCTTCCTGCTCACGATTCAGTTTGTTGAAATATGAAGCTGAATGCAAGTTTCTCTGAAGGTGCTTACAGCGTGGCACGTTTTGCTTCCTAGTGTAACGCACACAACCTATCCTTCTAGCTCATCATCAAAGTCAATTATCTTGGCCCCATCCTCTGAATCTAAAGTGTTTGAGAACAAAGAAAATGTGTACGTGACAAGCGGCACATGGCCCATGTATGTTCAAACACAAGCTGGACATTGGTGGAATCGTCTCCACCCAACGCTTTGAAATGCACGTCACATCTGCTTGACGTCACCACAAGTGTCGGCATCTCCAGTTTGGTGTGTGTGTGTGGCAAGTAAACTGAGGTAAGGATACAATTTTGCTTTTATTGTTTATTAAAAAGAGATAAGATTTACTGGATAAAACTCAGTAAAAGAGTAAATAATGATCGATTCTCTCTAAATGCGAATCAAATGTGGGCATTTGCAATTGTTTCTGTAGTAACGCACAAACGATTCAATACGATTTCAACTGTGCATGAAAATGTGGAAACTTTCTTAAGTTTACAGTGTACAGGCAAGTCTCTTATATTTCGCAAAACTCGGCATGCATTCATGATCTTACGTGTACAACGAATCATAGTCGTGGGTTTCTGCAGAAACGAAAGCGGTAATTTGTTGTTTCTCTTGTAGCGCACATAACAAATAAACGTTACATGGAGCATTTTCATTGACACTTTTTGTTTATACAAGCTTTACTGCGTGTGTTGTGACTACTAAGAATATTGTGTGCCCTACTGTTTGTGTTTCGGAAAGGAACATTCTCAGCAAAAAGGAAATTTCGTGGAATAGTTTTAAGTGCCACTGGTTTTAGATTCCACGGCAACGCACGCTTGCTGAATCTTTGTTATCAATTAATTTCGCAACAGGTCGATGTCTTTGGAAGAAAGCAAACAATTATGGTATTCCAATTGCATGGTCCAGTTAAAGACATACAGCTGTTGAAATCTAAAGAGAATTTTTAAAAGTCGGCACTTTGTGATCGTGAGTTACTGCAGAGAGGAAACATTGTTGCAGATTTTGTTTCAAGGTATGCACGTCACAGTCTTTATGTATTTTGTTTTTTTCCCCAGCCACTGAACTGTAGATCTAGATCTATTCTTTCTTTGAAGATTAATATGGGAGAAGGAAAGTCATATTAGCTATCTAAAATCTTGCCAGTGGAAGCGATTCAGATCTACTGAGATGACAATTGTGCTTCCTCCTTACGCACATTTTTGATCTGACTTATCTGAAACTGGCTCAGCATACAGATCTACATTGTGCTTTTTACTTTTCAGTGGCTATTAAAAGATTACTTGTTAAAACAACGGATTGGATTATACTTCTTGTTTGTGCGCTACAGAGAAACCACTCTCACTCCTTGTCTTGTTATTATCATTACTATTATCATTACAAAAATTAATATTAGTATTATTGTTGCTAGTCATTATTCTACAATGAACTGGTAAGGAAATGTTTTGAATGCAGTACCATGGTCATAATTTTGTCCAATAGGACAATAAGTTAAAAAAAATTAACCTGCTGTAGGTTTTGAAAATGTACATAGGCATAAGATCTGATCAATACAATGTCGCTTACACTTCTTAATGTTGAAACTTTTAGTTCACCTTTTCCACATTATACAATAATCAAAGCAATTATTCAGAACTGTGTGTGTGTGTGTGAGTGTATGTGTGTGTGTGTGGTGTGTGTGTGTGTGTGTGTGTGTGTGTGTGTGTGTGTGTGTGTGTGTGTGCGCGATTTCCAGGTTCTGAAGTCAGAAGGTGGTGAGACGCTGGTGAAATTTGTGTGAGACAGAAGTGGACACTTCAGCTTTCCAGATATTGATGACATTGCTTGAGTGGCCAATGACAACCTGAGTCTCCTGCAGCCACCGACCATTAACCAACGCGGGCACCATATTTTTACTGTTTAAAAGCTCCACCAATGCAGTGACTTTACAGCTCAAGTTGTGAAAATGTGACCAAAAATGGAATCTCAACATGAACTGATGAAGTAGTCCCCCCCCCCCCCTCCTGCTTATGACTTCCAGCAATCCCAGAATGGACCAATTCAAAGAATGAATTAGTGAAAGGATGAAGCAGCTGAATTAGTGCATTTCCACTGTGTGACATCTAACAAATAAAATTCAATATTCGCTGAAATGCAAGAAATTATAAAATCCAGTCAATTTGAATAAATTGCTCAAAATCCAGCAAAGTCATTGCATACAGCATATTGTAAAGTCCTGCAAACAAAAATTAACAATGTAGAGAACAATCTAATGCATCAAGAGCACCTAAATGTAAAAGCAGTGATTTATTCTGATGTTGCTCGATGGAATACAAGAATGGTTTCCCATTTGGATTCCATGTAATGCACACAACATTTCCCAGTTACATAAATATGGCTATGCCCAAATGCTCATCATTGTCATAGAAAGAAAGCTTTTAATATGTTGTCTAAAACAAATCAAGATACCTCCATATCACAGTTCTACCATTGTCAGTGAAATATTGTTAAGCCGCAATGTTGCGTGGGTTACGGTTTCCACCTATACATAAGTTTATATTCAGGACATGGTTAAGTTCTTCTGTTCAAGTTTAATACTGGACATATGACTTTAGGTGTCTGTATTGATGGCATCATCTTTTCCATGAAGCCTGGTTATTTTATCTAAAAAAGCAGTAGGCCTACTAAGTGGAAACCATGTAATGCACATCATGCCGGTCACTTGATCGACATTTTGCTGATTTTTAGTGAAGTCTTTAAATGAACTCTGTTTACTTTTTTTCCTGTTTATTAAAGGTATGTCTGAACTCTTCAAAAATGTGTTTTGCTTGCTTTTGTTATTACTTTTAATTTTTCACCCTCATGTCCCAGGTCTTGTTCCAGTATTGTAGACGTGCACATATGCATAAACTGAAAAAATGTAATAAATAACAAATGATAAAAAACAAAACAAAAAACAAATAAATAAATAACCAAAATAAATTGAGTGAAGAACAAATTAATAAAAGACATAAATTGAGAGATAAAAGCGTTTATGTGTGCAAACTTTAGCACACATAAAAACAAATAAACAATAGTTAACCTGGTTGAAGCTCGCTGAGCCCCGTTCTTCATCCCTGTGTGACCAACGTGCAGCTACAGTGTTAGGTTCTGCTGATGCACAGCTGTTTCATTGGCTCCAATTTTGATCTGCAAAATGACAAAACAATAAAACAAACGCCACTACAAAAAATAACAAGAAAAAAACAGAAAGAGATAGATAGATAGATAGATAGATAGATAGATAGATAGATAGATAGAGAGAGAGACAGAGACAGAGACAGAGAGAGGGAGTAGAGAGAGAGAGAGAGAGAGAGAGAGAGAGAGAGAGAGAGAGACCGCCAACCAGCTAGCCAGCAGAGAGAGAGAGAAGAGAAAAAAGAGAGAGAGAGGAGAGGAAAGAGAGAGAGAGAGAGAGAAAGCATGCTTGCACACATACACAAAAAAAAACACGCACACAGAGGAACATTTGTGTATACTCCTACACACAGTATAAAAAAGGCATAAACTTCCTTTTTGCTCAGTGACACATAATGATTATTATCTAGTTATCTAGTCTGCTCAAGCAGTTTACATACATTTGTACTTCCTCCACAGCAAAACATGAAAATCCTGTTAGCTGCATGATCTCCACTGTATACAAAACAAACATCCTGATTGTTTCAAGGTTATCCAATGAGGGCTCAGTGTGGTGTTACGTTAGGTTCCTGTGGGCAAAGTCATAGGTTACAGAGTAGAAAAACAAGTGTTTTGCTGGTTGTTTCACAACTGTCTGCTGTACGAAAGTTCCACTTAAGATCATTTGAAATGCCAAGATGCTGAAGGATGGCAATGTGTTGAAGGATGCATTTGTTTAGCATATAATGGTGGGATGATTTGTCTTTTGTACTAAGGATGTAGTATTTTTGGCAATGCATTGCATCCACCATTATTGGTTTTGTTTTTTTATTTTTGGCCCAGTTTTCCATTTCTTTAAAAATTTTCTTGAAAGATTCAGTGATCTTGATATATATGTATATACACACACAAAAACCAAATACAAACACCAACGCACAGAGGAACATTCACTTGTACTCCCATACACACCTTTAACGTGTACATTCTTTTGAATTACACGCGCATACTTAAAAAGTTTGGAGATGGACTTTTTAATAGTTTGCTTCCTGTTGAGGGGATATTGAAATATATGCATACATGTGTGTGTGTGTGTGTGTGTGTGTGTGTGTGTGTGTGTGTGTGTGTGTGTTCTCTTGTTTTAAAGGACAACTACAAATAAATGGACCTGGAATGTTATTGATGTTGGAAGGTCATTTGTGAGGGACAGAAAAAGAAAAGGTCCTAGAGCTGTACCTTGGGGTTTATCATAGTCAACAATGTAGGCCTACTTCTGGTATAAATTTGCGTTTGATGAAGTAAAGTGTTTTCTTTGGCTAGGCAGTGGGAAAGTTGCAAGCCATGTCAGATGGAATCTATTCATTCCTTATTTATTTTTAATTTGGGTGAAGTCTTGTGGTGTAGAACAATACTGTTGCAATCAAAATCTTGTGCACAAGTAGCAGAGTGGTACACCAGCAATTTTTCACAACACTAATCATCTAATGCTAAGTTATTTCAACCCTAACCCTTGTGATCAGTAATGTTCCGATAAAATTGATTTCAAGAATGAGGTTTTGGGATTGGACTAAGGTTAATGCTAGGTCTGATTACGTCGTGTTCTCACAAAACTCAACAGAACTGAACTGTGTCGTGTGTGAAGCACTCACTTTACCATGTACACACTGTAACAAGTACGACTGAGTCACTGACAGCGAGTTCCTCTCGTGGAAGATCACTACCAAATGATTTGATTTTCAAATCTACAGAATGTGACAAAACGAATGCATTGATTAAAATCAACACAACACACTTTACTTTTTTTTCAACACAAACAGTCCTCTGAACTTGTGATCGAAATCATTCCTGCAATAGTGCATGCAGCGATCTGCCAAGTATGATGAACAACATCAGTGCGTTGTCAACCAAACCAAAACCAATGTCGATTTTCACTTCCGTTTTCTGTTCGGGAATCTCGTAATCACGTGGTACATAGTCTCCTCTGCCATCTTTGAAGAGTCAGTGTTACACGGTCGATCTCGGAGCGATAAGCCATAGCGATTTTACTTGGAAAGCACTCCATTTTGAAGGTGTGAATTTTGTTGGTTCAATCGTGTTCTAGTATTGAAGTTCATGTGTTATATGCTGGCTGTGCATTCTTCACATATGGTCAATGTGTAGTCTGAACAAGAGCACGCCGCATGTCAACACACTTTCAACGTGTACATTCTTGTGAATTACACGCGTGTACTTAAAAGTTTGGAGATGGAATTTTTAATAGTTTGTTTCCTGTTGATGGGATATTGAAAACGTTAAAATTTACTTGGCGCAAAGTGAGATCAAGATAAACCCGTGTGCTGATCACAACACATTGCCACATATGGCATGGGGCGACAAGTCTAATCATCGTGATTGTTTTCACTTTCAGATTCTAGCAATAGTAATTAGTACTAGTAGCCTACTTAGAATCATGATTCTTAGAACTTAATCAGTTAATGCTCCGTCAGCATGGTCAGGCCAAATCTGAATGTGGCCGTTTAAACACAGCCTTCTGAGCTTGTGATCAAAGTCATCCCACCAGCTGCGCTTGGTCGACCACAAATCGGTGAAATATGTTAGGTTGGACAGTGTCATTAGCCTGTGACTAGATTGAACAATGTCATGGTCATGATGATAATGGGGACGAGTGTGTGTGTGTATTTCAGTGTGTGTGTACACAAACCCCACACTGATGTTTTTGAAAAACATTTATCTCTCAGATGTAGGCCTATAGCCTGTATAGGGCCTACATGCTTAATGGATCTTTAGCTCAGTTGTTGGAGCACCAGGCTTAAAATGCAGAGGTGGTGGATTTATTGTCTGGGCAAGCCGCTTTTTTTTTTAAAAGTAGGCTAGATGATTCTTTTGATAGCACCATGGAGTCAGGATCTAATATCTTGAGTTCAATCTTAGCCAAGTGAGCAACATTAAAAACGGGCCTGTATACTATCAGTCTCATCTCCATCATTCAAGTTGTGTAAGCTTATTGTGTCATTGGTCCTACACCCTTCCCATTTCAAGACCTTGCCTGTGCATCTATAGGCTCTTGTGCAGGCTCAGGAAGGCTTCCAAATAACTGAATTGTTGACAGAGGTGGGTGAAGCTCATGTGGAATTGGTGTAGTTTGAAAAATATCTCTGAACCTCTTCCCTGCTTTATGCCGTGTTTACTGCGGGGCTGTTGTGACATGTCCGTATGCCTGTAACCGTGTCCTCCACGGGGTATTTTCGTCACTGAAATATTGGGGGGGGGGGGGGGGGGGGGGGATGGGAGATAATACTAGAAACTTGGCCAACCTCTTGTGGAGTTGTCAAAGTGCAGTTTTTTCCCTTTGGTTGTTCAGAGAATTGAACATTATACTATTTAGCATTGGAAAGTAAGGAATCTGATAACACGATTCAGGGTGGCAGAACAACCGTCTATTCTGTCTCTTCCTCCACTGTGCTACACCCCAGAACTTCCTGACTGTTGTATAGAAAAACATTCACAGAGAGTAATAATAATAAGAAAACTTTTTCACTTGATCATTGATGCTTGTTATATATACAAAAACCAAATTTTGCTCTGTTTCATGTGGTTTTATGTGCTACTGTGTGTGTATGTTTACTATGTATGTTCCAAAAGCTTTTTTTTTTTTAGATAAAAAGGCTCATTATATCAGCTCTGATCATTTTGTTTTTCAACCAAATCAAATAACTATTACATAAACCTTAGCCAAGTGTATAAGGGAAAAAAATGCCCAGAACTGAAAAGATATCTTACGAATTGAATGAGCAGTGAACAGATTAGTGAACATACCGAAAGAAGCAAGATTTTGTCCCCTTAGACAGCAATGCAAAAAGCCACAAATACTGTGGCAGGGAAGGGGTTAACCTCCTGCTCCGTTCTACGTATATAGACCTATTTAAGTATTTTTGGTTTACAGTTTTCGTCCTTATTTGTAAGTAGGCTACCCTTTATACTAATAATAGTAGTATTGGTACTAGTAGGCCTAGGCCTGTCTGTTTTTGCTGCATTACTGTACTGACCCAATCTCTCTCCCCCACCCCCCTCACCCTACCCCATGTGTGCGTGTATGTGAGTATATTTGTGGTTTATGTTTGACTTGTCAAATCTAAACGACAACCCTGAAATTCGTAACATCTTCATTACAAGGGTGAGAAATAGATTTGCTGCCCTACAACTAATACAAGATACAGTCTCAGCAAAGACTGCTAACATGACATACGACCACTTTGAAATGGCTTGTAAAGAAACAGCTGCAGACAGTGAGACACTATCCCGCTGAAACCCAAAGTTAAAAAACAAACTCCATGGGTGAATGAGGGAATCTGTCAAAAATGCAAGCAACTAAAAGAAGCTGCACAACTAAAAGACTCTCAACCATCCCTTGAGAACATCTTTTACCTCAGTAATGCTCATGCTGCTCACATAGAGGCCTATGAAGCAGAGCAAACAAACTACCTACAAAGCAAGATCGACCAGATCACAAATGCTGTCAGCAGCAAAAAGTCTGCTGTTGCCTGGAAAACCGTGAATGAAATAAGTAGTAGAAAAAGCTGTAACAGAGCTAAGCTAAAAGCATCTAGCCAAGAAGAGCGAGTAAAACTGTGGCAACAACACTTCCAGGACCTACTTGGGAAACCTCCAGACATCTCTGAAGAAGAAATAACTCCAGTCTTTACGGAGGAGCTGAATATCAAGAAAGGGCCGTTTACGTTGGACGAACTACTGATAGCAGTGAAAAACATTCAGTGTGATACCAGCGGAAGTATGGAAAATAGAGGAATTTCACCAGATACTGCTGGAATGCTGCAACAGCGTATAACCAAGACCCAATAAACAAATGGACTAAAGGATGCCTGCTTTCTTTCCCTAAGAAAGGTGACCTCGGAATCACAAAGAATTACTGCAGAATCACATTAACTGCAATTTCTGCAAAGATCTACAACCTAATGCTCCTAAATAGGATAAGGCCAGAGATAGATCCAGTTCTGAGGAAAAACCAAAACGGGTTTCGCCAAAACAGATCGACATCAGGACAAATACTCACCGTCAGACGTATATTGGAAGGCATAAAAACCAAAAGCCTCCCAGCATGAGCTGTTCTCCTAGTTATCGACTTTTCCAAAGCTTTTGGTTCGATCCACCGAGGAAAGATGAAGGAGATTTTAACTGCATATGGACTACCCAAGGAAACAGTAGACGCCATCATGATGCTGTATCAGAATACCCGCTGTATGGTTCGCTCCCCCGACGGAGACACAGACTTCTTCGACATCACTCCTGGAGTCCTTCAAGGAGATACGCTTGCCCCCTACATTTTCATCATCTGTCTCGATTATGTTCTGAGGAAAGCAGTGGATAAGAACAAAAAACTCGGCTTTACCCTCACTGAACAGAAGAGCAGATGCTACCCTTTGGTAAAGATAAGAGATGCGGATTACGCTGATGACCTGGCTGTTCTTGCAGACCTCCTAAAGGATGCAACATCTCTCCTTCACATTGTCGAAAGAACAGCAATGGAGATTGGGCTCCACCTCAATGCGAACAAAACAGAGTTCATCTGTCTGAATCAGAAGGTATGAGAAGTCTCAATGGAGATACGGTCAAACAAGTTCAAGACTTTAAATACCTTGGCAGCTACATTGACTCCGCAGAACAAGATGTCAACACCAGACTTGGAAATGCCTGGGGCGCACTAAATCAACTGGACAAAATCTGGAAATCCAGTCTACCAGACAATCTGAAAAGGAACTTCTTCCAAGCAGCAGTAGAGTCCGTTCTTACATACGGCTCAATCTCTTGGACCCTAACACCGACATTGGAGAAGAAGATTGATGAAGCATACACACGAATGCTGCGTGCAGCCCTGAACAAATCTTGGAGAGAACATCTAACTAACAAAGAGTTACATGGTAAGATCCCACCAATCAGTAAAGCAATACATCAACAAAGACTGAGCTTTGCAGGACACTGCTGGTGTAGCAAAGAAGAACTGGTGGGGGATGTTCTACTACGGAGACCCAGCCACGGCAAACAAAGACCAGGACGTCCAAAGAAGACCTTCATCGACCAACTGATCGATGACATGGGCTGTCAGTATGATGAACTACCTCCTGCAGTGTCTGACAGAGAAGGATGGAAGAAACATGTCCTGGATAGCCGAGCAAGCTCAACATGATGATGATGATGTGTACATGTCTCAGTTGTCTGTGTTGTTTTTCATGTGTGTGTGTGTGTGTGCGTGCTCATGCACTTGAAAGACTGGATATTTCGGGTGATCACTACCATTCTAGGCCTGTTCCTAATTTCTTTGTATGATCTGTTGTTATTTTTGATGAATTGTATGTATTGTGTTTATCACTTTATGTCTGACTATGCATTAATGTGTTGACATGGTGGTACCCTGCCCCCTTCAATTGTTTTTGGGTTATCATGTATTGATCAATGTAAAATGCAGTATAATCTTTCTTTGACCAGGACTGTTTGCATTAAAAACAAAAGTTCTTTTTTTTCTATAATTGTTTTTATTATAATTATTATTCTATTGTGACTGTGAATATGAGTCAGTGATGTTGATGTTGATGTTGATGGTGATGATGATGGTATTAGATCTATAGATATGATGATGATGGTATTAGATCTTATATTTAAATAGATATCTTAGAAGTGTTTCTCAGACTTCTGTGCAGTTATTCTGTATCTGCCCTCACATATTTTCTGCGGGGTCAGCATACTTTGCCGTAAGAAATAGTCTTTTTTGTTGAATCGTTACTTTTTTGTTTTGTTTTTATATACATGTATTGATTTGTTTGAATAGGTTTGATTAATTATGTAGGCTAAATTGGATAATCTGATTTAATTATGTAGGCTAATGGTGACATTTTTGGTACCGGGTCAGTTGCACTTCGGACTGGTGTCACTTTCAGTTTCAAAATGATTTTAAAAAAACAACAACCCTGCAACAGGGCTGTCAGGTTTGAGGGAAATAGACTCTGCTGTATTGGTCAAGATATTTGAGCAATGCTCTTAACCTTTTCACAACACTGCCTCACTACAGCTACTATTCCCTGTGCACGCTGGAGGCAGGAAGCACAAATGCCCTGAGGATACCATATTTTGGTAATTTTTATTTATAGGCTGTAAAAGCTACCTTGTTGGTTTTAGAACAACTTTTACGGATCATTCTTTTACCTCCCTGGTGTAGTGAAAAACAATTTCTGTAAAGATTCATTTAGTTAGTGTTTTGTGCTTTTCAAAATATCCATGCAAGTGTCAAAATCAAAAATCCCAGACAGCCATAGGAGATTCATGAAATGTATTATTTTTAGCATATGATGGCCAAAAACTGTAGAAAAAGAACAATATTTCAACACTTTAGAACACATTGGTAATGTAATGGAACATAATGGTGTAGGGTGGGTGATGTCTTGAAAGACGAAGGGCTGCAAACTGCATGTTTTGGCAGCTGAGAAAACAGGTTGGCCTACTTAAGGAAATTTCTGACGATTTTTCACCCAGGTGGTGCATCATCTTCATCGCCACTGTCATCACTGGCAGTATCAACCTCAGTGTCAGCTCCATATTGATCAGGACAATTTATTTCTAGCTCAAAATCTGGCTCCAAGACCAAATGATTCACTGCCTGAATACCAGAGTGAGAGATGTCACTGTTGGTGACGTTCGCGCTTTATTTGTCTGCTTCAACTCCGTCTTCATCAGTTGAATATGCGGGATCATCGTCGTTTTCTGGCACATCATCAACAAAATCTTCCTCTTCAGCACTTTAGTTACTGCTTTAGTGATCAATGTCTAGATCATTGTCAGAACCGGCCTACATGATCAGTTCTGCTATTTCGGTGGCCGTGAAAGTTGTCCGTCTGACCATGTTTACAGCAGTCTGAACGATGCGGATAACTCAAAAAGAGACAAAGCATTGGGGTTGATTGCGTTCAATACAAATTACCCATTGAAATTGCTCCTTTTAAGTTGAAAACATAGTATCAGATGATATAGAAGGGTTCCATTGTGTAGTTTCTACACGTTTTGAGGGAATTTCCAGTGACGTACTGACGCAGTTAATTTTAGAACAGTGTCGCGAGAATTCTCGCTACGTGTCCACAACACCATGTCGGCCGTAGCGAGTGGGATCGCTACGTGTCGTGACGGCATAGGCAGGTGTAGCGACGATTCTCACGTCATGTCGCGAAAACTTAACCCCTTGACTCCTGGACCCTGTTTACCAGCATCCTGCATTATCTAATTAGAATTGATCAGTTGTTGATGCATTTGTAAAGTGGATGAGACTGGTCTGTGGTGTCTGTCTTCCCAGTGAGGCCAAAGCATGTTCAGCTATGGGTAGGAGCAGGTTGGGATAAAAGAATCCTGCTTTTTTTTTTTCTTCTAAAACTGATGGGTGTTTCAGTTCACACCCTCTCAGTTTGCCCTGGATTGGTATAGCTTGTAGTGATGTGTAGGCCTACAGTAAATTATGTTGTGTATGAATTTGTTTTTGTTTTGCAGGAAGATTTATCTCGTTGGAATTAGAGCATACATCAGCAATGGCAGATACCATGGAATTTGGCCCTGAATGGTAAGTAGATTACGGTGTAGTGCATTGTGTTTATGTATAGAACGCATGTTTTATCAGACGTTAGCCAGTACAGCTTTTATGGTAACTTGACACTAATTAATTGATGATGATGATGATTTATTTAAGAAAAATTTATTTTTGAAGCTTTGTGTATGCTTCAAAGAAAAACTTTATTTTGAAATTTTATAGAAATGTGTGTCACATTGTGTAGCATCCTTGTGTGTGTTTGAATAATTAATATGCATGTGTATAGTTGTCATTAGTAATAAGTATCAGTTTAATTATTGAACTTGTTGTATTGTATATGCAATGTGTGTGTGTGTGTGTGTGTGTGTGTGTGTGTGTGTGTGTGTGTGTGTGTGTGTGTGTGTGTGATACAGTCTTCGTTGCATTTGCCATGATGATGATGTATTTCTGATTTCTATTTGTTATATGACTGACCAGACAATCAATCATATTTAGACATTACACCATTTATTGTCTTTTTTCTTTTGAGTTATAGAATTTATTGTCTTGTTTGTTATATGACCGACCAGTCAATGAATCATATGTAGACATTGCAACATTTATTGTCTACTTTTTGTGTGTATTGTTTTTTGTTTGTTTTATATTCATACTTCATGGATTCTTTAACATAATTACAAAATTAGAATTATATTGACTAATTACACTATGAAAAGATTCTTTTGTTTCTTAATGTTTGAGACATCCATGTAACTAATTTTTTGTGTGTTTCCTCATTTTTGAAATGGTTGAAATTCTGTGACTGTGTCTTGTTTTTTTTCCTTGTTTTTGTTTTTGGATTTATTATAACTGATTTTTAAAAATGCATTTTAATAGAGTGCTTGAGTATTTTCTTTTTGTTTACATTCATTCCTTCATTTTTCACAGCATACATGATGCAAACTTACTACGTAAAGATGCGTTTAAATGACTCCTTCACCAGCTTTCTGCAGAAATATGATTAAGCTTTTGGATAAGATGAGGAAGTTGAAAGGCTTTTAAACCTAGGTAAACTTTAAAGTCTGCTGGATTCGCATACCAAAAAAAAAAAAAAGTAAATGGTCAACATTTAGTTTTGATGAATAAGGATACAAACTCTCTCTCTCTCTCTCTCTCTCTCTCTCTCTCTACACACACACACACACACACACACACACACACACACACACACACACACACACACACACACACACACACACACACACACACACACACACTTACACAAACACTCTCTCATACATGTGTTCGAGGGCCATCCAATGAATAGTGAGAATGTTCTAAATTGAATAACTTAGAAATGTAATTATCAGATTGCTCTGAAAGTTAACACACTTGGCCTAATTATTCCATATTAAGTTACACACTTGGCTTGATTATTCCATAATCTTATTATGAAATGATGACACTGAAATATTGTGACATTATTTGGTATGATGGCATGTTGGGCACATTTTTATTTTAAGCTTTATGCCGACATTTAGCGTTGAAGGAAACGCTCTTACATTGAAATTGAATTGCATTGATAAAGGAAATTCTGGTGCAGATACATTAACTCAATGGAGATGCGGTCATTTAGACCAGATCACTGTACAGTGTACTGTGACGTGGTATTTTGGACATATTTCAAAAATTCTGCATACTTACACAAAATGATAAAACCAGACATATTATATATCATTTTAAAGTGTATTATGTCTACTTTCTAGATTTACTTACTGCTTTTTCATGAAAGCCTCCATTTATTTTTTGTGTATTTTTAAATTGTATACACAAACCAAAAAATGTTGAACAGTACACATGCTTACCTTGGTAAAGTGTATATATATATATACATGTAGGTACCGGCAGCCAAAAATTAAACTTCTGAAAAGGTTATTAACACTTATATTTCTGAAAAGTACAAGAAAAAATTAGCACAATGCAAAACAAAGTAAGTCTCTAGCTGTATTAGGTCCAGAGATAACCTCACTTTGAAAAAGGCAGTTTACGTATGTTTTCACCAATTGTGAAATGTATCAAGTTTGCAATTGCAGGAACCTAAATTTTCCAGAAGTCCTCAGACAGAGAATGTTATTCGTGATTTTAATTCTTAACAACATAAACTACATAAAAAAGCAAGCATACAAGCAGATCTGTTCATACATTTACACAGCAGTGCTGCAAACTTCATAAATATACCATTTCGTCAATGTTCGAAATTGCATGACAAGCCATTTTTGCACCCCCATTACACAAAAATAAGAAGACAGAATTGGCTAGAGTTCACTTTTTCTCAGAAACAATGTTATTGTATGAAACATAAATTTTTTGGGACAGTGTAAAGTGACAAACTCATGAGTTATATGGTTTCAAAAATGGCAAAATATCTCATTTGAACCATGGAAAAAGCACGGTTCACATACCAGACCAAATTAAAACGCACATATTTCGCTTATTTTTTGATGGATTTCCTTGAAATTTTGCATGTGAATCAAATAGACAGAAAGCTACCAGTAAATTATTTACAAGCTTAATTATATTCAAGATCTAAGATATTTTGTATGCATTTGCACCCAAATAATGTGAGGGCCCGTGTGTCGGGCCAACTGAAAACAGACATAACTCACATTATGTCTTGATGGAATCTCCTGAAATTTTGTATGTGAATCAAATAAAAGCTACAGCTTCACTCTTTACAGGCAAATGTTGCTAATATATGAGATTTGAAGATTTTGTATGTATGCATGATTTAGTCTGAAACAATGTGATCCACAGATGACTTTATATCATACTAGCACAGAAAGACATCCTTCTCAATAACATGATGAAACTAAAATGTGTAACAGCAGAAGATACATGCCTGTCAATGCAGTTTATGACTTACAGCCATTTCTATACTCATTCCTAATGTTTATCAATTGTTATTTTCATCAGTTATTTCGCAGTAACATGCATCTTCCCATATCCACAGACAAAGAAATTTTCAATGTCTGGTCTATCTACTGAAAATCTCTCTGCTTCTTTTAAAACTGTCTCAAATTTTGTCTTCAGATTTAGCCCCTGAGGTGATGATTAATCAGTGTTACTAATTTTTGAAACAAAAGCTGCGTACTCGTCCCGCGACTTATCACACTCAGTTCTCAACAGTTTTAACTATAGAATTAGTTTATTAGTGAGTGTCTGCTGTTGAAGTTTTGGTGGCAGTAATGTTAATTTCATCTACAAAAAATCATCATTGCCTTGAAAACAAATAGAAATAAAATCCTAATTTTTTCTCAAGTGTTTTCTTTGATTTGTGCCAGCTATTACTTTTGAGAGTAAAGTATTCTTATATTTTGCCGTTAGAAAGGCTCATTGGACTTTGTTGAGCTAGGTGTCCATCTTTGCCTGATGCTGTATAGTGTTCTGATAATGTGTGCGTACATGCGTGCGCGCGTGTGTGACTGTGCAAAACCGCTATCTGCTGTTTCTTTGTGGTGATAAACATTGTCGAATCTGATCCGATAGATGACATGCATTCGCCGACCAACTTCCGGTTTGAATTTCTGGCCGTAGTACTAGTACAAATATTATGATTTCGGTGTATTAAAAACAAAATTCCATTGTTTTCATTAAATACTAACAATATAAATAAAACACCTTTGGAAAGCAGTCGCTTCACACAGTTTTACTTCTACTGGTTCCAGGTCGCTTAAAAAAATCCCTAGGCGATAAAACATTAAACCGGAGATCGTACTTTCCATTCTTTGCTTATGCAGGCTATACCTGCCGCGGATTTCTTTTAAAATCTTTCTAAATAAAGAGAAACATTAAAAACAATTCACTGAATTAAACTTCTAAGTCAATTTTCATGAAAAATCAGTCGATGTTTACAACATTTGTCCTTCAGCTTTTGACGATCACAGGTAGAAATTCGTTGACTGGACTTTCAGCGATTGCTTCGAAGGCCGCCATGATTCGAGGTTCCCATATGCTAAAATGGCAGATCATGGAAACTCGCCCTTCGGAGACTCGCGCACATCTGGTACAGGTCACATCTCATAGTTCCGTAATCGGTTAAATTTAGTTAAAAATAAGCTGTTTGCGCATCTGCGGATGTGATCTAATGTATCAAGGAGGTCCTCAGATATTCTTCTTCAAAGTTTGCCAATATTCCGACCTTTAGAACTAATAGAAGACTAACAAACTAATAATCTTATAAAATAAATATTATATGGGAATGAAGGACAGGGTTTCGACCTGTCAACTGTATAATTTGCATGAAGGTAGCTAAAAAAGACTCTATGTGACCCGTATGATTTAAGTTGTCGTTTACCGATCACCCAAACACTGCCGTGAGCCAATCGCCATTACGTGACATGCGGTGAAACTTCGTCGGTCGGCGTGTTTTTTTGTTTTTGCGCAGATTTTTGTGTGGGTGCATTTATAACAAAAACAAACAGCACAGATCGATAGAGGAAAGACCAATCTTTATCTTCATGATAATAACTTCGTCATTCATGTTCATCTGCAAGAATATTTGACTGATAAACATGTTCAATTTTTCCACTGACTGACACAATTCCCACATTGCTGAAGAGAGGCTGCCGGTACCTAATATATGTATCAGCTAATCGACAGGAAGGAATTAGATGTTTTCACAGCACAATAAAATTCCATAAGCCTTAGGAACCAGTTTGAAATCAAATGGTGTGTAGCTATACACAGAAAAAAATGGAGAAATGCCTGCGTGTCGCCATTTCGCACTCATGAAGTCGACCTTGACCCTTTCTTGGAATTGGCACGAAAATGACGGTTTCTTAGTGGTTTCTTAGGGGATAGAACTGCAAAAAGAGAAATGGTTCATCTAATATCATGTGTACTGTAGTTTCCCTTTAATTGGACGTTCCTTAGTACCATAACAAAAAATTTTGATATCCGCCAAAGCTTTAGCTTCGGCACGTCACTGTATGACATCACGGTGCCGAAGCTTAAGCTTCAGCACATCGCCAAAGAGTTAACATCGCTGCAGAGTGTATGTGGGACACAAAACTTTATGGAAGAATCAGAATGCAGTTTATACTCTGGGTATCAGTTTTGTAAGATGGTCGAAATGGTATTTAACCCATTGACTTCTGCACCCTGTCCACCAGCTATAAAAACTTAACCTTTTGACTCCCTCACCCTATCCACCAGCTTCCTGCAAGAAGGGGAAGGGAATAAAAGGGTTAAGTTTTTGCTTTGCTTGCCTAGCGTGGTTGGCATAGCAGGGTGTGGGAGCCAAAGGGTTAAGGCAAATGCTGCTGGGGGATACTAGTCAAAGTTACTGATGAGAGAAATGTCAAAAAATTAAAATTGTTTGAATGAAGATAGGTGAATAACATGTGAAATAATTTGCTCATATCGGTTTTACTTTTACTTAGTTGTTGATCAGTTCACATAATTTTAGAAGTAAATTTAGAATGGGACATATTACAACAAGGTGGGTTCTGCACTGCCTTACTGAAGATCAAAAGGGGCAGCCATCACTGTTGCAGAGAATGTGTGTTCTAAAACAGTTACAAAAACTCTAAAACAGGCACAAAACTGAAGGTGACAGCTGTTTAATAGGATAATTGTCATTGACAAAACCAGGGTTTGAGCTATGAACGACAATTAAATGAACAATCGTTACAGTGGCACACTCCTGCCTCTCCAAGGCTTATTACGTTCAAAAGAAAGGAAAGAAATTTGAAGATGATCATGACATGTGTCCTCTGTTGACTAGAGTGTATTGATGGTGCCTCAGTTCCAGAGTGACAAACTGTTAAATAATTAATGAAGACTACTACAGGATGTTTCTTATGAAAATACTTAGACCCGCAGTTGAAAAGAAACATAAAACACTTATATGACTTGCCAGTGATTGTTACTTGATAAGGCATTTTGCCAACAGCAGAGAGGGTAAAGTCACATATGATGTTGTATCAATGGACCACTCTACCACACCCTGCCTGCCCTCCACCTGTATCAGTGTATGAGTCCTCCAGATTTTGATCTATTCTCCAGTTGAAAGAATCCTCCAGACTTTGATCTATTCTCCAGTTGAAAGAATCCTCCAGACTTTGATCTGTTCTCCAGTTGAAGAATCACTCCATGGTGTACATTTCTACAACATAGTTGACTTGTAAACATGTGGAGATGGCCAAGCAGGTACCTATCAATTCTGGCTGCCTATCATTATCAGCAGGCATTTCCGACCTTCCCTGTAGGCCTACATTGTAGATGGAAGTGTTTCGTTCAGGACATGGGATGCTACATCAAAGGATAAAAGATACTGATCCTTATCTGATTTAGATTTCCATAGACTACTACTAATTTGATGATGGGGCATTGACTTGGGGGAGGGGGGGGGGGGTCTGTCATGTGAGACGAGTTTATACAGAATAGCTAGTTGTGTTGTGATTCAGACCTTTAATTATTTGTTTATTTACTTTATATGTATGTTCCTTTTTTGAAGGTAAGATACACACACATACACGTCATTTTCATGTAACCAATATTATTCAAGTGCAAGGCTGATAAAAGTAAAACACCAGTATAAGATATCTCTATAGACTAGGTAGGGCCTCAGGACCTGGCCAGCTCATGGGTTTATGTGCAGGCTTAAGGTTTGTGCCATGATCACCATACACACAGCATCTGTGACGTTAGTGCATATGAAATTCGTTCCCAGCGCGGAGACGTCATCTTGAGAAACTGAAACTGAATTGATGACCCTCATATATATTTTATACTATTGTTGTTAAATTACTTAGGCCTGTAGTGTTACATTACTATTTTGATATATTGAAGCCATCTGTTTGTGCATTAGCTTGTTTGAGCATTAAATTGGGCAGCAGATAGTCAAATTTTTAATGTTGTGGGCTGGAACTGAACTCGAGACTTCAAATCTTGAGTCAGTGGCTGTAATACAGAGGCCATCCAGCCTGCTCAGAATGCTGGAGGATGACAAAAAGCAATCTTAGCAAGCTGCCTACCTTCCATACAAAGAACCTCTCGAGCAAATCTCCTAGTCCAACACAATTTCCACCAATTTCTTGCTCGAAGCAATGAAGAGAATAGGGGCACTATCATGAAAAGATGATGTAGACAGACTGGGCTCAGCATCCAAAGAGAGCAGGACAACATCGCCCTGATACCGCTAACTAGACACCAAAACGAAGAGCTATGCAAGAGGAAGACACAAGAATGCCTAGTGGTGAACAGTAGAAAGAGACCTAGTTAAGGCCAGAAACACACTTGGCATGCCATACAAAGCCTACCACAGAAGAGAGAAAAGTGGAAAACCTTTGTCACTGCCCTACATGTCAAAAGCATTTTGAGAAATAAGTAATTGCTACTACTATTACTCTGTCATCTTGTTCTACAGGCTTCGCTCGCTTCCTGAAAACTCGCAGTCATCAGGGTCCAGGTTCAATAAAACGGCCAAGCGTCGGTATGGACGGGAGGAAATGTTGGCGTTCTGTAAAGATACGTACACCCCACCAGCCCACTTGCGGAAATTCGCGCACATCTTCAGGGAGGAGACACAGCCACCAATTTCTTTGCAGCCCATGTCCGAAGATGAAGAGGTACTGTCCGTTGGAGTAGATTGAAATCATTTGTTTTTGTCACACTGAATTTTCTGTATGAAACCAGGGTTGTTGGCCCTGGAGAACGCATGTTGCCCTAGTATGGTATCACCCTTTCTTTCTCTCTTCTGCCCCCTTTATTTTTTTATATGTTTGTTTGGATGCTAGTTGATTTTTTTTTTTCAAAGTGAAAGGAACAACTCTTTTGTTGCTGTGGTATCAGCTGTGGGTCTTAATCTGTTGTCACATCCAGACAATGAGCACAAGGTCAAGTGGAGTGTGGAAGAATAGTGTGACCAGTTGAGTATGAGCACTACATTTGTTTATCTCCCACTAGGGCATCCTCCTTGGGGATGTTGGGGGCTCTTTCAGTATAACTAGTATCCCCACCTTCTGGAAATTCTGTGCTAGTAATTTCCTCTTTTCTGTGTCTCTCTTTGTTTCTGCCTTACTCCTTTGCTTTCTGTCATTTTTCTTGCTACATTTTCTGCCTAGCTCCTTTGCTTTCTGTCATTTAATAATAATAATTATAATTACAATAATTACAATATTTATATAGCGCAAAATCTTGATAAAATCAAATCTAAGCGCTGAAACACACACACGCACGCACGCACGCACACACACGCACCCACGCACACACACACACACACCACACACACACACACGGCTATAAATGGGGAGAAAGAATAAAAACAATGGAAAATTATAGAGAGCATATTATATACAATTATAATATATTACAATGTGATTCCCCTCCGAGTGGAGACAGGCTGCAGAGGGGATTGAGTGAGGTCAGGATTTTATGCAGAGGAGAAAAGGTGAGTTTTGAGAACGGACTTGAAGGAGACAAAAGTAGGTTGCTGACGGACTGAGAGAGGAAGTTTGTTCCAGGAGAGCGGACCAGAAACAGAGAAGGCTCGTGGACCATAGGTATTGAGCTTAGTGCGTGGAAAGCGAAAAGTCAGAGGACTGGAGGCAGAGCGGAGGGTACGTGAGGGAACATAGATCTCAAGTAGGCTTGACAGGTAATCGGGGGCTGCGTTATTGAGGCTTTTGTAGCACATGGTGTCTAGTTTGTACTGTATGCGCTTTGATACAGGGAGCCAGTGAAGTTGTGCCAGGAGAGGAGATATGTGGTCAGCTTTTTTCTTTTTGAGTACAAGGCGTGCAGCATTGTTTTGAATGCGCTGTAGGATGTGAGTGGTGGAGGCAGGAAGACCGGACAGGAGTGAATTGCAATAGTCAATGCGAGACATTATGAAGGAGAGAACGAGTTTTGCAGTTGTTTCCACAGAGAGATACTTCCTGATCAGGCTTATACGATGAAGGTGATAGTAGCAAGATCTGGCAGTTTGAGAAACAAAGTTGTTCATGGAGAGGGTAGAGTCAATGCAGACACCAAGGTTTTTAGCTGAATCAGAAATTGGGACTGATGTGTTACATAATGGGAGAGAAAGAGGAGGCAGCTGAGAAAGTTTCTGACGGGTGCCAATGAGGATAGCTTCTGTCTTGTCATCATTTAGCTGAAGTTTGTTGTATGTCATCCAATTTTTGATGTCCAAGTAACACTCAGTGGTGCGAATCAGGAGGCGCTGTATATTGTCAGGTGAGTCACTGTCTTGAAGTTGGGTGTCATCAGCATAGAAGTGGTGTTTTATAGAGTGGGAGTTGATGATGGTGGACAGGGGGGAGGTGTAAAGAGTGAAAAGAACAGGGCCAAGGACAGATCCTTGTGGAACACCACAGGTCAGGTATGCAGGTTGAGAGTAAGTGCCATTGATGAGAACAGTTTGTTTTCTGTTTGATAGATAAGAAGTGAACCAGGAGAGAGCAATGTCAGAGATGCCAAAAGTATGATGAAGTCTAGAAAGGAGAATACTATGATCAGTGGTATCTAAGGCTGCAGACAGATCAAGGAGTGTGAGGAGAGAGACTTTGCCAGTATCAGTTGCAAGGAGGAGATTGTTGAGAATGTGTAGCAAGGCAGTTTCAGTGCTATGGCACTGGCGGTAGGCTGACTGGAAAGGATTGAGGAGATTGTTGGCAGACAGGTGAGAGTTCAGTTGGTTGAGGACAACTTTTTCAAGCAGTTTTGACAAGAAAGAGAGATTAGAGATAGGCCGGTAATTTTTCAGTTCATTTGGGTCTAAATTGTATTTCTTGAGGAGAGGGTGAACAATAGCAGACTTGAAAGAATCTGGGACAGTTCCAGTTTGGAGAGAAGTGTTGATGATGTCAGTGATGAATGGGAGGAGCCTAGGGAGACAGTCAGAGTAGAGAGAACCTGGAAGAGGATCCAGTTCGCAGGTTTTGAACGACATGGATCTGATTGTGTTGAGAATTTCTTCTTGTGAGACTGGGGTAAGAGTAGTAAGAGGTGTGCCAGAGAAGGAAGGGTCAGGTGGGCATGGTTGACAGGGTGTCCTGTCGAGCCTGTCACGAAGAGTTTGTATTTTGGTGGTGAAATACTTGGAGAATACAGATGGGAGTTCTTCATTTGTGTGTTTTGTTGGGAGAGGTAAATCTTTTCGTGTGCCAAGGAGATGATTCATGGTTGTAAAGAGTTCTTTTGAAGAAGAGGCATTCAGGATTTTGGTTTGGAAATAGTTTGTTTTTGCAGATGCAATGAGGGTGGATACTTTTGTTGTAGAGGCTTGGAAAAGTTGCCTATGTACAGTGAGTTTGGATTTGCGCCAGCGGCGCTCTGCTCTGCGGCGGGCACGTTTTGCACAGGCAATCTCATGAGTGAGCCAGGGGGTAGGGGGGCGGTCAGGTAAAAGACGGGTTGTGGCTGGAGCATGAGTGTCCAGAAGATGGTGGAGAGTAGTGTAGAATTCATCGGCAAGGTTATGTGACTTTTCAGAAAGGAGACGGAAAGCATCAGATGAAAATGAGGAGAGGTCAATAGATTTGAGATTGCGTCGAGTCACTGTGCGCATGGTACGGGAAGGAGGAGGAATGTCAAGTGAACAGAGAATTGCAGAGTAGTCAGATGGAAGGGCTGAAGTTAGACGGGTAGAAAGAACTAAGCAGTTATCAGTAGCTCAATTGTGGTGATCACGAGAAATGATCCAAGAATGTGACCTTTTTGATGGGTTGGTTCAGAAATGTGTTGAGTCATATTGTGATTGGACAGAGAGTTGATGATATGTCGTGTGTCATAACGGTGAGTGTTGTCATAGTGGACATTGATGTCACCTAGAATGATGAGATTTCCAGGTAAGAGACAGTAGTAATCAAGAAGTTGATCAAACTCGGAGAGAAACATGGATGTGGTGAGCTTGTTGGCAGAGCTAGGTGGAGGTCGATAGACACAGAAGGTGATGGGGTGAGGGGTGGATTGGAAGGATACTTCAACGTGCTCGAAAGAAGGATGGGAGAAAGGCAGAGACTGCGAGAAAGACAGGCGGGAATGGAGTGAGTCGTTGTAGAGGATGGCGATACCACCACCTCGGGATGAGCGATGGAAAGAAGCAAGCCTGTAACCACTCGGAGTGAGACTCACATTTCTTGCTTTTGTTTTATTTTCTGCCTTGCTGGCCCATTCACCTGTGTGTGTTCAATAAAGTCTTCAGTACTTTCTCTTAGGATTAATAATTGGGTACATATAATGATATATGGAGTGCATTTTTGGCTCTAGGGAAGTGAGATAAATGGAAGCAATTTAAGGTAATTTAGGCCCATTTTTATATGTTTTGGTGTCCTTAATTATGTTAAATTTGTATTCTGCTATTCAGGTTTGATTTTTAAATCCCTTCTGTGATAAATTGGACAGAGTGGTCAGCACCAGGGGCATCTCCTTAGATTATGTGTATGAATGCATTGATATGTGCACTTAATTTTCTTTTCCTTTTGTTTTTTCCTGTTGAAGTTGTGTATGTTTTGAAACTCAGTCGGCTGGGCTTTACACAAAAATAAATAACAAAATCCTAGGGCAGTTGCTTTATACCTAGTCCACATCTTCAGCTACATGGTGGACAGACTTTAGGATCAGCATCTGTAATCCTTTGATTTCCAGGTATTATACATTTTCTGACACTGGAAGAAAATATATATGTATACATATATAGGGCCTACAGGAAAAGTCTTGATTAGAGCTACTTATAATATTTAAGTTATAACCGATTCATCAGATTACAGTGATGTTGAAGTAGAGCATCTGCCTTCCAGCTGAATTTCATGAGTTGTCCCTCAGGGAAAACATCATCATTCTTGTAATTGACTTCTGGTTCACCCACCTGTCAATGGATATCTGACCTTTAGGGTAAGGGAAGATAAAGTAGAGATTGAGAAGGAAAAGGCACCATCTTTGTAATGTTACCCTGAGAAAAGTTGATGTTAGCCACCTCACTCTCCTACAAGTTTGGGGTTGTGAAACAACTCTTCGTTCTTTTTTTTTTTTTTTTTTCCAAACACCTCATGATTAACCTCTGCCATGTATCATAAGTTGGAAAAAACTCAGTGATGTCTTCTCAGCATGGTAACTTCTGTTTTCTTTTAGGAGATCCACAGTCCATTATGCTTTTTAAGTCATGAATGTTCACAAAATCTCTTGTCATTTGTTCGTCTCTCTCTGTCTCTTGTCTCTCTATCTCTGTCTGTGTGTCTCTCTCTGTGTCTCTTTATTTTATTGTCTGCTGCGGGTCTCTATGTGAGATACAAGACCAATCCTGGAGGCTCATGTCTTTCTGCAGCGCTGAATAGGATGGGGTTCTGCTTTCGCCAGTCCCCTTTCTGTTGAATAGCAGCTGTTCGATGCTGTTCAGGTGTGATTGTATGTGACGACAGCGCTGTTGCCAGCTTACTCTTTGTAGGTAATGTCTTCCTGACTGGTGGTGTTAACGCCACAACTGGTGAGGCTGGTCTTCAGTATCTTTTCCTGTTGGTGGTATTGATGCCACAGATGATGAGGTTAACCTTCAGAGCATCCTTGTATTGATGCCACAGGTGATGAGGTTAACCTTCAGAGTATACTTGTATTGATGCCACAGGTGATTGAGGTTAACCTTCAGAGCATCCTTGTATTGATGCCACAGGTGATGAGGTTAACCTTCAGAGTACCTTGTATTGATGCCACAGGTGATGAGGTTAACCTTCAGAGCATCCTTGTATTGATGCCACAGGTGATGAGGTTAACCTTCAGAGCATCCTTGTATTGATGCCACAGGTGATGAGGTTAACCTTCAGAGTACACTTGTATTGATGCCACAGGTGATGAGTTGACCTTCAGAGTATACTTGTATTGATGCCACAGGTGATAAAGTTAACCTTCAGAGTATACTTGTATTATTGCCAAGGTGATGAGTTAACCTTCAGAGTATACTTGTGTTGATGCCACAGGTGATGAGGTTAACCTTCAGAGTATTTTTGTATTGATGCCAAGTTGATGAGGTTAACCTTCAGAGCATCCTTGTATTGATGCCATAGGTGATGAGGTTAACCTTCAGAGCATCCTTGTATTGAAGCCAAAGGGTATGAGGTTAACCTTCAAGTACACTTGTTGATATGATGCCACAGGTGATGAGGTTAACCTTTCAAGATGTAACACTTGTGTTGAAGCCACAGTGATGAGGTTAACCTTCAAGTACACTTTATTGAAGCCACAGTGTGAATGGTTAACCATACAGAGTTACATTGTATTGATGCAAGTGATGAGGTTAACCTTCAGAGTACACTTGTATTGATGCCACAGTTGATAAGGTTAACCTTCAGAGCATTCTTGTATTGATGCCACAGGTGATGAGGTTAACCTTCAGAGCATCCTTGTATTGTTTTAAGTAGAGATCTTCCCCGGTCACAGCATTCTTGCTGGATAAAGAGGCAGTGAGCTGTGGGATGTGGTTGTTTCCTACTTCTATACTGATGTTACATTCACAAGCTGGAACAGTTCCAGCCAAAGATGTCCACACAAGATCTGCAACATCATATTGCAAGATCAAGTGTTTGACACTTGGTATCCATACCACGTGTTACATTATCACAGAGAGAATGCAAATTTTTGTTTTAATAATAATTACTGTTATAATAGTATATTTGTGTGTGTGAATATTGTAGTACATATTGACAAGAACTGTACGTTTGTGGCACAGCGGGTGATGACAAATGGAGTCAACAGTCAAATAGGTTTGCGGACAGGCAGAGGGGGTCCTGTGGCTCGAGGAATTGGGCGAGGGGGTGGAGTGGAGCGCGGCAGGGGTAGAGGTAAGTGGTATGGTTGTGTGTGTGTATGTATGTGTGTGGTTTGCGCGGATTTAACCCTTTCAGTGAAAAATGTAAACATGTGCTTCCCCATTGCCGGGGAATTTTGAGGATTCGAGGGTAATAATTAACAAAAAATTCTAATGCAAAAACTATAAGAAATACAACAAAGAAACATATGTGTTTTTTTGAAGGAAAATAAACGAGGATTCTGAATCTGGGCTTATTTTTCTCTTAGCTTGATTGCAAAGACCTGTCCTGGCATTCCAAAGTGGAAATACATTTTTTGTGTTGTCTAAAAAGTAAGTTTCCATCTCTACAGATTGATACCCAACACACTCACAAACAAAAAACCAGCTGAAAATGACTTGTTTGTTGTCACTTATATACATAAATGAAAACAAAACATATGACATCATAAAATGTTCATGAAATGATTCTAAACTCATGCAGACACATAAGTAATAACCGTCCCAACAATGATAGACTTGGTTTCAGTAAACATAAAAGTGATTGTACCAGACACTGAACAGTCAAACTACATGACAGTCATTGTACTCAGACACTGAACAGTCAAACTACATGACACTCATGAATTGGTTCTGTCTGTTCTACAGGTTCTGCAATCAAAACAAGAGAAAATAAGCCCAGAATCAGAATCTTCATTCAAATGTCAATCACCTCATGCTCATCGGTGGTAGAAACAGCTTGAAAAAAGCGTAGCACATGTCCCCAATTTCCACTTTCAATCCTGGATTTCCTAAAAATTGAGGAATGTCTGATTGTTGTCCATTTGGAGGCCAACAGATTTTCAGTGAACCAACACTTCGCTGATCGACACGCCCCCTGCCATGCCTTCTAACTGGGGCACAGCTCCTCTGCACCTCTCCTGTCCCTCTTCTCATCTTCCCCCCTTCCCGCACCACGAAACGTGCGTGACCCCTCTCACCATCACGTTCACTGCTGTTGGGTCCAAAGTCTGAAGTGTCACGGCCTGTGCGCTCACCACTCGCACTGACCACGGCAGTCGCGGTCTGACTTGTACTTGTTATCATCTGCTTGCATCGATTCAGCCAGCAAGCGTTGAATGTCGGCGGCGTCATTGTTAATTTCTCCACCCTCATGTTGAAGCGAATCATCAGATAACAAATCCTCTCAATTGTCATCATGCTCTAAAATCATTTGAACGGCTTCTAGAGTTGTGAAAGTCTGCTGACGTGAGCTACCATTCCGGCTTGTCAAAGGTTGCGTCGCCATTGTGCTCCACTTCATGTGGTCCAGTTACCAAATCATTAGCGACAATAAAGGTGTCTTCCGTATGACGCATCCTAATTTACATCCTATTTTTATATTGTAGACACGTATAGCTCACTGTGCAGCATTCCTCTGTGCTTACTGGCTCACACAGTTGTGAACGAAAAATCGGAAAACTCCTGCGACGTCAGCGGACGGCTTATAGGCAATATAGCAACACTTTTTGTACGACATCAGCTGACGGCTTATAGGCACTGAACGGGTTGAGGAATAGGGAGAGCGGACCCTGTAAAGTGTGACAGAGGAAATGGTACGGTTTTGTGTGTGTGTGTGTGTGGTTTGCACTGATTTAAGGAATAGGGCGAGGGGACAGTAAAGTGTGGTAGAGGAAATAGTATGGTTATGGTTTAGGTTTTGGTGTGTGTGTGTGTGTGCGCGCGTGCGCTAATTTGAGGAATAGTGCGATTGATTGCTGTGGAATGTGGTGGGAAAAGGTTATGATTTGTGTGTGTGTGTGTGTGTGGTTCACACTTGTATTTAAGGTGTATGGCAGTCAGGGTAGTAGAGTATTGTAAGCAGAGATGGAGGTAGTAATAGTTAAGTGCTTGCTGTAAAGTGAAATGTTGATTGTGTGTTTGTGCATGTATATGTATGTATGTGTATTGTGTGTGTGTGTGTGTGTGTGCTCTGCTGGCATGGTTGACAATGCAGGATGTTGGTGGATGGGGTGCGGGAGTGAATAGGTTAAGGTTTTGCTTTGCTGGCATGGTTGACAATGCAGGATGCTGGTGGACATGTTGAGGGAGTCAAAGGGTTATGTTTTTGCTTGGCTAGCCTGGCTGATAATGCAGGAACCTGGTGGACAGTGTGCAGGAGTCAAAGAGTTAAAAAATAAAAAAGGACTGATACCAAACTGCTTTATGTTCTGTATTGACACTGACTCAAAACTCTACTGGTTTCTTAGTAAGGCATCATTTAGGTTCCCTCAGTTAATTTTGCTGGTCTGTATCTCTGAGGCTTGGTTGATGACAGTATATGTCATGAAAGGTAAGGTAGAATACAGATCTGTAATGAAGGCTCAGTCTGAATTGGAACTCAATAGCACTGTTATTGTCAGTGTCATCCCCATTTTTATTATCATTGCCTAGCGAAAAATTGTCCTATATTCTCTGGCTCGTTCACGGTGAAATTAGTTTAATAGTCGGTTTGGATGTTAGCTGAAGAGCAAAAATAAGCAGCATAATAATACTGACAGTGAGCGTCTTTTCACTGTTTTCTCAGCTAGCCAGTCAAATATTTGCGGTAAATATGGTCTTTTGGCCGAACTTATGCACTTGTAAGATGAGTAAGTCTGTTTATTGAAAGGAGATTTTAAAAAGAAGATTTTTTTTTAGGATCATTGCACTCAGAGAGGTTGCCTCTGTGCTCACATTTTTTTCCGCCCATTTTCTGTGACACTTTAATGACCACAGAAGCTGGAACAGTTTTTACAATGCGATGATGATGATGTTGATGAGGATGATAATCACAGTGCTATGGAGTTCCATCTAGGATTGAGATTGCCTGACTGGGCTATACTTTATGTGTACTATCATAATAATTTAGTATATCCTGGCGTTAACCAGACTCCGAGAGATACAGACACCTGCAGTGCTGGTCAGAAGATTTGAGCAACACCCTCAATGACACATCCATCAAGTGGATGAGACTTGACCGTGTGGTCTCAGTCTTCCCAACGAGCCCCTAGCACGCCCAACTCTGGGTAGGAGTCGGTTAGAGCCGAAAAATCCCTCAGTGATTTCTGAAGGGACTGATGAAGATTTAAACCCACGACCTTCCACTTGGTAATCTGTTGTGCTAACCACTATACCACGGCAGCTGGTATTAAAAGGGGATTTGTTTTACGGTCCCTCATGATTTATTATTGTACGAAACGTGTGTTTCAGGTCGGGGTAGAGGAGAATCATACGGCTTAAGAGGGCCTGCAGCAGAGAATGGAGACATTGGGGGAGGCTTCAGTCGACTGCGGGGCCCTGCTAAAGACAGCTGGGATGGCTGGGAGGACCTGTGAGTGTCTTCTCAGTTTTTTGTTGTAATTCACATTGAACTGTGAAAGTTTTACTTTGGTATGCTTTGTTTATATGCACACCTGTGTGTGTGTGTGTATGCATGTGTGTGTGTGGTGTGTGTGTGTGTGTGTGTGTGTAGTGTGTGTGTGTGTGTGTGTGTGTTGTGTGTGTGTGCGTGCGTGCAAATGACCACGAAGACCTTATAAAGACAGTTGGGATAGCTGTGAAGATGTGAATTCTTTGAAAATTTTATTGCAGCTTCCATCAAATTGTTGGCATATTTTGTATTTTCGTGGGTGTAGGTGTGTGTCCTCACTGGACTCTGTTAGAGGTGGTTGAGAGGACTGGACCTGTGAGTGTTGTTACTGTTTTGAAATTAATTTTTAATTACTGATGAGTTGTTTGGGGTATAGAGAATATTTTTTTGTTTTGTTAATTCAGCCTTATAAACCTTTCGATCACACATAAAGATGGGTGAAACTGCTAGGAGAAGATTGAGACCCATACTAAAAAAAGTTGACAGGAGAGTAACGAGATCTCTGCCACCATGCTCCCCGTTTTACCTGGTTCATGGTTATGGGTCTGTCTTTACCTTACCTTTTTTAGCTCAGCATTATCTTTTGGGAGAAAAAAAATATCCTCATTGTGTCAAAATTTGGCCGTGTTTTATGATGTTCTCATGCATTGTCACATTTATGCATGCGTCGTAGTCGCAAGGGGGAACGAGGGTTTGGTCGACCATACGAGGATGTTGGGCGAGGAGAGGGACACCCCCGCTTCAGTCGTTCAGTCAGTCACGAGAACTGGCGCGACAGGGGTGGTGAGGATGATGACGACGACTGGAGAAAACCTGCCAATAGAGATCGCTGGGGTGAGTGCCGTGCCTTTTCGTCTGTGGCCTTATTTTTTGTGTATGAGGCTTTGTGCATGAGTGGTGGGTCTTGTATGTTTTCTGTGTTTGTGGTTTTTCGTTGTTGTTTTTTTCAATCTCCCTTTTGACATTTCGTTTGGAGAGGTTGTGTGTGTGTGTGTGTCAGTGACAAAATTGTTGATAACATTTTCCCAGCTCTTTATGGATGGTGTTTTATCAAATTTGTTTAAAACTGTAGACTTTTAACCCCTTAAATGCTCAGTATAATAGCACTTTCGAATAACAGCTTGCCAGGGTAAAATTTAGCTTTTTAGGGTAGGTTCAATAAAATGGTTACTGCTCATTTATTTCTTGACAGATCTCTCAGATGTTTTGCATGTTTTGTTGTTATGCATTGGTCTACAATGTCCTGTCAAAATAACTTGATTATGTTGATAATTAGTATAGCAGAAACTGACATAACTACAAAAAATTACCAAAAAATAACAGCTTTCGAGTATACACAAATACACTGTGCCACACAAAATGAGTCAGAACATTGGAAAAGTGGTTTTACTATTTATTCAACATCAGCACTAACACATGACAGTCATATAAATCCCAAGGAATGTTGCTCTTGATCATAATCTGCTCATAATTGGGAGTACTATTTTTTAGGAAAAAAGGGGCATAATCATGCTTTTTGCAGTATGTTCACTAACATGTACATTACTCATCCACTTATTGAGTTATTTGTTAGATTTTTTGTGGACTTCTTCCTTATACCCTTGTTTACAATTTCACATCATTCTAATTTGATTTTGTTGGTAATGATGATGGTTCACACTAATAACATGTGATAAATCAGTTTTTGTTTTGTTTTCAATTTGAGAGTTTTAGTACAATTCAGCACATAAAAGCCCACTGAACAAAGCAAAATACCTTTTGGTGTTTGCTCAGCAATATTACAAACACCTGGGATTCAATCTGATGTCAATAAATGTCCCTCTGTGTAACAATCTGTATGTTACTGGGGGTACCCCAATTCTACTGGAAAGGGGCATAATTTTACTATTTGGGGTAGGTTCAGTACCGCAATCACTGCTTATTCATTTGTTGACATATGACTTAGATTTTATGGCTTCTCTTTCATTTTACCCCAAGTTATAATGCTATATAACAATAGTGTAATTTTGTTAGCCATTGGGAAGATGGCCAGGGATATAACGGATGGTGGTTTTACAGAAAATAAAAGTTTCTAAAAACATACACATGTTACAACACATAAAACCTGTAAAACACTGACAAAAACTTCTGTTAGTGTTTACTCAACATCACTGTAAGTACACAGTATGGTCCAAATTGTTATAGTATAATATTATACATATTGGTAAATGTTCAAAATGACAACTATGGGAAAAAAAAGTCTGAAGAAAAAAATAAACAATTGTCTGTTCAAAAAGAAGACCCTCCCCCCACATACACACACACATGGTATCCATTTGTTATCACACAAAACACTGTGGGAACTGTGTGAGTGTTTCTGAACATATTGTACTCACATTACTGCCATACTGTTCATAAAGGAATCCAGCACTTGTGCTTGGACATAATCCTCAGGTTGTCTGCATTCGTTACTTCATAACTTTGGGGGATGGTGTTCATTTTTTTGTCTGTCCAAATTGTGGTTCAAAGAAACACACAAGGGGATTCATTCTATACTCCACTTGGTCTTCTTTCACTGATGGCACTCAGTCTTGTCACAGCGTTCACAAAACGGTGAACACACACACAGGTGAAGAAAAAAAAACGCACTGTAGAATGGAAAACTAAGAACACAAAAACAAAAGCACAAAAAAGCAGAAGAAAATGAAATATATATAACTGAGGGGAAAAAAAAACTAACACAGAACACCCTACTGCCAATACGCAAACTTGGTGTGGTAGTCCTTGAAGCATTGGCCTAAGCACAATCCAGGCTTGGATGGGCAGGAGGGGCAGTAGTAGCGGGATTCCTTCCGCACTTTTATTTTCTTCGTGCAGACCCGACACGGCTTGGTGGGGTTAGACTTGTTTGGTGTCGGTGGCAGTGGAAATAAAAAGTGGTGTGCACCCACCCTCACCTCGTCATCTGTTTTTCCCTCTTCCACAGCTGGCACCTGATCTGGCCAAATCCAAGAGGTGATGACACTCTCCAAAAAACTTAGGAAAGTTTTACAGGAGTCATCACCTCTTGACTTTTGCAAGATGAATGCATTGCAGGCTGCAACCTGCAGAAAATGGAAAAACAGTTTTTTTGTCCATTTCATCGACTTACGTGAGCAGTCATATGGGTGAAGCAGCTGATCTTGTTTGTCAACTCCACCCATATTCCTGTTGTAATTCGATGAAACAGACGGACGCATGTTGACACCCCGTCGTCCCCGGTGTGGAATGGGTGCCTCAGTGTGGCCATGCACAGAGGACAGCAGGTGCACCACTTTTGTGCTGTGGTACTTTGTGGCGACGATCTTGTTGTCACCACAAAGAGCAGCTGATGATCCGGGGTCCAGCTTCACTCCACGTAGCTCCTCTGGAATACCCCGGTTCTCCCGGACGGTGCCGCAGGCCAAGGTGTTCCTTTCCAGGAGGTAGAGGTACAGCCGCAGACTACTGTACCAGTTGTCCGTGTAGACATGGTAGCCCTTTTCCAGGAGAGGGGCTACCAAGTACAGCACCATCTTCTCGCTGGCCGAGAGAGTTGGGTTGTCTGCATTTACGGACTCTAGGACAGGCTGCACCTCATTGACGGGGTCCTCCTTTCCAGCATACACCTTGAAGCGGTAGCAGTAGCCACCACTTCCCTTGACACCACCGTCAGACTCACAGCACAGGTATATTTTGATGCCAAACCGGGCACGTTTCAACGGTATGTATTGACGAAATATCAGTCTACCCTTCCAAAGAAGTAGACTTTCATCAACACATACCGCTTGCCGGGGCTCATACACCTCCTGGAACCTCTCATGCAGATGATCCAGAATAGGACGGATCTTGTAGAGCCGGTCGTACGCTGGATCACCTGGCACTGGCATGGCTGCATTGTTGTTGAAGTGCAGAAACTGAAGAAGAATCTGAAATACAGAGTAAACTTTCAAGATAAGTAAGCAGACCCACAACTGGGCACACACACACACACACACACACACACACACACACACACACACACACACACACACACACACACACACACACACACACACACACACACACACACACACACACACACACAGCCTACACACACACACACACACACACACACACACACACACACACACACACACAGCCTACACACACACAGCCTACACACACACAGCCTACACACACACCCACTACACAAGCACACACTGACAGTATCACACACACTTGAATATATAAAAACACCACACTGGTATAAAAAAGTGCTTTTGTCTTTTACAAAATGAACAAACTTGCATGGAAAACTTACACACAGAAAATAAATAATGCTTATGCACACACGCGCGCGCGCACACACACACACACACACACACACACACACACACACACACACACACACACACACACACACACACACACACACACACACACACACACACACACACACACACACACACACACACACACATACACACACACACACACACATTCACACAAGCACACACTGACAGTATCACACACACATGAATATAAAAACACCACACTGGTGTACCAAAAAAGTGCTTTTGTGTTTTACAAAATCAGCAAACTTGTATGGAAAACTTGCAAACAGAAATAAATAATGCGTATGTACACATGTGCACTCACACACACACACGCACATGCACACACACACACACACACACACACACACACACACACACACACACACACACGCACACACACACACACAGCCTACACATACACACACACACACACACACACATTTACACAAGCACACACTGACAGTATCACACACACTTGAATATATAAAACCACAACACACACACACACACACACACACACACACACACCACACACACACACACACACACACACACACACACACACACACACACACACACAAAATGTATAGTGGAGGGATGAAGAATCAAGTAGTGAAAAAAAGAAAAGAAAAAAAAATAGAGCTACTTGCCTGGAACCGGTTTCTTGTCATGATGGAGCTGAAGACTGGAATTCTGTACAGCACCTTCTTAGACCAGTACAGTTCAATTGAAGGTAGCCGCACAATGCCCATCAGCAGAACCAGGCCCAGAAACTTCCTCATTTCTGCACCGTCGACTTTCTCCCACTTGTTGGCCCTGGAAAACTGTGGAAGATTGGGGTGTGCCTCGAGAAACTGGTCAGCATACAGGTTTGTCTGAATGACGAGATGGTTGACTAGGTCAGAAAAAAATAATTCCAAATAGTCAACCGGCCTAAAATTAGCACAGCTGACCTTCAACCCCGGATTTCCAGTGAAAACTACACCAGGGTTGGGGTGCTGTGCATCAGCTTCTCGCCATTCTCTCACTAGCTGTTGCTGACCACGCCTCACGCCACGCCCCCTGCCGCTTCCACGGGGCCCTCGCCGTCGTCCAGACCCCCTACCACGTCCACGACCCCGTCCCCTCCTGACAGGAGGGGGTGCAGTGCTTGTTGATGGTAGAGGATCCCCCATTTCCTCTTCTTCACCCTCGCTAGCACTGGTTTCCCCACTGCTTTCACTGGGAGCGAACGAAGGATCCACGTCATCACCAGCACCTATCTCCGATAAAAGTGGATGGTGCTGGTTCCCATCCGTCTCCTCCTCATCACTGATGTCAGGATCCGATCCTCCCATGTCTTCTTCTCCACTGTCTTGATCGTTGAATATCTCGTCCAACACATCAAGCGCAGTGTACCGCTTGAAAACAGGTCGAGCCGACGACGTACTAGGTCTCGCTGCCATCTTGAATTCGCTAATCACTGTAACCTCTCAACTCGCGATTTGCATATCCTGTGGTCAGTTACTGGTGACGTGAAGGGTATGGGGCTCTTCGCTGATATCAGCAACAGAGTTGGAAACATTTTGCGCAGTCATTTCTTGTGTAGATTTGCTCGCTTTCCGTGACGAGTTTACTACGAGTGGCACTCGTATACGGGCGTGGTGAATTTCGATTTTACTACGAGCGTTACTCGTACCAAGCAGAGAAGAGGTTAAGAAGCTGCAAAAGTGTAAATTTGGAAGGTAAAGTTTCAAGGTCAAGGTTACTCATACCAAATATTTCCTTGAATCAGCCCTTTTTCAAGAAAGATGTGAACAATACATTCTCAGACACTTATGTCTACTATGCTTAAAATCTGTTCTCATTGTTTTGACAGTCTACCACTGACCTTGATGCATATTAAGTTGTCTTTCGATCAAAGCTGATTAAGGTCACACTGACCTTGAGATGTACAGAGCTCGGGAAATCTGAGGAAACCCACAGACTGCTTTCAAAAAAACAAAAATTCCTCTGTAGAATATTCAGCTCTTTATCAGTCCTGTCGATCTCTCGTAGCTGGCAGGGAAACTTTTGGAAGGGGAAATAAGCAGGTATTGATTTCTGATAAGAGTCACTTCCAGTGTTATCTTCAGAGATGATGGCTCAACATTTTATTAAGTATGACCATGTCTCAAGCATGTGTTTTGGAGAAGGAATGTGCGACAGCAAAGACTTAAACACGGAGAAGGTCTAACAGTTTCTAAAGGAAAAGAATGAGCTTCCCTTTTATTTGTTTATTTGTTTCATCTTAGTAGAATATTTCTGTGTGAAATTCAGTTTGCTCTTGTTGCGGAAAAGAAAGCAAGTCACTGCTGTATGACACCCTCCATTTTACTTTTGTTTGTTTGTTTGTTCATGTTGTCTTCATTTTGTGTACACATGGAAGTAGATTTTTTCTTTAAAATTTTTTGGTACAAAATTTTTACTGAGTGATGCTCTTTTGTTGGTGTGGGATTTTTTATGTTTACTTCAGAAAAAAAAATTTTCAATAGAATTTTGCCAGGATCAGCTCTTTTGTTGCATTGGGATATTTTACTTACTTGCATAGGATGTTAGCAGTTCCAGGTTCCATTCACAGTTAGACTGAGATTTTATCCTCCCTATACCAGACCTGGAGCAATGAGTAGTCATCTTTTACTACCAGTCGGATATGTTGGACTCAGGAATTCGTTTATCATCTCATTTGAAAGACTAGTGTTCAGACCACTTCAGAAGACTGGTAGTAAAAGATGACTATTCATTATTCCAGGTCTGGTATAGGAAGGATAAAAATCTCAAGTCTAACTGGGAATGGAACCTGGAACTGCTCACATCCTATGCAAATGCTTAATACAAACCCACTAGACCACACACTCTACATTGTATTCTTTTTCATTTTCTTAAGGTACACGAACACACTGGCGAGAGCCAGCCAGCAGAGGTGGCGTGGACTTTGACCGTCGGAATGGTGCGTACTCACGAGGTCGGGGGTTCGAGTCTGACGATAGAGGGCGTCGACAGGGAGAATCTCGTGATTTTGATGGTGAGCATGCTGTTTTTTTTGTTTATGTATTGTCTTTTTTTTTTTTCACTGATGGTTATTTTCATTGTGGCAAAACATGGCTGTTTACTGCAGGTTGTGTACTTGGACGGTGCTAGAGGTTATCCCCTACAGTATATGGCAGGCAACAAGTTTGGCAAGAGTACGAGTGAAAAGAAAGGGTTCGATGCATGCCCACCTACATGCTTGTTGAATCACGCTGTGTTCAGCAGAAAGCATGTTGGGCCCAAGTGAAGTGCAGTACAGCGCAGTGATGCGCTGATGTTGACAGTGAAAGATCAAGGATGTTTTTGGAGCACTTATCATAAAATCATCAGTACCAAAGTCAAAACATGTGTGTTCTAAGTATATATTTGACTTCTACATTCTTTCTTTCATGAAGTGTGACAGAGTGTGTGTGTGTGCACGTCTCTGTACTTTGTGTGTGTGTGTGTGTGTCTGTGTGTGTGTGTGTGTGTGTGTCTCTGTGTGTGTGTGTGTGTGTGTGTGTGTGTGTGTGTAAGATTATGTCAAGTATTTCAAAGTGAGATAATTTTTGTGTAGAAATTATCAAATTCTCTTTCAGCTGAGTGTGAAGTGTGGGTGTGTGTGGGCACATGCATGCATGCATGTGTGTACGTTTCTTGTGTCATTGTGTGAATTTATCAAGCTTTGATAAGTGTTCATTTTAGTGTAAAACCGATCACATTCTTTCCAGGTAAAGTATATTTCAAACATATGTGGTTGTGTGTGTGTGTGTGTGTATGTGTGTGTGTGCGCGCGTGCGTGTGTGCGTGTGTGTGCATGTGTGTGTGTGTGTGTGTGTGCATGTAATCTGTTCATGTATGCGTGTATCTGCGTGCAGAGCTGGCAGATGATGGTGCAGATGATTTGGGGGCGTTTGACTCCAGAGGGGCTTTCATCTCACCCAGGGTTTGTGTAAATTTATATTTCTTTGCACATTTCTGTCAGTTTGAATTATACAGCTTGATGAGTTTTGACGATTGTTTTCCTGGTGTTAAAATGTCTTTTAGTATTATTGTTATTGTTCTTGTTATAGGTTTAAAATGTCTATTGGTATTATTGTTTTATTGTTCTTTTTATTTTGTGTTTGTGAACTGCAAACTTCCATTTGTACTCGAATGAATAAGTAGGCTTTTACATATAAGGGCTTTTCTTTTTTTATCCCAACATTGAGGCAATCATACCCCATTTTCAGGGGGAGGGGGGGGGAGCAGGGGAGGGGGTTGATGTACCACATGCATATTCAGATGAAGGGGGTTCAGGCTTTAAGAGGTTTACATCTAGGATGACCTGGAAGATAAAAAAAGAATCCACCCTTTACCCACTAGTTGGTAGCAAAGCAGATTTGAACCCCAACTGTCCAGTTGGAAGATCAGTGTCCTAGTCACTTGACAGTCATGCATGTTCTTTCAAGGTTTCATTGTAATTATTAGTATTTAGTCATGCAGATGGATACCTTATTTCATGTAATTTTTTTTAGGTCAATTGTTCCTGTTTTAGTCTCCAGTGCAGACAGTTGTAAAACATTTTTATCTGTTTCTGTACATTAACCCTACCAACCGAGTTCCCGCTATTGCGGGAATGACGAAAATGACTATATAACTGAGTTCCCGCTATAGCGGGAATAGCACACTCACATGATCGTCACTTTATCAAGAGCTAAAAATAGCTACCGAACCGTTGCTAAGCGTCGTGTGAGCGTGTGTTCAGCCTATTGCAAATGTCTGCCTTTGTGTTGATGGTATTTTGAGGTGATTTGGGTGCAAAATTGACCATGAAGCCAGCTAGTGATGAACCAAGCACTTCAACAGGTAAACGGGCGAGGCCAACTCGCTTCACAGTTCAACAAGTGGTGGACATTTTGCAGATTGGAGAATTTGATCAGGAATACGTTTCCGATTCAAGTGACGATGATTACGTTGATGAAGCATTGAGTGAAAGTGATGATTCTGACAATGAAAGAAGTAGGTCGAGACAGAGTGTTGGAAGAAGGGGGCGTGCCCATACCCCCCAACCAAGTGATAGGGGAGATGCTTGTGTGATTGAGGGTTGGACTGGCGTTAGATGAAAGGTAGGCCTATTTTCTACAATCTCTCCACGTTTCATATAATTCTAACCATTGGTGTGCATGATATGAACAGTTTTCTAACGTATATACATTTTTTTCAAAATTTTGCTCAGGAGGCCAGGCAGGGGGCACAATTACGCTCAGGGGCTAAGGTCTGGTAGGGTTAAAAGGGAATGTTAGTTTTTAAAGATTTTTTTTTTTTTTGTAGACATTTTGTTACTTGAGTACAGATGGTGCATGCTTTATTCTCCCTCTCTCTGTCTCTCTGTCTCTCTCTTCCTTCTCCCTCCCCTCCCTCTCTCTCTCTCTCTCTCTCTGTCTTTCTTTCTCTCTCTCTCTCTCAATCTTTCTTTCTCTCTCTCTCTCAATAACATGATTGTTGTTGGATGTTCTTCTGGTTACATGAAGATCATAGATGCATGTACCGTTCTTTGTCTTTCTCTTTCTTTCTCACTGTGTCTCAGTAACACAATTATTGTTGAATGTTATTGTGGTTACATGAAGACTGTAGGTTCTGTTCTTTTCCTTTCTCTCTCTTTCTCTCTCACTCTCAGTAATACATTACTGTTGGATATTAATTTGGTTATATGAAGACCATTGGTACAAGTGGTATTCTTCCTCTGAGACTCTCAATAACATGGTTATTGGTGGATCTTATTCAGGCTGCATAAACCTTTGACTCCCGCACGCTATCCACCAACTGCAAAAACTTAACTCTTTTCCTGCCATGGTCGCAATAAAGCGACTTCCCGTATGACCGCCATGGTTGCATTTGTGCGACTTGGAGGGGTCATGCTAAACGATAACTTTTCACACGGGTACAAAGCTTCTGTCAGCGCCACTGGTGAATGCAGGCGACTGTGCTATTTTTAAACTTTACCCAGCGACCTAGTTTTTCAGCAGTAAGGCCGAAGTGTGGCTTTTTTAACTGTCGGAATTTACGTCACGTTTTCTCCGAAGCATTTTCTCCAAAATGGCCGCAAATCGACACGCATTGTCTACCACTCCGAGTAGATTAAGCAGACAGCTTACTTTGTGTGTAGATTTTCCATTGCTTTTCCTCATTTATTATAATGATATCTGGCTCACAACTCATGAAATAAGGTCAGTAGTACAACTAATAAACCGTATGAAAAAAATATTGTTTGTTTTTCTTTATAATAAGATTATCTGTGGAACAATCAATCAAGCACATAAACAAAAGCAAGCATTCATATATAAATACAATATCTGCCCTTTACACATAAAAAAAAGAAGTAAGTGAAAATCTTTTATAGTCTTTGAGATATAAGCTTTTAAAAATGCATACTGCGCTGCTAAATTGGCTGCCCAAAATATACTTGGCACTAAGGAGTGCCGTTTCTGGGGAACTTGGTGGTGAAAGAATTAACTCTTTGACTCCCTTTTCCTATTTACCAGCTTCCTGCAGGAAGATGGTGAATAGAGTGAGTCAAAGGATTATGCAAGTGTGTTTGTGTGTGTGTGTGTATATGTGTTTGTGTATGTGTGTGTGTGTGTTTGTGCGTGCATGCACGTGTGTGTGTGTGTACATAACAACATAGTATTGTGTGTTTGTTTGTGTGTGTGTGTGTATATGTGTTTGTGTATGTGTGTGTGTGTGTTTGTGCGCGCATGCACGTGTGTGTGTGTGTACATAACAATATAGTATTGGATTTTTGTTGTTGTTGCTCACAGGAAGACCATAGAGAGCGTACACACAAGTCTGACCACCATCATCACACTACCGAAGATCACCATCAGGTACATTATTTGTTGCTAATATCTTTTGGTCTTTTTTTTTTTCTTTGTTTATGAAAAAAATTGATTGCCAGGGACTGCATTGTTTCATGTTTTGTTGTTTTTTTCCCTCTTCTTGTTCAGAGTTCCTGGACTTCAACTGCCATGTTTATTTGTATGTACAAATAGACCTAAATAGCCTTTTGTATCCCATGAGGTATGCAATGATATTGAATTATTGGGGGTGGGCATGCTGGTCTTTGTGTGTGTGTGTGTTGGGCATGTTGGTCTTTATTTGTGTGTGATGACTCTGATGATGCTGTCCATGAAATATGAAAAGGCAGGCATAAAACTAGAATGTGCTGCTCTGCATGGAGACTATGCTTTGTGCACCTATGTTGAAAATCACACAGCTTGGGGTTCAAAATAGTGTTTGAGGTGTTCCATGATGAAGATGTAGTTCCGTTCTTCGAATCTTGGTCCACAAAAAATATTGCCAAATTCTATTAAAGAGTGCTTTTGACACTCTCAAAGACGAAGGAAGGTGTTGGAATTCATTTGATTGAGCTCTTTTTATCTTTGCCTTGTTCCCTTGCTTTCTGTCGTTTCTTACTATCGTTTTCTGCCTTGCTGGTCCATTCACCTGTATGTGTGCGTTAAAGTGTTATGTACTTTCTCTGAGGATTGATGATTGGGTACATGTATAAAGTGCAATTTGGCTCTTGGAAAATGTGATATGCGGAAGCAATTTTAGGTGGTTCAGGCTCATTTATACATTTGTTTTCGTGTCGCTTAGTTGTGTTTAAATTTGTATTCAGGTGTGTTTTTTAGATCCCCTGTATGATAAATTTGACGGAGTGGTCAGTGCTAGGACATCTCATGAGATCATGGACACATGTGCATTGATATGTGAACTTAATTTTCATTTCCTTTTTTCCCTGTTGAAGTATTACATATATTTTGAAAGGGTTATAGCCCTGATATGGTTCTGCGCAGTCGGCTGGTCTTTAAACAAAATAACATTAACAATAACAGTAACTTGATTGAGCTTATCTACATAACATTATTTCCCTTTTATTTTATTTTTTATTGAGCATGCCACCTTTTCTTGGGTGCGTGTGTGCACACTGTTTTTGCCCAGTAATGTTGCTGCGCAGTCTGCATACTCTATCTTTGGTGTGCATGCTTCCTGCGTTTGTCATAATTATTTCTGTGAGCCACTGATTACTTATAGGACTTAAGGGATTTTTATATGCATGTTTTGATTTTATTCAAGAAGGGGGTTTGGCCATTAGCATGAACAGGTCTGCACACATGTTGGCCTGGAAGATCACAAAACTCTCCGGCTTTATTCATCAGGCTGAGAGTATCCAGTCAGGATTGAACCCCAGACCGTCTGGTTGAAAGTTGGATGTTTAAATGCATGATGACCGTGCTCGTCAATGTGTTTCGGAAGTGTAACATCTAATCTTCTTATCCCATTCAGAAATGGAACAGAAAACCACCTCTAGCAGAGAACGAAAAAGATACCAACTTTGAGAGAAGAAAACCCAGCCACCCGAGCCCTCCACCCCACTCCACCAACTCAGGAGACACCCCCTCTCCTACAACGAAATCAGATACGAAATCACCACCAGGGAAAACAGGATGACAACGCTGCCTCGTCGATCGCCGGGTGACCGTAGCTTCTGTCATGCCTTCCATGCCTCAGGGAATGACCTTGACCAATATTATTTCTGATGAGGTGAGAGGTCAAAGGTTTTCATGTGTTACATGGGTTCTGTATTATGTTTTGGAAATTCTGGGAGTATAGGTGATCAATATTTCTTAGATTCGTCTGTCTTCAGAGGTTTACATAGTTATTATTGCTCACTTGACAGTATTGTTTCTAATGAGGTAAGATTAATACATTCCGTTTGTTGCATGTGTGTTATAATGGCTTCTAAATGTTTATATACTGGTACTTGTTGAATAGCATTCTTCAGATTTGTTGTGATTTTTCTGCCCTGAACAGCTTACTCATGTATCAGTATTCCCACAATGCTCATTTTCGGTTCCCCAACACTCTTCCCTGTGCCCCTAAGATTATAAGAACAGGGCATGAAAGGTCACAGAATAAGGTACAGTTTTTCATAACACTATGATGATAAGACTGCCAATGGGGTGATGATGCTGTGCAGTTCTTTTTTAGAAGGAGACTGTGACTGGGCAGTGTTCTGCACTTACTGTCATAATATATCCTAGCATTAACCAGGCTTGAGAGATACAGACACCTGTTGTATTGATCAGGAAATTGGAACAGCAGTTTCATGATGTATCCATGAAATGAATGAGACTCAGCCATTTGGTCCCAGTCTTCCCAACAAGCCTGTAACACTCTCAACTCAGGGTAGAAGCTGGAATGGGGCCAAAAAAATCCAACAATATTTTTTTATCAAAGGGATTGGAACTCATGACCTCCCAGTTGTTAGTTTGTTTGTGATGCCCTCCTTGCCACAGTGACTGGTTCAACAGCATTCTTGTGTGATGTTTTTGGTTTGACTGGTAAAGTACAGTTCACAGCTATTTTTCCATTTCACACACTAGTGACCTTACAGTGTTAGTATTGCTTACGTGACCTGTTAATGCAAAGTAGAAAGTTTGACGACTGTGAGTAAACCAAGGTACAGCTGTAGAAAGGGGATGAGGGTCCGTCGGGGTAAACTGAGATTTTAGTTGCAACTTGTTCTCTAAGGTTTTCTTAGGTGTAAGATAAGTTTCCCCACCTTCTGGAAATTCTGAGCAAGAAATGTCCTCTTTTCTGTCATTCTCTTTGTTTCTACCTTATTCCTTCACTTTCTGTCATTTCGTCGTATCATTTTCTGCCTTGTTGGTCCATTCACCTGTATGTGTTCGATAAAGGCTTGCATACTTTTTCTTAGGATTGATGATTGGGTACATGTATTAAGTGCATTTTTTGCTCTAGGGAAATGAGATATATGGAAGCAATTTTACACAGTTGGCTGGGCTTTAAACAAAAATAACAATAACAGTTACATGTATGACTAATTGTGTTTGCCATTTTCCCAGCATGATTAAATATCTGGCTAATTACCATACTTTTAATTCATTCAGCCTTCTTATTTTTCTTAGTGTGATTTGTTAATCTGTTAGTCATTTAGTGATGTAGTTATGCTCTTTACCGTTTAGATATGCTGTCAGGCATTCAGTTATTCTATTATTATTTAGCAGGACTGCCGTCTTGCACGTTTGAAAAAGAATATGAGAACAAAATGTGCAGTCCTGTCTATAGGTTCAAGAAATCATGACAATTTTTGCTACTACACAGAAAACGGAAGCAAAGAATGCAACTGCCACGTCAATGACGGATGAGAACGCCTTAAAATGGTTCTACACAGATCCTCAGGATGAAATACAAGGTCAGTCAGTCTAGTAGAGAGTCTTTTGTTTTTCTTTGAAATGAATGAATGGAGGAATAAATAATTGAATGAATAGATAGATAAACAAGTGACTAGAAAAATAAATTATGTAAATAGATAAATAAATGAAAAATTGAGTTGAGATCATTTTAGATTACTCGGGATGTGTGTGTGTGTGTGTGTGTGAGTACCAAAATATGTTAGCAAGATTTTGTTAGCTGTTTCTGTATGAAGCAACCTGCAAATTTTGGTAAAGGTGTGGATTGTCGAGGCATTGCAAATGCATAAGTTTAGAGGACAAGGTCAAAGGCACATGGACCAAAAGAGTGATTCAAATTAGCAATTTTTGAGAGTGTTAGAAGCATTTTCTCAGGGAATTTTGACAGTATTGACATTCTGTTTTCATCGTTTTGACAGACTGCCAATGTCCTTGCTTAACGTTACAATAACCATTTGACTCCCGCACCCTGTCCATCAGCATCCTGTATTGATAACCATGTTAGCAAAGCTAAAACTTAACCCTTCGACCCCTTCACCCTATCCACTAGTTTCCTGCAGGAAGCTGGTGGATAGGTTGCAGGAGTAAAAGGGTCAAGTTTTTGCAGTTGATGGATTGGGTGTCAAAGGGTTAATTTGTATTTCAGTTGAATCTTTTTCACGGTCACGTTGACCATGAGAAGTGTTGAATTTGGCTTTTTTTTTTTATAATAATCTTTTTTCATGAAAAGGGAGATTGTTATAGTGACTTTTAACTGTGTTCATGTTGTGTCTGTGTATGGTACAGGACCTTTCACAGGGGAACAGATGGCCCAGTGGTTCAGTGCCGGCTTCTTCAACCTGAATCTTCTGGTCAAACGGGGATGTGACCACCAGTTTCAACCTCTGCGTAAGTTCTTTGAACACTGCTGGCAAATGTTCATAGCCATTTTCCATACTTACCCTTTGCTGGCAAATGTTATAGCCTTTTCACACTCTTACCCTATGCTGGCAGATGTTCATAGCCATTTCACACTCTTACCCTTTGGTGGCAAATGTTCATAGCCATTTCACACCCTTAACTTATCCACCTTTTCTTAACTCAATGCAGAGGACAGTTGTGGTACTTCTAACTGAGTTATGTGACATCCTGTTTTGTTAAAAAATTTTTAAACATTCTGCCACCTGCATCACTTGCTAGAAACATCACAAACATCAGTGGCAAGAAACTCCAGGAGGTGGTCAGACTTAGCCAAGATCGAGAGTGCTGGAGGCAACTTGTGAGGACATCATGTGCAGCGGCCAACACTGTTCCCGGTGACGCCGACAGGTGAGACAGGTGAGACCCTATGCTGGCAGATGTTCATAGCCATTTCACACCCTTATCCCTATGCTGGCAGATGTTCAAAGCCATTTCACACCCTTACCCCTATGCTGGCAGATGTTCAAAGCCATTTCACACCCTTACCCCTGTGCTGGCAGATGTTCATAGCCATTTCACACCCTTACCCCCCCTATGCTGGCAGATGTTCATAGCCATTTCACACCCTTACCCCCCCCCCCCCCCCTTTATGCTGGCAGATGTTCATAGCCATTTCACATTCTACATTGTGTTGGCAAATGTTAATATCCATTTCACACCCTTACCCTGGCAAATGTTCATAGCCATTTCACACCCTTACCCTATGCTGGCAAATGTTCATAGCCATTTCACACTCTTACCCTTTGGTGGCAAATGTTCATAGCCATTTCACACCCTTAACTTATCCACCTTTTCTTAACTCAATGCAGAGGACAGTTGTGGTACTTCTAACTGAGTTATGTGACATCCTGTTTTGTTAAAAATTTTTTAAACATTCCACACAGCAGACCATTTAAGACAAAACATAGAATTAAATAGTTTTGGAAAGATTCATTTATGCTGTTTGATAAAAATTGTAGATTATAACTGTTTGTAAAATGTGAGGTACTCACCAGCCTGAGTGCATTGATATGTGTATTTAATTTTATATTCCTTTCTTCACCTGTTGAAGTATTGTATGTTTTGAGATGGTTACAGCTCTGTTATGGCTCTATGCAGGTGGCTGGCTTTAATCAAAAATAATAGTAACAATAACACCAGCATGCTTAGTAAACAACAGGCTCATAAAGGAAAAAATCCATACCACAGTTTCAGTTCTGGATTTAGTTTCTCAAGGTAGTGCGTACGAGCTGGGAATAAATTACATATGCACTGACGCCATGTGATGGATAAAATCTGAAATGGTTGAGACATAATCCAGACATAAACTTGCGCATAAGCTTTATTTTCTGACAAGGTTTTGAGATCCTACTTGGCATATGGGTTTTGAATTATGCCCTTGTAGAACAAAAGGCTACATTGTCATAAAATGTGTATATCTTTATATCTCTGTAGTGTTCCATGAGAAGAAAAAAATGAGAATTATATGGAAAAAAACATCCAGCCTTCTCAGTATGAATAGATTACACCAACGCTCAACACAATTAAAGGTGATACCATACCATACCGTACCATACAGTACCGTACCGTACCATGCCCTACTGTACCACACCATACCGTACCGTACCGTACTGTACCATACCATACCACATACCACACGCAAAGTGTAATCCAAAATCATGACATTGTCTTTTCAAGTAGTCAGTATTGGTGTTTGCTGATGGTAAGAGTAATCCTTGTGTCACCATTTTAACTGCAAACAACAGATTTTTTATGGGTTTTTTTTCTTCAAAACCGACATTGCACCCATGTGCAGATAAATGTACACATGTAGCTAAATACAGGAATGCTGCATTACTGGCATGAGAAATAATACAATTCCTGGCCAGTGCCAGAGCCTTTCAGTCACGCAACAATTGTTAGTTTTAACCATGAACAGCTGGATGAAAAATGCTGACCAGCAGGTGGTAGGCAAAACTGTTTCAGCACCCTACGGATGTACTGTACTGATTGCATGCTAGTTGGCATTATCACAATGAATTAACTCTTTCACTTGCTTGAGAAGCTGGTAAATGGAGCAAGGAAGTGAAAGCATTTGGTCTGAAATGAAAAGTTCATCTTTAGCTGTTTGTCTTTGCTCTCAGGTATAGGAATTCTCCTTACATCCACTATTTGTTGCAGAAACTTGAACAAATTTTGTTGTTGTTTTTTTTTGTTTTTGTTTTTTTGAAAATGTAAGATTTTCAGGAAAAGAAAGGGAGAGAGAGAGGAGAGAGAGAGAGAGAGGGGGGGGGTAAATAATTTATCATTACTGATCCAGAATTTTAAAGAGGCACAGCAGTGAAATAATGCAGTGTTGTCCTAATCACAATTTGGTTTTACATAAATTTTTGTTTTTATTGGTTTTCACTTTGTGTCTACTGTTTGAATTTTATTTTTTAGTTGTGGAGTGCTGACATGGAAATCTGGTTCATGTTATGTATGAATGTGTTTGTGTGTGTGTTTGTCTGTTTTGTCTCTATGTGTTTGTCTGTTTTTCTCTATCTGTTTCCGTTTCTGTGATTGTGTTTCCATAGAATGAAAGAAAAGAAGTAAGGAGCAAGAAATTCAAAACACACAACAAACAAACAAACAAACAAACAACCAACCAACCAACCAACCAACCAACCAACCAACCAACCAACCAACCACAAATCTAGCATGGAATGCTGTATTATTTTTTCCAGACTGCACATGTAATATATTTTCTCACAGTTGAAATTTGAAAGAGATGGGATATATATATATATATATATATATATATATATATATATTTGTGATTGCATGTTTTCAGGGGATCTTATGAAGCAGTGTGGACATGTACCATTCCTGCCTGGTCCCTCTCGTCCTCCTGTTACAGTAAGTATACCCCCCCCCCCCCCCCCCCCCTTTATCCTGTTGTCCTGTATATGTGTCCTGTTTTGTCAAGGAGGTTAAAGAAAATTCGCACAGTCAGCTCAAAACATGATTTTGATTGTTTGACAGACATGATGGCTGTCGCTTTATCGTAGAGTCATCCACTCAGTCTGGCTTTGCATCTGAGCAATTACTGTTATAGGGGGCTCTTTAGGCTGTGCTTAAGTAAGTTGGATCAGAACAGGCACTGTTCAATTCTGCTGAAGTGATCTAGCAGCAGTGCAGAGTTGTCTCTGGTGGGTAGTCTCACAGTGGCTTGATATTGCTGGCCTTCATGGATTTCCTGGCACAGGCACTTCAACTGAATGACTTGAGGATAATGATGCGCTGAGGAGCCGAAATGTGCAGCTTAGGATCAATGCCAAAGAAGAAGATGGCCCTAAAAAAAAACAACCCACCAACAACAAAACAAAGACAACGAATCAACAACAAATCCACATGCTCAACTGCATATCACCAGCCCTAAGTTAACCCTTTGACTCCCTCACCCTCACCAGCATCTTTCATTGTCAACCATGCTAGCAAAGCAAAAAATTGATCCTTTGATTCCCTTACCCTATCCACCAGCTTCTTGCAGGAAACTGCTGGATAGGGTGAGGGAATGAAAAGGTTAAGTTTTTGCTGTTGGTGTATATGTTGCGGGAGTCAAAGGGTTAATTCAGTCACTGTTCCAATGCCAGAAAGCCCACAGCAGGAATGTCAAGCTGCCATGGGATCATCCGTCAGAAGAGATCCTAAACTGCTAACGATTCACTTTGGTGGATGTTGAACAGTGTTTATTCTGATCCAACTTATTAACCTTTGACTTCCACACCCTGTCCACCAGCATCCTGTATTGTCAATCATGCTAGCAAAGAAAAAACAACCCTCTGACTCCCCTACCCAGTGAGGGAGTCAAAGGGTTGAGTTTTTGCAGTTGGTGGATAGGGTGCGGGAGTCAAAGGGTTAAGGATGCTGCCTTTTAAGCCCCCTTCTAATGACAGTAATCACTGGGTTGCAGAGTAGCACCGAGAAAGAGACCCCTGAAGATGATCAGTTCTGGTTGTTTTTGATTGAGCCATAACCGCCGAAGCTTCTGTGACGAAGTTTACTTTAACCGACGTGGATATACAAAAGCTAAATTTCAGCATCAGTATGTGCATGTGCACCTGAAAATTCCAGTTTACACACTTCACTGCCGTTTTTGCACATTGACTTCAGCTGACATGATTTGAGCCATTCTTCTTTATGATGAAAAGATGCTGTCGCTGCTGTTGAAAGATATTTTCAGCTGTTCAGATACATGCTGCGCACTCGTTAGTACTGATACACACTGCTCTCGCTCTTTGCTTCAAGGAATTTGTAACTGTGGTGCACGTAGATCTACACAGTCCCTAGATTAAAAAGTAAAGGACAATGGCCGGAAAAAAGGAAGCACTGAAAGCGATTCATGAAACTGACATTGAGGAAGACGCATGTGAAAAGAGAATGTTAGGCCTACCCCTAAAAAAGAAAGATAAAGTTTACCCAGTCAAAAGTTCATGTCGTCGTATCATAGGGACTTTGTAAGTTTGGTGTGCTTGAGGATAGGAGAGGGTTACGCAGGTTACTGACACAACTCAGTAGATGAACACTGCAGTTTGTTGATTTGTTATCATGTAACCATCTCGTACACATTGCCATTTAAACTATAGATGTTTCAGTCATAGTCATATACACAGCTAATGTCAGTGGTAAACAGGTCTGCACATCTGAATGACAAACAGGGTAAGTGACAAATTTTCAATTTTGAAATGGACTCTGAAAATTCGATCACTTCTCTCACATCTTCCAACTTTGAAAGTTATATTCTGAAAGTGGTTGCCTTAACAGAGCCTAATTTAAAATGGCAGTAAGCCAGCAAAGAAAAAAAAGATTGGTTGGTATTGGCTTATTGCATATAGTGTTTTGTGTACTGTTATGTATTGTTCGCTTTTTCGCTTTTAACACTTTGTTCGCTTTTTTGTTTTTATTTGGGTATGCATGTATATGCTTTGTGTGTGTGTGTGTGTGTGTGTGTGTGTGTTTGCATGTGTGGTACATGTATGTGTGTATGCATGGGTGCATGCGTGCGTGTGGGTAGATACGGAATCCGCTAAACAGGAAATGGAGATTTTCTTATTAATTTATGTTGTATTGTCTGCAGGGAACCTGTGTGTGTGTGTGTGTGTGCGTGTGTGTGTGAGGGGATAGGAGTCATGGTAATGATGTTGAGTCTGTGAGTGTGTGTGTCTGTATGAACAAAATTTGTCAGCAAAACATTTTCATAGGTTTTCAGATCAGTTTTTACCGAATTTCATTCCAAAATTTCAAGCTTAGAAACTGAATGGTGATTTCTTGTGAGCAGCCATTTTTGAGCTGCTGGCCAAATTCAGTCACATTTGGATGATATTTTAACAACTTTTGATGAATGAATCTGTTCCAGATGTTTCACAGAGGTGTATTCAACGTAGAAGACATTGAGGTATAGCTTTGTATAAGTCTGATTGAGACTTTTTGAAGAGGTACATACAGGCGGCATGATCTTAAATGGGTAGCACTGTGCTGTGCTGTGCTGCAGCAACATGGTCTTGAGAGAACCTAATTCCTGTGGTAAATCCATGTGACAAACAAGAAATAACTACAAATACAAAAGAGAATGAGATACTAGATATGCATGATTCATAGGAGTTGGAGCTTTTTTCAAGAAAAGCTCATTGTACTAAGACAATTCCTTACGTATTCCGCCCAGATCTTCTTGCAATCAACCCACAGACTTCTTAAGCCTGTGCAAAACACTGCGCATGGGTTTAGTCTTGAAATAGAGAAGGGGAGAGTGGTTGCTGACAGCACAAGAATGATTGTAGCATGGACATGGCAGCAAGTAAGGCCACTTTCAATATTTCAGGCTGGGAGTGAATTGGAGACATGGAGCCTTGAAACCATGGTTTTATTTAAACTCTTTCACTCCCAAGACAGTTTACATCCTGCAGCTAAAAACACTGGCATGCACAACAATCAGAAATACAGAAAATCAGTTGGAATTCAAATTTACCTGATGTCATTTACGTCTTTGAAAGACCAGTCAAGAGTGAAAGGCTTAGCACAGCAAGAAAACCTTGTGGCAACTCGAAGGGTCAAAACTTTACGTTACACCCGCGTGAACATAAACACCAGTCAGTATTGTGAAGTGGTTAGCACAGTGGACTGATGGCTGGAAGATTTGAGGTTCGAATCCCCATCAGTTCATGAATATCATTGTGGTTTTTATTTGGACTTGGGGCATCTGCTTCCCAGATTTGAGCCTGCTATGGGCTCTTTGGGAAAGGGTAGTGTGTGTTTGCGTGTGTGTGTGATACTGACTTTTTGTGGTTTTGTTGTAAGTGGTGCTGCTGCTATCTGGTTATGTGCATGCATGCAAATAATACCATCATGAAACCTTTGAAAATTCTATGGATACTCTTTGAAAAAAATCTGTGACCCTCTGATAAGATTGACAGTTTGTATTGTGTTGAATTGGACCACCAAATACAAGGTATGTGACCCAGCATAAGAAAACGCGGCTAAATTCACAGCTAGCCAGTCACAGAATGGCTGAAAATAGCGGGAAAGGTCAAGATTGGGTTACGTGAGATCTTTCCACATTTCCAGTCTTTAATGTCTCAACTTCAGTTTGCCAAAGCTTTATCATATCTTATAACCGAAAACATGAAAAATAATTTTGTATCCCATCCCTCCCCAATTTTTTTCTTCTTTTTTTGCTAAATTTCATTATCATATTATTTTCTTCGTCAAAAATACAAAGTTCAAGTGTGTCTGAAAAGAAAACTATCATCATCATCATCATCATCATCATCATCATCATCATCATCATCATCATCATCCATCATTATCGTTATCGTCATCATGTGTCATGCTACATGGCGTTGGCGTTCATGGCCATCCATATGAATCTTATTTTTTGTCACTTCAAGTACATTTCCTGTTCTTTCTGTTCCTATCCATGCTGCGAAACTAATATTTTCTCCCTGGGTTGGTCTGGTGCTCTGTTTCCATGTTTCCATCTAGCTTTCCTTTTGTGACTAGGTGCTCAAATGTGTGTAAATGTTGCTTATCTTTTCCTAATCTTCTTCGTTAATGTCTTTTGTGTTTGCTTTTTTTTTGCTGTCCATGGAATTCTGAATATTCTTCTTAGAAAACACATTTCAGGTGCCTCAATTTTGTTCTGACTTGCTTGTTGATTGTCCAGGTTTTGCATTCCTACAACACCGAAGAACTCTCTTTTTGATGTTTACTGATAAGCATTTGTATTTAAGAACGCTTTTCATTTTTGTAAATGCTACTTTAGTTTGGCCAATCCTGCTTGATATTTTTAATGTGCATTGGCCATCTTGGACAATGTTGATATCAGATGGCTTGCCCTCCAATCTAACTTGTAAAACGCAGTCTGATATAGCCCAATATCCTGTGATAGACTTTGACTTATCATTGTCCATTATGATGCCTACCCCTCTTTTATACGTCCCCTCCAGAATATGTAATGTTATGCTTACCTGATGTTATCATGCCAGCTCCTTCCATCTCATCTCTTCTCGTCTTAAAATATTGATCTTTCCATTTCTGTCTCACATTTTGTAGTTTTCTCTTCTGGAACATTCTTCCATATCGCAATTCTTATCTTTTAATCTGATCGCAGAAACCTGATGACAGTCTGGTGTTACCTGTTCAACGTGACTTCCCCTACCAGATGAAGGTGCTCCAGTGATAGTGATGAATGAATTCTGCATGATCTTTTATAAACTAAAATTTTAGGATGAGTTGAAAACTCAAAAAAATATAAATTTTGCACTTAAGTCTGGTTTTCCTGTGGTGGTTCACTTAGAATTAGATATGTTCTGTCACATACCTCTGCTCTGTCTGTCTCTGTCTCTGTTTATGAAGGTGTGTTAATGAATGAGATCATTTACCATTTTAATGTAATCATCATCATCATCATCATCATCATCATGTGCCCTTTCACATGATATTGGTGATCTTGGCCCTTCATTTTAGTGTATTATCATAACATTAAGTGAATTGTTTTTGTCTTCAGTTTTACCCCTTTTGTCTCAGCTTCTTCCTAACATTACACTAGGGGCTGTTGGCTTGAGTCTTGATAGTCTGGCTTTCTCTTCTCTGTCTCTCTGTCTGTCTGTCTGTCTCTTCTCTCTCTCTGTCTCTCTCTCTCTCTCTCTCCCCCTTTCTCTCTTCTCTTGCTCCTCTCTCTCTCTCTCTCTCTCTCTCTCTTCCCCCCCCCCCCCAACCTTGTGAAATTAGCTAGTGATGTAGTGATTTCTTTTTGTGGGTGCAAATTATTGAAAGAAATGACTGCCGTGCTTTTTCTCTTCTGGCACTCATGTGAACCCCCCCACCACCTCCTTTTTTTCCCCCAATGTTTCAGCAAATGACATTACCCACCGAACCCTCCAATGCTGTCACTGCCGGTCCAGCCGCTGCTGTTATAGCAGCAGTCACAGGTGCAACTCAGCCAACACTGCCAGCGAACACGCTAGCGCCTTCCCTCCCTTTCTCCCTCTCCTTGGGGGGTATTGGTGTGGGAGTGGGTGGGGGTGCCAGTGCGGACAATTTTGCGGCTCAGCAGTACATTATACAGAATCAGATTGTCCAGCACCACACTGGAATGAAGTGAGTGTGTGTGTGTGTGTGTGTGTGAGAGTTTGTACGTGTCTGTGTGTGTGTGTGTCTGTGTGTGTGTCTGTCTGTGTGTCTGTCTGTGTCTGTGTATGTGTGTCTGTGTGTGTGTCTGTCTGTGTCTGTCTGTGTGTGTGAGTTTGTACGTCTGTGTGTGTGTCTGTGGTGTCTGTCTGTGAGTGTGTTTGTCTGTGTGTGTAAAAAAAAAAACCCCAAAAAAACAAACAAAGAAGAATATGAGTGGGGGGTGGAAGGAAAGGGAGGAGGAAGGATGGGAGTGTATTTGTGTGTGTGTGTGTGTGTGTGTGTGAGCATTGGTATATGTAAATATGCATACACATGTTCATTTTTGTGTATTTATGCATGCGTATGTGTGTGCATGTATTTATGTATGTGTGTGACTATGTTAATGTTAAAACATTACTCTTCATTTTCTTTAAATTGGCATGACGATTAAAGGCTGTACAACATTAAAACATAACACTTTTATTTTTCTTTAAATTACCATGACATTTGAATACAGTATGAAGTCCGTTGACTTGTCAGTCCAAATCTGATACGTTTCAGAGAGCTGTACATGCAAACGTTGGCCCAGCTGCAAAAACAGGAGACCTTCGCACGTCTGGACCCTGCTCAACAACAACAGTTGTGCATGCAGGTCATTCAGGCCAACCCTATGATGCCACAACTTATGCAGCAACTGCAGCATCTGCAGCTCTTGCAGCAAGGATTAACTGCGCCATCAGGAGCCACTGTGACCACAGCCACGGCCGCTGTGCTTTCATCGTTGCCACAGCAGTAAGTTTTGTGTGAAAGAGTATGTGGGTTTGTTTGTGTGTGTGTGTTGTGTTCATATGGGTGGATAGGGTGAGAGAGGAGGTGGTGGGATGTTAAGTTGTAGGGGAGGTCTCGCGAGGATTAGCTTTTGTAACATCAAAGTCATTGTATAAATTATAATGTTAAGAAGGAGGGAGCAAGGATTAGCTTTTAACCCTTTGACTCCCGCACCCTTTCTACCAACTGCAAAAACAAATCTTTGACACCCAAAAGCTTCCTGCAGGTAGCAGCTGGATAGCATGGTTGACAATGCAGGATGCAAGTGGAGAGGGTGCGGGATCAAAGGGTTTAAACTTCAAAGGCATTGTATGAATGATAATGTCAGGTGTGTGTGTGTGTGGGGGGGGGGGGGGGTTAAAGAAGGATTAGCTTTAAACTTCGAAGGAATTGTATAATTGATAATGTTAGGGTGGGGTGGGGGGGGGGGGGTTATGGAGCAAGGATTTGCTTTTAAATTTCAAAGGCATTGTATAATAAATGATCGGGGGGGGAGGGGGGATTATTTTTATAACTTGAAGGCATTGTACAAAAGATAATTTTAGGGGGATGGGAGGGAGGATAAAAAAAATGAATGTCCAACAAACAAACAATACATCAAGAGGGAAATCAGGCTTAGAATGGTCAGGGTTAGTTTAGAAAACAATGTGCAGGATATTGCAATTGATGTCTGGCAGTTTGCAAATGCATACCATGTTGTGTTTTTGAGTGTGTTTATGAGTACATGTGAGATCTTTATATTTGATTCGGGATATGCTTGGAAGGACTGGTCTGTGTGTATTTGTGTATCTGCATTTTTCTGTCTGATAGTGTGTTTGTCTGTTTGTCTGTCTTTATGCTGCCTTTTGTTTCGTTCAGCCTTTTTTTTTTTGTCTCTGGCTGTAGTATGTTTGTCTTTTTGTCTGTCTCGTGTCTCAGTCTTGCTGTCTCTTTCTGCGTCTCTTGCTGCATTGTGTTTGTCTGTCTGTCCATCTCGTATGTGTCTCTCTGTCTTTCTCTCTGTCCTCTGTCTCATTCTGCAGTGCATCTCCATAGCCCACCTGATATCACTCACAGTGAAAAACACTCACAGACACACACGCTCACACTCGCACTGACATATGCACGCACACGCACATGCGCGCGCGCGCGCACACACACACACACACACAACACACACACACACACACACACACACACACACACACACACACACACACACACACACACACACACATTCTCTCCTCATTTTTCTCTCTCTTTCTTCTCTCTGTTTCTTTCTCCCTCTCCTCTCCCCCCTCTCTCTCTGTCTCTCTCTCTGTCTCTGTCTCTCTTCTCTCTCTTCCTCTCACATGCACACTCTCTCTCTTTCCCTCCTCTCTCTTTCTCCAGCTAACTTATGGCCATGGAGGACAGGGTGTGGGGCAGGGATGAGTTGTAGGGAAATCTGAACAGTCTGGTTCTAATTGTTCTTTGTGAAATGGGTCACAGTTGCAGTGTAGTGTTTTACCTCATGGTTTGCTTTGTCACCGTGTGTACTTGCAGAACCAGTACAGACACCACCATGCCCACCTCCACACCAAGCCTGCAGCGCTCTGTGTCCCAGCCCTCCGCCAGGGGGGAGGTGGAGGAGGATGTTGCCTCCATCTGGGGGTCTCTACCACCGTCAAGTGAGTTGGCTTCTGTCACTGTTGCTGTTGGATATGAGTAGTGGGTGGGGTGGGGGGGTGAAGGGTGATATGGAAATGGGGGAGGGTATGAAGTGATTGATCAGGGCTTAGAACGATCTGCCACCTGGTCGAGGAGGATGTTGCCTCTATCTGGGGGTCTCTACCGCCTTCAAGTGAGTTGTCTTTTGTTACTGTTGCTGTTGGATTTGAGTGGTGGGGTGGGGTGTTGGGGGTGAAGGGTGATATGGAAATGGGGGATGGTATGAAGTGATTGATCAGGGCTTAGAACGATCTGCCATTTGAGAGAAATCTATTGACCTAACTTGATTTTCCAAAAAAATTATGTTTGTCACGTTCATAGTGACGATAACGGTATGCAGTGAAAAAAAAAAATGAAAAAAAAGAAAAGAAAGAGGGGGTGGATGGGATAGTAAGGGGGAAGGGCATGTACCAGTAACTTCCTTTCATATACTAAACCTGGCGCAAACCCACCCACTCACCATGAGTCCTCTCTTCTTGATGGGATCATTTCTTTATCATTTCCCCACGTATTCTTTTAATCGTCCTTTGAAAAAAATTATTTCATATCCATTAGAGAGAGGTGTGTGTGTGTGTGTTTGTGTGTGTGTATGTGTGTGTGTGTGTGTGTGTGTGTGTGTGTGTGTGTTAATGGGATTGATCCTGACTGACTTGTTGTGCATGTACGTGTGTGCGCGCGCGCGCGTGTGTGTGTGTACAGAGGGGTGGACAGGTTCTCAGCCCAGCAGTGTGTGGGATTTGGATAATGTACCAACTGTCAAGCCTGTGCAATCACACCTGGACACAAACACACAGGTGAGTTCTCAAGTTGCTGTTTGCCACATTTGGGTAGTAACTTGACACAGGCACGTTAGAGATGATGCAGACAATCTGTCAAAGCATAGGAGGATTGGCATCAGTGAGAACCCCCCCCCCCCCCCCACTCCAGCCAAAGTGAGCATAAATACCTGCAGCAAGGATATATCTCAGAGGCTTGGTTGACAGTGTCTTGAGTATAGTCAAGACTGAGTATAGAACCTTAAGATATAGCATGGGTAGGAGCGATATCAGTTTTGAAATACTGCTACTTTTATTGTACCTGTTTTATACTAGAATGATATATCTCGCCTATCTCACCTGTCGGCGTCACCGGGTTTAGTATTGGCCGCTGCACATCTAGGTGCCACCATCTCCCTCCAGGCACTCTGTCTTGACTTTTGTGGACAATTTGTTGAATATTTTGGCCACTGATGTTGGTTATGTTCTCGAGGTATGAGATTGGAGGCCTGCTTTTCTTCCTTTTTGTCACTGTTTTTCCTTGAAGGGTGGTTGCCTTTGAGGTCCGTGTTCTTGTTGCATGACACATGGTCAGTGTATTTTAGTCTTCTCTCATTGATGTCTGCTAGTAGTTTTGTGGTGGTATCAAGTTCTTCCAGGACATTTTCATTAGTAGGATGGTATGACATAGAAGAGAAGAAAAAGAAGGATGGTGTGACAGAAGAAAAAGAAGGATGGTGTGACAGAAGAAAAAGAAGGATGGTATGACATAGAAGAAAAAGGACATAGAAGAAAAAGAAGGATGGTATGACAGCAGAAAAAGTATGGTGTGACATAGAACAAAAGAAGTATGGTATGACATAGAACAAAAGAAGTATGGTATGACATAGAACAAAAGAAGTATGGTATGACATAGAACAAAAGAAGTATGGTATGACATAGAACAAAAGAAGGTTGGTATGACATAGAAGAAAAAGAAGGACATAGAAGAAAAAGAAGGATGGTATGACAGCAGAAAAAGGATGGTGTGACACAGAACAAAAAGAAGGATGGTATGACATAGAACAAAAGAAGTATGGTATGACATAGAACAAAAGAAGTATGGTATGACATAGAACAAAAGAAGGTTGGTATGACATAGAAGAAAAAGAAGGACATAGAAGAAAAAGAAGGATGGTATGACAGCAGAAAAAGGATGGTGTGACACAGAACAAAAAGAAGGATGGTATGACATAGAACAAAAGAAGGATGGTATGACATAGAAGAAAAAGAAGGATGGTATGACAGAACAAAAAGAAGGATGGTATGACATAGAACAAAAAGGATGGTGTGACAGAACAAAAAGAAGGATGGTGTGACATAGAACAAAAAGGATGGTATGACAGAGAACAAAAAGAAGGATGGTGTGACATAGAACAAAAGGATGGTGTGACATAGAACAAAAAGGATGGTATGACAGAACAAAAAGGATGGTATGACATAGAACAAAAAGGATGGTATGACATAGAACAAAAAGGATGGTGTGACATAGAACAAAAGGATGGTGTGACATAGAACAAAAAGGATGGTATGACATAGAACAAAAAGAAGGATGGTATGACATAGAACAAAAAGAAGGATGGTATGACAGAACAAAAAGAAGGATGGTGTGACATAGAACAAAAAGGATGGTATGACAGAACAAAAAGGATGGTGTGACATAGAACAAAAAGGATGGTATGACGTAGAACAAAAAGGATGGTATGACAGAACAAAAAGGATGGTGTGACGTAGAACAAAAAGGATGGTATGATATAGAACAAAAAGAAGGATGGTATGATATAGAACAAAAAGAAGGATGGTATGACAGAACAGAAAAAAGAATGGTGTGACAGAGAACAGAAAAAAGGATGGTGTGACAGAGAACAAAAAGAAGGATGGTGTGACAGAGAACAGAAAAAAGAATGGTGTGACAGAGAACAAAAAGAAGGATGGTGTGACAGAGAACAAAAAGAAGGATGGTGTGACAGAGAACAAAAAGGATGGTGTGACAGAGAACAAAAAGGATGGTGTGACAGAGAACAGAAAGGATGGTATGACAGAACAAAAGAAGGATGGTATGATATAGAACAAAAAGAAGGATGGTATGATATAGAACAAAAAGAAGGATGGTATGATATAGAACAAAAAGAAGGATGGTATGATATATAACAAAAAGAAGGATGGTATGATATAGAACAAAAAGAAGGATGGTATGATATAGAACAAAAAGAAGGATGGTATGATATAGAACAAAAAGAAGGATGGTATGATATAGAACAAAAAGAAGGATGGTATGATATAGAACAAAAAGAAGGATGGTATGATATAGAACAAAAAGAAGGATGGTATGATATAGAACAAAAAGAAGGATGGTATGATATAGAACAAAAGAAGGATGGTATGATATAGAACAAAAGAAGGATGGTATGACATAGAACAAAAAGGATGGTATGATATAGAACAAAAGAAGGATGGTATGACAGAACAAAAAGGATGGTATGACATAGAACAAAAAGGATGGTATGATATAGAACAAAAGAAGGATGGTATGATATACAACAAAAAGAAGGATGGTATGACATAGAACAGAAAGAAGGATGGTATGATATACAACAAAAAGAAGGATGGTATGATATAGAACAGAAAGAAGGATGGTATGACATAGAACAAAAAGAAGGATGGTATGACATAGAACAGAAAAAAGGATGGTATGACATAGAACAAAAAGAAGGATGGTATGACATAGAACAGAAAAAAGGATGGTGTGACATAGAACAAAAAGGATGGTATGACATAGAACAAAAAGAAGGATGGTATGACATAGAACAGAAAAAAGGATGGTATGACAGAACAAAAAGGATGGTATGACATAGAACAAAAAGGATGGTATGACATAGAACAAAAAGGATGGTGTGACATAGAACAAAAAGGATGGTATGACAGAACAAAAAGGATGGTATGACATAGAACAAAAAGGATGGTATGACATAGAACAAAAAGGATGGTATGACAGAACAAAAAGGATGGTATGACATAGAACAAAAAGGATGGTATGACAGAACAAAAAGGATGGTATGACATAGAACAAAAAGGATGGTGTGACATAGAACAAAAAGGATGGTGTGACATAGAACAAAAAAGATGGTATGACATAGAACAAAAAGGATGGTATGACAGAACAAAAAGGATGGTATGACATAGAACAAAAAGGATGGTATGACATAGAACAAAAAGGATGGTGTGACATAGAACAAAAAGGATGGTATGACATAGAACAAAAAGGATGATGTGACATAGAACAAAAAGGATGGTGTGACATAGAACAAAAAGGATGGTGTGACATAGAACAAAAAGGATGATGTGACATAGAACAAAAAGGATGATGTGACATAGAACAAAAAGGATGGTATGACATAGAACAAAAAGGATGGTATGACATAGAACAAAAAGGATGATGTGACATAGAACAAAAAGGATGATGTGACATAGAACAAAAAGGATGATGTGACATAGAACAAAAAGGATGGTGTGACATAGAACAAAAAGGATGGTATGACAGAACAAAAAGGATGGTGTGACATAGAACAAAAAGGATGGTATGACAGAACAAAAAGGATGGTGTGACATAGAACAAAAAGGATGGTATGACAGAACAAAAAGGATGGTGTGACATAGAACAAAAAGGATGGTGTGACATAGAACAAAAAGGATGGTGTGACATAGAACAAAAAGGATGCACGGCGTTGCACAGCCCACTGTTTAGTTGAACTCACTCACTGAGCCACCGCGAAAGACAAAACAGCTGCTCAGTGCTAAGGGAACCATACAAAGCGACGGTTTGCCCTGTCTGTGCCAGCATCAAGCTGCAAGCCACTGGCCGCGGTAAATTGTAGTGCCTGTGGTTCTATATCATTTATGTCTGACTCATCACAGCTATAAGATTTTCGATAAAACCGACTGAAAGTACTCTGTCTGAAGTTTACAATGAGTACAAACACACCAGAGAAAGGAGAAAGTAATCTGCACTTAAGAGGTGTTCACATTCATGCCATGCTACAGACTTTTCAACAAGTTCATGCTCTGACAACGAATAAAGCTTCAACTTTCATACATGCTGTGTGATGCGTGGAGCAATTCTGACCATTCATACTTAGCATTCTTTAAAGTTCAGTCTGGCCACTACTGGTATCACTCACCACAGTCCGGGTCCGCGCAACATGTGCGCCACAGGCGGCGGGTAATTAGAGTCACTCTTCACTTGTCAGGAAATGCTTCCCTTAGGCAGCGGTGTTTGTACTCCAGTGTACGTACACACATGCGCGCGAGCGCGCACACACATCTTTCTTTATACACTGCACTGTCAGTTATGTTGCTGGCTGTATGTTTTATAGGTGTATGAAAATAATCAACAACGCAATGAAACTGGTGTGTTATAACAAGTATATGTCTACTTACATTTAGTTATCTATATTTTTTTTTGTGTCCAGATTAAATTGCTCTTTTCTATGGCAGACTTGATATTGTTTAGTGTTATCTCAGATGGAGAGGATGCTTGTTTCACAGCACGCAATCTTTTGTAGCAGTTTGAACAAAACGTAGCTGAGTGAAGAATGCCGTCTGTTTCACTGGAAACAATTATCCCAAAAAATGTCATGAAATCTGGGGCGCAGTTTTTGCAAAATTTTGCAGGTTTTGTCTCGCGATCATTCTTTGATCTCTCACCACAGATTCTGCATAGTGCGTTCAGTCTGTCAAAGTGAGTTCTTTCAGAATGTTTCTCTGCATCCATAATGTGTAACGTTTTTTTTTTTCACAGGCACAGTCAAGTGGTGTATAGCCTACATCACACAGTAAAACACCAACCAGCCTAAGCCTTGTATGTTTTTTTCTGTACACAATAAGAAGCAAACACAACTAAACTAAACACACACAAAATGGGGCCAGAAAACAAAACGATGATGGAAATAAGTTAAAGAACAATCACAGAAAGCAGATGAAAAATCCAAAAGCAAGAACAAAGACCACTTCATTTACTCTCACAGACTACGTGTGAGCGGGGTCAAGTGTGACCTGTAGGCCTACTCACATTCTTTCGCTTATCTATCTCAATGCCCAGAGTGCCAGATAGCTGCTGCCAGCAGCACACACTCAGTCAGTGCCAGTAAATTATGTGGTCGTTTTTGTTTTCTTTTATTTTATTTTTACAACACAGTAGGAACTGGGACCTCGACTTGTGTACTACGGATGTAATCAGCAAAGATAGCTGGATTAAAGAAGCGCCATTTGAGATCTGATAAAATCCGCATGAAAATGAAATCAGGCGGGAAACACAGTCACTGACAACACATTTTACATAGGGGAAAGAGAAGGAAAGGGCTGCAGCTGTGTCAGCCCCTGAGAGGAGGGGCGGGACGGACGGCGTTTCTGGCAGAAACTAAACAGGCAAAATCTGCCCATTTTCGCTTGCCGTGGATGGTGTGACATAGAACAAAAAGGATGGTATGACAGAACAAAAAGGATGGTGTGACATAGAACAAAAAGGATGGTATGACATAGAACAAAAAGGATGGATAGGACATAGAACTAAAAGGATGGGTGTGACATAGAAACAAAAAGGATGATTGCATTCTAGAAGGATGGTGTGACATAGAACAAAAAGGATGGTTGACATAGAACAAAAAGGATGGTGTGACATAGAACAAAAAGGATGGTATGACATAGAACAAAAAGGATGGTATGACTAGAACAAAAAGGATGGTGTGACATAGAACAAAAAGGATGGTGTGACAGAACAAAAAGGATGGTGTGACATAGCAAAAAGGATGGTGTGACATAGAACGAAAAAAGGATGGTGTGACATAGAACAAAAAGGATGGTGTGACATAGAACAAAAAAAGGATGGTATGACTATAGAACAAAAAGGATGGTATGACAGAACAAAAAGGATGGTATGACATAGACAGAACAAAAAGGATGGTGTGACATAGAACAGAAAAGGATGGTGTGACATAGAACAAAAAGGATGGTATGACATAGAACAGAAAAAAGGATGGTATGACATAGAACAAAAAGGATGGTATGACAAGAACAGAAAAAAGGATGGTATGACATAGAACGAAAAAGGATGGTATGACATAGAACAGAAAAAGGATGGTATGACACAGAACAGAAAAAAGGATGGTATGACACAGAACAAAAAGGATGGTATGACACGAACAGAAAAAGGATGGTATGACATAGAACAGAAAAAGGGATGGTATGACAAGAACAGAAAAAAGGATGGTATGACATAGAACAGAAAAAAGGATGGTATGACACAGAACAAAAAAGGATGGTATGACATAGAACAGAAAAAAGGATGGTATGACATAGAACAGAAAAAAGGATGGTTGACATAGAACAAAAAAGGATGGTGTGACACAGAACAGAAAAAAGGATGGTATGACATAGAACAGAAAAAAGATGGTATGACACAGAACAAAAAAAGGATGGTATGACTATAGAACAAAAAGGATGGTATGACACAGAACAGAAAAAAGGATGGTATGACATAGAACAGAAAAAAGGATGGTATGACACAGAACAGAAAAAAGGATGGTATGACATAGAACAGAAAAAAGGATGGTATGACACAGAACAGAAAAAAGGATGGTATGACACAGAACAGAAAAAGGATGGTATGACATAGAACAGAAAAAAGGATGGTATGACACAGAACAAAAAAGGATGGTATGACACAGAACAAAAAAGGATGGTATGACATAGAACAAAAAAGGATGGTGTGACATAGAACAGAAAAAAGGATGGTATGACATAGAACAGAAAAAAGGATGGTATGACATAGAACAGAAAAAAGGATGGTATGGACTTTAGAACAGAAAAAGGATGGTATGAACAGAACAGAAAAAAGGATGGTATGACAGAACAAAAAGGATGGTATGACAGAACAGAAAAAGGATGGTATGACATAGAACAGAAAAAAGGATGGTATGACATAGAACAAAAAGGATGGTATGACACAGAACAGAAAAAAGGATGGTATGACACAGAACAGAAAAAAGGATGGTATGACAAGAACAAAAAAGGATGGTGTGACATAGAACAGAAAAAAGGATGGTATGACATAGAACAAAAAAAGGATGGTATGAATAGAACAGAAAAAAGGATGGTATGATATAGAACAAAAAGGATGGTATGACATAGAACAGAAAAAGGATGGTGTGACATAGAACAAAAAGGATGGTATGATATAGAACAAAGAAGGATGGTATGTATAGAACAAAGAGATGGTAGAAACGAACAAAGAAGGATGGTATGAATAGAACAAAAGAAGGATGGTATGACATAGAACAGAAAAGAAGGATGGTTGAATAGAACAAAAGAAGGATGGTAGTGATAGAACAAAAAGAAGATGGTTGGACATAGAACAAAAAAGGATGGTAGTGACATAGAACAAAAAGAAGGATGGTGTGACATAGAACAGAAAAAAGGATGGTGTGACTAGAACAAAAAGAAGGATGGTGTGACATAGAACAAAAAAAGGATGGTGTGACATAGAACAAAAAGAAGGATGGTGTGACATGAACAAAAAGAAGGATGGTGTGACATAGAACAAAAAGAAGGATGGTGTGACAGAACAAAAAGAAGGATGGTGTGACATAGAACAAAAAGAAGGATGGTGTGACAGAACAAAAAGAAGGATGGTGTGACAGAGAACAGAAAAAAGGATGGTGTGACAGAACAAAAAGGATGGTGTGACAGAGAACAAAAAGAAGGATGGTGTGACAAAAAGGATGGTCACAGCTGTGCGAAATGAGCAGAAACAGCATCTTTAGTTGCTCGAGGGGCGTGGCACCTAGCCCGGCCCTTGACCCCCCTGATCACATGCTGTGATTGACAGCACAGTGTAAGCAAGCAACTGACCCGGGTCTTTCCCTTCTTTACATCTGTTAAAAAGTTGCAATTTTTCGCTCTTTTTGAGAGTGGTTTACAAATAAGTCAAGGTTTTGCGAGCATCCATGTTTTGCCAAGTAAAAGTTCTGTCTCTTGACTCTGTCGGGATGAAAATTGAAAAATTCTTCCCAAATCGTTTGTGATTTATTTGCCTTTAATTTGAAGATACTGCCAGCATTGCTCAGTGAAATTAACGCGAAGTAGACAATGTTGAGAGTGGGGCACATTGTGTACTGAAGTGAAGTGGAATTGAGTTATTATTTGGCTGTAACTGTTGAAATGACTGTGTTCTCCTCTCTCTCTCTCTCTCTCTCTCTCTCTCTCTCTCTCTCTCTCTCTCTCCTCTCTCTCTCTCTCTCTCTCTCTCTCTCTCTCTCTCTCTCTCTCTCTTTCTCTTTTCCACTGAGAAAGCTGAAAACCACAATAGCTGAACACAAAGGACAGTTATTCACTCTGTTGGTGATACGAACTTGTCAGTACGAAACAGGATTTTTTGTTGCATTGTCTTTTTTCCTGTACCAAGGAAACAATAGATGTGTTACGCAATGAACTTGTAATCATGTCATTGTTTCCAGCAATCTCAGTAGATGTGTTACGCAATGAACTTGTAATCATGTCATTGTTTCCAGCAATCTCAATAGATGTGTTACGCAGTGAACTTGTAATCATGTCATTGTTTCCAGCAATCTGATATATCAGATGATGATACACTTTCTGACAGTTCCATAACATGATAACATGTAAAATTGGCCTATGAAAATATTTCCTTCTTTTGCTTTCGGCCCATTGACAGTTTCCTGCAGCAGGGATGCCAACCATGCTAACAGAAAATCCATTTCTGTCTGATCAGTTACCATGATCACATCTGTTTATTCACCGTGTCTGATTATCCTTGACTGGACCAGTGGTACTGTTTACAAAATGAAGCAGCACTGTCCAAGATAGGATCTTGGTACTGTTAATGAAAGAAAGGGCACAGTCTCAGATCATGCCATGGATATTGTTGAGGAATAAAACATCTGCGTGACATCTTGTTAGTGACTAGAAGCCATTACAGACTCCTGGAAAGTGTACACACATGTGAAGAGAGAAAGAGAGGGAGAGACAAGGACAGTCAGATAAGAACTATGGGACAAAATGCCACACTCATGTCAACTTCATGATCCCATAACACAGAACCGGCGAAATGCCATGTGTAATATAGTGTACAGACTCGACATGTGTATCGTTTCCTTTAACCAGAATGAGAATACGTTTGCAAATATTTTATAGTGACAACAAATATGTCATTCTTATCCCACTTTATTTAGCAAAATTTTAAAAACAGTAATGCTTACCAGGATCAGTCACGTGTAGTGACTTGCAAGAATGATGACAAACACATTCTGTGGCATGGAATACATTTGGAGGACATCTCTTTGTTAGTACAGACATATAGACTTATCTTTATTGTGGCTCTCACAGCTTGGATGCTCTTTGTTAGTACAGACATATAGACTTATTTTTATTGTGGCTCTCACAGCTTGGATGTTGTCATACATTCTTTGCCTTCTAAAATGTGTGAACTTACCTTTCTTATATCTGTTTGTTATCAGTATTCTCACAGACTGGGTCCAAATTGCCAACATAGTATCCTTTATTCATCGACAAACACAACGGAGCATAATACATAACGTCAATTATATCTGGCTGCTGCAAAACATCTCCTTGAATTAAATATAAGATCTACTATTTTGAGCGATAAACCGGTTGTTTCTGTTCATCTATACTGATGTAACCTTATTAGAAAGGCACTGAAGGTGAACAGAACCGATAGTGTCTGAGTGCCCCACTCTGATGTACAAGTATTGTGCGACTCAAGCAGACCGAAATAATAACAACAACAACAACAACAATATAATAATAATGATAACAATTATAATGATAATGAAAGACAAATTAACACTACAAGTGATGAGCGGTGTTTAATGTGCCCACGCCATGTTAGCCAAGTGAAGTGGCCGACTTCATGAAAGTGGGGTACTTAACTTGCGTCGCTCTCCTCACTTGAATTAAGCCGGAAACGACTTATTGGGATCTGGTAAGTGATCATCAATACATGTGACAGTGTGTTGAAGATTGTAGCATATCTCTCTCTCTCTCCTCTCTCTCTCTCTCTCTCTCTATCTCTCTCTCTCTCTCTCTCTCTCTCTCTCTCTCTCGCTCTCTCTGTCTCTCTCTCTTTCTCTCTCTCTGCACTGACACAAGAAATGAGAATGGAAATGGTCTGTACTAGGTGTGAGGCATTGTATCAGTTGTCGCCGTACAGTGGGGTAATTATATCGCGTCTCCCTCCTTCCCTGCCGAGGTAGAAATTTTTTGATTAAGTGGAGACTTTTTGAAGTGTTTCATTTTGTGTGACATAGCTTTAATAGGCTAGAGGGGTTGAAAGTTACGGAAAAAAAAACCTGCGATCTTGACAAATCCGCTCTACTCCGTGAAATTAAACCTGTTTTGTACAGGATGTGGTAGTGTAGCCTACTAGACTAATCAGGTCATGTTTGGTATCATTTTAAAGCTGTTTGTATCAACAACACGGTCATTTACATATCAGATAGACTGTTAACCTCTTGAGTGCCGTATCCATAAAATTTACAGAGCTCTCGGAGCCTTCTCTGGTGCCTGCGATTTTCATACATCATTTGTGAAAAGAAAGTTATACACAGACTCATGTAATAAAATGGCGGCATAAAATCGGCGTTGTCGATCACATTCTCACAATTTTTAAATACAACCAAGCAATCAACAGTGTTTGTTCTGTGCATGGTGTTTATGTAATGTATGTACCATGATATTCAGGTAATTATGTGTAAAATGAAACAATAGATTGAAAAATACTCACATTTGAATAATCACACCCCTATTTGACCCCCTTTCCAGAGACTGACCCATAAATGTTCAGGTGAAAAATGTCTTACAAAATACACAGTCAGGTTAATACATCAGTTCCTACAGTCACATTTTGAATGTTATTTCATAAAGTCCAACATGCACACACTCCACGTGCACTGAAACAAGAGATCGTGTTGAACAGCGCTGAGTTGTTAAGTATTGTTCAGCCGTTTGCTTTTCCACCGTCTGCTTTGCTGTGGAGATAGTGGGTTGTAAACTTTGCACTGTCTACTACACATCAGCTGCAGAGTACAGTGACCTAATGGCCTGAAACGAGGCTAAGAATGACTGAAGAATCTATTTCTGGCTATTAGTTAAGGTGAACGGAAATATAGAAAGCCCCGTGAATTTTCAAAACTCAAGTTGATTTCTCCGACCCTCGTAGACAAGCGTTGGTGAGACATGATCGGGAAATCCTGACGCTCGTAGCGAGAGAGTTAAACTTGCTGTGTCTATTTTGAATCTAATTATGAAGCTTCATCATCGCTTGTTGCTGTGGTCACTTGCAGGAGAAAACAACAGCTACATTGGCGTATCTGATGGAGGAGGAGAAGGAAAAGCTGCGCAGAGAGCAGGAGGAGGTTCGCAGACAGGCAGAGGCTCTGCAGAGAGAGCGTGAACGAATGGAGAGAGAGAAGGAGGAATTTGAGAGGCAAAGGCAGCTGCAAATTCAGGTGATGCTTTGTGTTTTTTGAGAGAGAAGAGAAAGAAAGAAAAAGAGAGGGAGGAATGGAGGGGAGAGTGAGTGAGTGAGAGAGAGAGTGTGTGTGTGTGTGTAGGGTATGTTTGTATGAGTATATAAATGTGTGTATGGAGGGAGTGCAGACATACAAAGAGAGTGAAGGAAGAGTTGGAGAGGTGGAGGTAGCTCAGATTTCAGGTGATGAATTCTGTTTTTATGTAATAAGGCGTGGACAGGGGTAGTGTCTGTGTATATAGAGTCAGTACAACTTTAACCCTTTGACTCCCACACCCTGTCTACCAACTGCAAAAACTTAACCTTTTAATTCCCTCACCCTATCCACCAGCTTCTTGCAGGAAGCTGGTGGATAGGTAAGGGAATCAAAGGGTTAAGTTTTTGCTTTGCTAGCAAGGTTGGCAATGCAGAATGCTGGTGAACAGGGTTTTGCGTTGTCAACCATACCTTCAAAAAAAAGTTGACCCTTTGACTTCCTCACTCTTTCCACCAGCTTGGAAAAGGGTGAGGAAGTCAAAAGGGTCAAGTTTTTGCAGTTGGGGGATAGGGTGCAGGAGTCAAAGGGTTAATGTCTTTTCTCTGTTCTAGTGTTAGTATATCTGCTTTGTTGTTCAAATGAACTTTATGCTTAGTGCCATGTATTGTACCATGTCATGTTGGAGCACATGCAAAATATGCGGAGAGTTCTCTTTTTCCAGATTTTGACTTTTTCCCTAGATTATTTTGTTCAGTGTTATATAACAAACGAATAGATAAGTTTAAGGGGTAAAACGAAAAGTATGCTTAATGTGGAAGGTTGGTTGATTTATTTTGGAAATTTTGATATTACGTTTGTTTTGTCTCCCCTTTGGGATGCTGGGGGGACTCTTTCAGTATAAATCGTCTCTTCACCTTCTGGAAATTCTGTGCTAGAAATTCTCTCTATCTGTCACTCTCTTTGTTTCTGCATTATTCCTGTGCTGTCTGTCATTTCTTACTAACATTTTTTTCCTTGCTAGCCCATTCACCTGGATGTGTTCAATAAAGTCTTAGTACTTTCTCTTAGGATTGATAATCGGGTACATGTATTAAATGTGTTGTTGGCTCTAGGGAAACGAGATATGCAAAAACAATTTTTGGTAATTTAGCTCATTTTCATGTATACTTTAGTGTCCTTAGTTATGTTTAAATTTGTATTCAGGTATGTTTTTTTAAACCCCTGTGTGATAAATTGGATGGAGTGGTCAGCGTCAGGGTCATATCCATAGATTATGTGCGGAAATGCATTGATTTGTGTACTCAATTTTTCCCCCTTTTTTTTCCTGTTGAAGTATAGTGTATGTATTGAAATGGTTATAACTTATAGCCTTGACATGGCTCTACACGTCGACAGTTGGCTTGGCTTTATGCAAAAATAACAATAACAGTCTGTTTCGTGTATGTGTTAAGTGATATGTTCTGTGTAAGACTAGGCTGGATGACTGTGGACTCAGATCTTTTCTGTCTCAAGTTCAATCCCAGCCTGTAGCATTTAATTTGGCTTGTTCCCAGGCAAGTGGATTAGTTAAAATATCTGGGGCCACCCCATCAGAGGAGACCCTGCAACATTCTCAGTGATGCTGCCGTAAAGTGCACAAGACTTGACTGTGTGGCCCCCAGTCTTCTAATGAGCCCTTAGCATTGCTTAACTCTGGTAGGACCTGGTCAGGAGAGGAGAATCCCCTCCCCCCCCCAAAAAAATATGTGTGTGTGTGTGTAATATATATATATATATATATATATATATATATATGTATATATGTGCACGCACGCACATATATGTATGTATATATAGATAAATAGATAAAAAAAAAGATAGAGACAGATATATAAATAGATCATCATCATCATCATCAGGTGCCCTGCCGCATGGCGTTGGCGATCATGGACTTCCATCTGTCTCTATCTCTTGTTGCCCCTAGCATCTCTCCCACCCCCCTCGTCCCCAGCCACTCTGCAAGTCCGTCCAGCATTTTCTCCCTGGGTCTACCCGGTGCTCTCTTTCCCTCCAGCCTTCCCGCTGTGACCAAGTGCTCCAAATCCCCCTTCCTCATAAAATGGCCTATGTAGATAGATATGTATTTTGTTTGTTTGTTTTTGTTTGTTTTGTTGTTTTTTTGTTTGTTTTTTTGTTGTTGTTTACCAAACAGGGTTTGAATGCTCAACCTCCCAATCAGTAATCCAGTGCGTAACCACTTAACCATAATGGCAACCAATTTATGATTTTAGTTGTTAATTTTGTAATATTCCACATTTCTGTTTTTGACAGAGAGTGGAAGAAATTCGAAAGCAGGCAGAAGAGGAAAAACGGAAGCTGGAAATAGAAGAGATGGAGAGAAAGAAGCGAGAGAAAGAGGAAGAACAAAGGAGAAAGATGCAGGAGCAAGAAGAGGAAGAAGAACGGAGAAGGAATCTAGAGAAGGAAGAAGAACGGAGAAGGATTCAGCAGAAAGAAGAAGAAGGAAAGGCGAAGAAACAGGAGAAAGAAGAAGAAGAAAGAAGAAAGAAACAGCAAAAAGAAGAGCAACGGAGAAAAAATGAAGAGGAAGAGGAAAGGAAAAAGAAGTCGGAGGAGCAGAAGAAGAAAGAGGAGCAGCTGAAGAAGAAGGAAGAAGAAAAGAGGAAAAAGGAAGACAAACGGAAACAACAGGAAGAGGAACGACAAAAGAAACAGGAAGAAGCCAGGTTGGTTATGTCCCTGTGTGTGTGTGTGTGTGTGTGTGTGTGTGTGTGTGTGTGTGTGTGTGTGTGCGCGTGTGTGTGTGTGTGTGTGTGTGTGTGTGTGCGTGCGTGCGTGCGTGCGTGCATGCGTGCACTTACGCTCATTCTTTGATTTAACGTCTTTTCACTATAAGTGATATTGGACGGTGTGTGTATGTGAGTGTGTGTGTCAGCACACGCATATGTGAACATGCATGCATGTGTGAATGTAAACATGCACACATTCATATGCATGTGTGTTTGTGTTTTTATACAGGCATGAGTTAGAAAAGGGAATAACTTGGCAGTTTTCTTTGACTATAATCCATTCTGAATCTCTTGCTCTTTCGATAGAGCCATAGACTCGAGATCTCATGTCTCCACAGTATAGATGTTGGCTTGGGTGCTGCCCATCTTAATGATCCAATCATTATGGTAGTAGTATTTCAGGGATCCAGTTCCATTCCCCATACCAAGACCTTGCCAGCATGTAGGGTTTTGGGCAGGCTGAAGGAGTCAGCCAGATAATTTGATGGGTTTGGGTGGTGTGCACATGGAATTGCCTGTGTGTGATGAATCTCTCTTGAGCTAACTCCAGTCTCCATTCTGAAAGATCTTTTTCACGGCATAGTGTACATGTATGTGACCCGTTCTGACGAAAGGTACACTAAGTCGGGCGAAGCCTTTTGCTGCTGTCGGCTGAAAACAGGGACACATTTGTCAATTTTGAGTTTTCTGCAATTTTATGCCCTATAACCACTTTTACGCCATGTCCTAACACAATGAAGTCGATAAGTAGCATTTTTTTGTGTTTTAATGTGTGGTAAGTGCTACTATCTCCTTTCAAAATATTCACAAGTTCCGTAACATTTTGATGATTAAAGTACGCTTTTCTTAAATCTATTTTTCTTTTTGTTGTTTTTGGATGGATGGGCAATTAAGTAAACGAGGGAAGTTTGGAATTTCAGCTGATTTGGTTGATATTTAATGCTTGTTGCCAAGGAGTTTCTGACCATACCCTTTCAATTCAGACCTATTCTCTTCAACACTATTTTTCTCAAAATGGCTGACTTGACTCCTCTCATCTTTGAAAGCCCATAACGTTTTTGTTTTTGTAGCCTGAAACTCAACTTTAGTACCATTTGAAAGCTGAGATTCTAAACTTTATAGTGATACCAAAGCCTAAAAATGCCTAAACTGAGACTTATTGTGCCTTTTGTGAGAATGGGTCACATATAGATGTGAGGTGTGAAAAAACACAGACTTTCAACATTCCATCCATCCCCGCTGTCCAGACAGAAAATATATGGATTGGGGACTTGCATTGAATAGGAGATGTATTTTGATGAATTAATCATTGTTATTTATTGAATGGGAGAGGTATTTTGATGAATTAATCATTGTTATGTATTGAATGGGAGATGTGTTTTGACAAATTAATGGTTCTGATTATGGGTGGATGAAAAGAAATATGGTTTAGTCATTGAAATTGAGCAAGATCTCTGTCAGTGATACTGAAAATGACTGTAGAAATCTGTGCTGCCAACAGATAACCCTTCCTTTTCCTTCCCTCACCCTGTCCACCAGCTGCAGAAAGTTAACCCTTTCCCTCCCTCACCCTGTCCACCAGCTGCAGAAAGTTAACCCTTTCTCTCCCTCACCCTATCCACCAGCTGCTGAAATTTGATCCTTTCCCTCCCTCTGTCCACTAGCTGCATAAATTAATCCTTTCACTCCCTCACTCTGTCCACCAGCTGCAGAAACTTGACCCTTTCACCCCTCACTCTATCCACCAGCATTTTTTTGTGTTTTAATGTGTGGTAAGTGCTACTATCTCCTTTCAAAATATTCACAAGTTCCGTAACATTTTGGTGATTAAAGTACGCTTTTCTTAAATCTATTTTTTTTTTGTTGTTTTTGGATGGATGGACAGTTAAGTAAACAAGGGAAGTTTGAAATTTCAACTGATTTGGTTGATATTTAATGCTTGTTGCCAAGGAGTTTCTGACCATACCCTTTCATTTCAGACCTATTCTCTACAACACTATTTTTCTCAAAATGGCTGACTTGACCCCTCTCATCTTTGAAAGCCCATAACGTTTTTGTTTTTGTAGCCAGAAACTCAACTTTAGTACCATTTGAAAGCTGAGATTCTAAACTTTATAGTGATACCAAAGCCTAAAAATGCCTAAACTGAGACTTATTGTGCCTTTTGTGAGAATGGGTCACATATAGATGTGAGGTGTGAAAAAACAGACTTTCAACATTCCATCCATCCCTGCTTCTTCTTCTTCTTCTTCTGCGTTCGCACGTTCACAAGGTCAGTCCAGTCAGGGAGACGAATGTTGTCGTGTCCTCCATGTCCTGTCGGCAGCCATAGAGCTTGGTGCGGAGGGGAGCTGCCGTCGGCCACACTTGTTCCCTCTGCTCTTGGAAGAGGGGGCAGATCTGAAGGATGTGTTCTGGTGTCTGTTCTTCCAGACCACAAGGACAGATAGGTGATGAGGCCAGCTTCATCTTCCTGAACAGGTGGGCATTCAGGCGACAGTGACCTGTTCTGAGCCTGAAGATCGCCACCTGCTGCAGACGGCTAAGGAGATGGTATGGATCCTTTGAGGTTGTTCTGCAGAAGGCTGCCTTTACAAGGGTCTTCTTCTCCCTGAAGCTAAGGCTTTTTTCTGGTTGTCTTCCTTTGGCTCCATCTTTGGCAAGCTGGTCTGCTGCTTCGTTTCCAGGTATCCCACAATGGGCCGGAACCCACTGCAGGACCACACGTCGATGCTTGGCGACATCTTGCAGCTTTTCCATGAGATGTGGAAGTTTGTCCCCTGCAAGTGCTTCCAATACAGATTTTGCATCGGAGAGGAAGACAACTTGGGTGCAGTCGCTCTGAATGTCATGAATTAGAGCCGCTGCCTTCATAAGAGCCTCCACTTCTGCTGCATAGTTGGTGCAGTGTTTGCCAGTGGGTATCCCTGCTGTGATGACGTGTCCGTCAGGAGAGTTGATATGTACGCCCGCTCCTCCATCTGCCACAGCATTGGTTGCCGAGCCATCCGTGTATACGTGAATCCAGGATTCTGCAGGATATTGCTCGTCGATCATGGCGAGTGTCAGAGTGCGTTTGACGCTGTCATCTTGGGACTCTCCTGGGGTAACTTGAGGGACTGAGGTGGTGATTTGGAGCAACTTGTAGTCGTTGTTCCAAGGTTGTGGTAGCAGGTCAGAGGTGTTTAGAGGAAGTGTTGTTGGTGTGTCAGCCAGGTGCACCCTGGCAAGCCGTCTAGTTTCGTGGAGGAAGCTGCTGCGTTTGAGACGGCTCTTGGTTGGTTGGTCCATTCTCTGTCCCATTGGATGGTGTGGCAGAACCTTGATCTTCTCTGCCTGGACCAAGTTTTTCATGTCTCTTCTCTGCACTAGGGGCTGAATGGCAGTAACTTCCTCCATGGCCTGAATTGGTGTGGATCGCATTGATCCTGTGATGAGACGGAGTGCTTGGTTCTGGACTTTGTCCAGGGTCTGCAGATGGGTTTTGGCTGCTGTAGACCAGGCTGTAGAACCGTACTCAAGGTGGGGTCTGACCACTCCCTGGTACGTTTGCTTGAGCACTTTCTCGTTGGCTCCCCAGCTGGTTCCGGCCAGTTTGCGCAGGATGGCGAGCTTTTGTCTTGCTTTTCTTTCAGCTCTTTCGATGTGGGGCTTCCAGGTCTGCCGCTTGTCGAAGGTGACACCAAGGTATGTAACTTCCTCATCTTTCTTCAATGGAGTGTCACCAAGTTTGATGGTGCCAGATTTCTGCTTGGATGACAGGGTGAAGAGTGCCGTGGAGGACTTGTCTTTATTAATCGAGATGTTCCACTCTTCTGCCCATGCTGCCAGTTTGTCTACTGCTAGCTGCATTCTGTAGGTGGCAGTGGTGGTGAACTCCTCCTTGCACCATATCACCAGGTCATCCGCGTATAGTGCTGCATGGATGCCTTTTGGCAGATCTTTTATGAGGTCATTAATGAAGACCAAGAAGAGTGTGGGGGAGAGAACTCCACCTTGAGGGACTCCATGTCGCAAGAGAACTTTCTTGCCTTTGCGTCCGTTGACTGTGACTCGTGCTCTGCGGTTGTGGAGGTAGGCTCGGATCCACCGTAGCATGTTGCCTCCAACTCCACATCTCTGCAGCTTCACCAAGAGGCCATCAGTCCAGACCTTGTCAAAGGCTTTCTGCAGGTCGATCCAGGCAGCAAAGACAACTTTCTGTTCCTGGAACGCGTCTTCAATTTCTTGGGAAAGGAAGGTGGCCTGGTCTTCTGTACTGTGAAAGCATCGGAATCCTGCTTGCTCCGGGACCAGAATGTTCTCAGTCTCGAGATACCAAAGGAGGCGCTGATTGATCATCCTCTCTAGGGTCTTCACCATGCAGCTGGTCAAGCTGATTGGTCTGTAACTGGCAGGCTTCTTCTTGTCCTTTCCTTTCTTATAGATTGGAGTCATGATAGCCTCACGCCATGTTTGTGCCAAGGTGCCGGTTTCCCAGCTGTGATTGAGGACCTCCAGTAGTTTCAAGATGGCTGTGCTGCCAAGGTGCTTCAGCATCTCGTTAGTGATCCCATCCGGTCCCGGAGATTTCTTGGTTTTTAGCTTCCTGAGAGCTGTCTGAAGCTCATGAAGCGTGAAGGGTTGCTTCATGGGTTTCACATTGGTGGTCTGGTGAGGACGTTCTCGCTGTTCTCTTCTTGCTTCTCTTTGTTGGAGGGGTGTGACTGGTATGTTGCTCTCATTTGCGTAGTTGTCTGCAAATCGATTGGCAGCGCGTCTACCAGTCAACAACTCTCCGTTATCTTCCAGTGTGATGTTGTGATGTCTGCTCTCTTCATCGTTGAGTTGTCCCAGGACTCTCCAGAGTTTCTTGCCATCTCTCTCAAGGTTCAGAGCAGCTGTTTTCTCCCTCCAGCTTTGTCGTCTGGCTTGGATTTTTGCCTTGAGAAACCTGGCTTTTGTCTGCTGGAGCCGCAGGTGGTTCTCATCCGATGGGTTATCTTCTGCTTTCTGTCTGGCTTCGGTCATCTCGTCCTGCAGTTCTTGTAGTTGGTTGTTCCAATATGGCTTGTAGTCTTTCCGAGCACCTCGTGGAATGCACTCTTGGGCTGCCTTCATGATACATGAATTTAATTCGTGGACTGCATTGTTGATGTCTCTTCCTCTGACTTGAAGGTCATTGGTGAGAACATTTGTGCGGTGGCTGAAGAGCTTCCACTTTGCCTTCTTGTAGTTCCAGCGTGGGGCTACAGGGTTCTGTGTTGTGTTCTCGTTGAGAGTGAGGAACACAGGCCTGTGGTCACTTCCTCCAAGCTGGTCTCCCACCTCTCTAATTACACCCCTATGGATGTCCTCGGTGCAGAGAGCCAGATCTGGTGTGGATGTGGTTCGCCAACGTCTGGAGTAGAAGGTTGGAGTGTCATGCGGTGAGTTGATGAGGACGAGATGGTGTTCATCCTGCCAGTCTTCCACTTCTTCTCCTCGACGGTCCATGTGGTTATATCCCCAGCTCTGGGAGTGACTGTTAAAATCACCGACTGCAATGAAGCGCGAGTCTGGGACATATATGGTGTCAAGGGAGAGCGGACGATCATTGGGGCAGTAGAAGTTGAGTATGCGCAACTCTGTGTCCTTCAGTTGGGCCCGAATCATCTGGTACTCAGCACCCTCCATGTAGACAGTCTCCTCGCAGGCGTGAATGTTGTTCCTGACGAGTGTCAGGATGCCGCCTTTTCGTCGGTCAGTTCTGTCTGATCTAAAGCTTTGGTAGCCCCTCACTTTGAGTGTTTTCCCACTTTGCAGATGGGTTTCTTGAAGACAACAGATGTTGATGTTTTTCTCATGGAGCAGATCCATCCCTGCTGTCCAGACAGAAAATATATGGATTGGGGACTTGCATTGAATAGGAGATGTATTTTGATGAATTAATCATTGTTATTTATTGAATGGGAGATGTATTTTGATGAATTAATCATTGTTATGTATTGAATGGGAGATGTGTTTTGACAAATTAATGGTTCTGATTATGGGTGGATGAAAAGAAATATGGTTTAGTCATTGAAATTGAGCAAGATCTCTGTCAGTGATACTGAAAATGACTGTAGAAATCTGTGCTGCCAACAGATAACCCTTCCTTTTCCTTCCCTCACCCTGTCCACCAGCTGCAGAAAGTTAACCCTTTCTCTCCCTCACCTTATCCACCAGCTGCTGAAATTTGATCCTTTCCCTCCCTCACCCTATCCACTAGCTGCATAAATTAATCCTTTCACTCCCTCACTCTGTCCACCAGCTGCAGAAACTTGACCCTTTCACCCCTCACTCTATCCACCAGCTGCAGAAACTTAAACCCTTTCATCCCTCTATCCACCAGCTGCAGAAACTTGACCCTTTCACCCCTCACTATCCACCAGCTGCAGAAACTTAACCCTTTCATTCCCTCACTCTATCCACCAGCTGCAGAAACTTAAACCCTTTCATCCCTCTATCCACCAGCTGCAGAAACTTAACCCTTTCATTCCCTCACTCTATCCACCAGCTGCAGAAACTTAAACCTTTCATCCCTCTATCCACCAGCTGCAGAAACTTAACCCTTTCATTCCCTCACTCTATCCACCAGCTGCAGAAACTTAAACCCTTTCATCCCTCTATCCACCAGCTGCAGAAACTTAACCCTTTCATTCCCTCACTCTATCCACCAGCTGCAGAAACTTAACCCTTTCATTTCCTCACTCTATCCACCAGCTGCAGAAACTTAACCCTTTCACTCTCTCTCTCTCTCTCTCTCTCTCTCTCTCTCTGTCCACCAGCTGCAGAAACTTATACTCCCTCACCCTATCCACCAGCTGCAGAAACTTAAACCTTTCATTTCCTCACTCTATCCACCAGCTGAGAAACTTAACCCTTTCACTCTCTCTCTCTCTCTCTCTCTCTGTCCACCAGCTGCAGAAACTTATACTCCCTCACCCTATCCACCAGCTGCAGAAACTTAATCCTTTCATCCCCTCACCTTATCCACCTGTTGCAGAAACTATATTCATTCCCTCACTCTATCCACCAGCTTCAAAAATATAATCATTTCACTCCCTTACCCTATCCTCCAGATGTTATAAACTGTCACTGTTTATTCATGTGATAATTATAGATTTATTCTTTCTCAGACGGAAGAAGGAGGCAGAGGAGAAGGCACAGCAAGAAAAACAACAGCAGGAAGAATTCTTGCGACAGCTGGAGGCTGAGAAACAAGCAGAAGCAGCAGAGAAAAAACAAAAGGTATAGGGTTTTTTGAAATAGTTAACCCTTTGAAATTAACCCTTTGACTCCCACATCCTGTCCATCAGCATCCTGTATTGTCAACCATGCTAGTAAAACAAAAACTTAACCCTTTGACTTCCTTACCCTGTGTAAGTGTTTAATGACATGTTCTGTATAAGTGAGGGAGTCAGAGGGTTTTAAGTTTTGCAGTTGGTGGATAGGATGCAGGAGTCAAAGGTTTTTTTTTTGTTTTTGTTTTTGTTTTGTTTTGTTTTTGCTGTCCCGTCTTCTGCACAGCTCCTGTGCCACAATCCTCATCCTGCTGCCTTTTGGCTTTCCAACATCCCCCCCCCCCCCCCACCATCCCCACTGAAGTCGAAGTCACCATGAGAGCAGGGTATGAATGGTCACAATAGTGTGGGATAGATTTTCACAATATGATGATGAGAATGGGGATGGTAATGATGTTGCCATATAGAATTCTGATAATGATGTTGCCACATAGAGTTCTGATAATGATGTTGCCGTATAGAGATGCATTTTGGATTTAGACTGTGATAGGGCTGTGTTCTGCTGTTACTTTCATGATACCTCAGATCTGTCAAATTTAATCCCAAATGAGTCAGCTTAAGGATTAGACTTGACTGTAGAACAGTTACTTAAATGTAAAATGCCCTACATGTTCCATTCCAACATGCACACATACCCACGTGCGCACACACACATACACGCAAATGTATGCACACAGGCATTAAACACTCAGTCACACACACACAGAAGCTTACACACACATGCACACTCATGCACGCGCATGCACACACACACACACACCCCACACACACACACACACACACACACACACACACACACACACACACACACACACCCCACACACACACACCCCACACACACACACCCCACACACACACACACACACACACACACACACACACACACACACACACACACACACACACACACACACACACACACACAGAGGTCATCATCATATGCCCTGCCGCATGGTGTTGGCAATCATGGCCTCCGTATATGTCTATCCCTTGTTGCTGCAAGCACATCTTCTACCCTGTCTGCCCTCAGCCACCCTGCAAGTCCATCCAATATTTTCTCACTGGGTCTGCCTGGTGTCTCTTTCCCTCCAGCTTTCCTGTTGTGACCAGGTGCTCCAATCCCCTTTCCCCATAAAATGGCCTATAAATGTTGACTTTTCCTAATCTTCCTTATAAATGATCTTCTTATGTCTGCCTCCATCAAGATTGTCTCATTTGTTTTCTTTGCTGTCCATGGAACTCTCAATGGTGGTATTGTATGCCTTTCACTCAGACGTAATATTTCTTTTACCTTACATCCCTGTGATTAATTTGTTCCTGTCCCAGGAGTTCCAGAGGCAGCAGATGGAAGCCCTGCAGCAACTGCAGCAAAAACAGGCCTTGCACATAACTGAGGTATGCATTGTTTTGGGTTTTTTAGATTAGAGAGAAAAAAGTGTGTGTGTGTATGCGTTTGGGTGTGCGTGTGCATGTGCGTGTGTGTGTGTGTGTGTGTGTGTTCTGCAATAGGAAAAAAGTGTGTGTGTGTGTGTTCTGCAGTAGGGAAAAAGTGTGTGTGTGTGTTCTGCAGTGTTTTTTTCAGGTGTGTGTATGCACGTTCCTGGGGTTTTTTCCTTTCTTTTTTCTGTTAACTGGTTTGATTCTAACATAGAGATAGTTGTGATGTGTTTCGCAGTCTGTAGATGGACAGTTTTAAAATTTGATATCTCCTGTTCCCAATTTTTAGTTGATGAACAGAGCCCCAACCCCGTGGGGATGCCGGGGGTTCTTTAAGTACAAATAGTATCCTCAGCTTCTGGAAAAATTTGTGCTAGAAATGTCATCTTTTCTGTCATTCTCTTTGTTTCTAAATTCTTTCTTCCTCCTTTTCTTTCTGTCATTTCTTCCTGTCATTTTCTGCCTTGCTGGTCCATTCACCTGTATATGTTTGATAAAGTGTTAATGTACCTTTTTTCAGGATTGATAATTGAGTGCATGTATAAAGTGCATTATAAGCTTTAGGGAAATGAGATGCGCAGAAGCAATTTTAGGTAATTTAGGCCTATTTTTGTATATGCTTTAGTGTCCGTAGTTATGTTTGAATTTGTATTCAGGTATGTTTTTTTTCATTCCCCAGTGTGATAAATTGGACGGAGTGGTCACCTACAGGTGCATCTCCATAGATTACGTGCGCAAATGCATTGATAAGCATACTTAACTTTCTTTTTCCTTTTTTTCCTGTTGAAGTATTGTGTACATTTTGAAACAGTTATAGCCAAGATATGACTCTATGCAGTCTACTGGGCTTTAAACAAAAATAATAACAATAACAAGTAAAGCAGACTGCTAATGCCCCATCCTCTGTTTTCACATTGCAGGCGTTTGGGCTAGCAGGAAAGAATTAGTACTACATTTTATTTTGAGTGAGCAGACTCTGAACTTGTTTAGAATGAAATCAGGCTCTAGCTGATGAATTTCTTTCTAGATGACTTGTTGCATATTCTTGTTTGACTGGGTGTAGGTAGAATTCATTCGTTTTTGGCATAATATTGACCGACCTTCAGTCACACTCCTACTGTCTGTGGTGAAGCAAAAAATGAGTATGTCATTTCTCATTTGTAGTCAGATGGCATGCGTTAGTGAAGACAGTTTGTGTAGTTTTTGTTTGTGTATGTGCATTGTCGACTAGTAGCTTTATCTGATCAACGTTACACTGGACTTGTTTCATGTCAAATGGAAACAGGATGTGAGTGAAATATGTTCCAGTTGCTGTTGTTTTTTTATTCTTGTTATTACTGTTGTTGTTACTGTTTTGTTGCTTTGTTATTGTTTCTTTGACTAATTTTTTTCTTTGTTTGTTGTTTTTTGACATCATTTCTTGTAGAGTGATGGTTAACACTTACACTAGCAATGCCGCATGAAAAATTGAAATTGGGTTTTGAGTTAAAAGATGTATATGGTTTTGAAGATATTGTTGTTCTGAGTAAAAGGCAGTTTAAATTTTTCAAATCGGACCAATAGTTCACGAGATATTCCAATTTGAAGCGTCAAAAATTTCTTAAATTTTGGTACCACGTTTTAGTGGGACAAAGAAGAGATGTGTGGGACAGCTGTCACAGAACAAACCCATCAAATGGCATGGTATGCTGATTTTGCTGGAAATGACATTCATTTTGTAATTGTGAGAGACAGACAGGATCAAATGTCATGAAATTTTGATCGTTGATGTATTTTTGTATGCCGAATTGAATGAAACTATTATCGTAGCTCTGCGACGAGCCATTTTTGTCTTATTACAGGAAACATGTGACATTTGGCATGTTTTATCAGTTTTTCATTAATAATTGCCCATATTGTATTTATAACAGACAAAAATGAAGCTAGAAACAAAACAAGGATATATAATCATTTCATGAGATAGATATAAAATCATTTTGCTCATCGTTCAAGTGTCTTATTACTGCAAATCAAACCAAAAAAGTCATGACTCGCTACTTCAGTATCTTATGAATAATTTGTAATATTTCATCAGTTTCTGTACATATAAAAGGAAATCTGAGAATCAATGACTTCTGGAATCACGTCAATAATTGAAATATTAAAAATTACTGCATGCTTTTATGCTGCAGTCTATCCAAAAATATCATCCGATCAAAATTCTTCTAAAAACTAAACACACATAACACACACATACACATACATACACATACACACAAAGGAAAACATTACAGACAAGATTTTTGTACATTACATTTGATTTTTATTTTATACATCAGTGTTTAGAGAAAAAAATTCAGTAGACTGTGGATGAGTCAAGTCCCTGAACATTTAGCACAGCCTGAGTCCAAAGAAAACTTCAGGAAGGATATGGGACCACTCGCCATTCAGGAATAGGTCACTTAACTCCTGCAGTAGAGAAATATATAAATCTCTGCATAATATATACTATTCATTGAGAGACTGGAAAGGAAAGGAAACCATGATGCATAGTCTAAACATCAATATTAATTTAACATTAAGCCCAAACTTGCGACTTTAATTTTTAGCATATTACTTGTAAAAATCTACCAAAGCTGAGCAATCCTGCTAAGTATTTCCAGTGTAATCTTGCCCTTTAATACAAATCAATAACAATAGGCTACTACTAAATAAGATGCAATCTTTCCTTTAAAACAAACTGATGACAATAGGCCTATCCTTTTCAGATACTGACAACAAACAAACAACTATGTAAGCTAATGGATGGCTACTTTACAAATAATACAACTCATAGCCTTCTATTCAGTGCAAAACCTAAAGAAAGAATATTATAACAATGACAGAAGATTTTGTTTTGTGACATTCTAAATCTCTGTGTGTGTTAGTGTGTGTGTGTGTTGTCTCAGAGAGAGAGAGAGAGAGAGGATCATGCCTGTTAACAATGACTTGGATATAAATGTATTGGGGCCTATTTATTTATTTATTCATTTCTTGATCTCTGAGAGAGAGTACAATGACTTGCACAGAATTGTTTGTTGATTTGAAAAAAAAATTATTTAGACCTATTTATTCATTCATTTATTTATTAGAGAGAGAGAGTTGGGGAGGCAGGTATGCGCACCCCTCTGTTTGGACAAACCCATTTTCCACGGCTCGGCGAAGCCCGTCGAGCACATAGTATTTTTAGTAGTAAGCTCGCCCGTCGTGGGTTGAGCAGATCTACACAGCGACATGCAAATTGGCATGACCTCGGGGAGGAAATGGTTGACGAACCTAGCTTCGGCTGACAACTCCGAATCGAGTTTAAACGCAGTTGTCCTTTTCTTGAAAAATACAATGTTACAGATAAAACAGAACTTGATCTGTTGGTTGCTAGTCTTTGTGTGACAACGCGAAACTTGCTGAGCTGAAACTTGCACACTGTTTTGTTCCGCGCAGTAGGCCTATAGCGTCGGCACATTGCGACGTTGTTTTGCTACTGATCTGGTATAGATCCTCGTGTAAAAAGTTGCCGTACGGCCGTATTTTACTTCAAATTGATTTCATATTACACATGCATATAGAAAAAAGCATGTGAAATCGAATCCCGCCGACGAGAAGTTCCAAAAATGGCGACTTACTTGCAAACTTTTCCGATGAAAAAAAGCAAAACTTTGGAAGCGTCGATCTCGGTTCGAAACTAGCACACATAGCTCTCGTCGGGATATATCATTCTGTTACATTAATTCTCATTGGCTGCAAAATTACAATGTGATTGGTTCACAAATATAGCCGTACCGACCGAAATAGTGAAGCACCCCGAACAAACTTCGATTCTGAACGCATACCGTCGCCGCGAGTGCGCTCGAAACGCGGATTTTCGACTTTCTCATCAAATAACTAATTCTATTTTCGCTCTAAGTATATAAAAAGGCAATCATTCAAATCTTTATTCATTTCTAATTCACATAAGACAAAAAATAACAATGAAACACCGATTAAAGAGGCAGTAATACTTGATTGAACTGAAGACCCCCCAATTTTGCGGCCGGCCCCAGTTTTTTGTACCACAAATTTGAGGTCGCGTTTCGGTTCGCGCGGCATTGCTACTTACACCAAACGCTTGTTTCTAGAAACTCTCGTATATGTTTGTTTCTTCTCTCTGCTTACTGTTTCTCACCGACAGTTGAGAAATGAAGACAAAGCACTTATCAAAATCATTCTTTTCTTTCTTTCTTTTTTTGTGGGGGGGGCTTGTGAGATGGTTTGTGTGTGTGTGTGTGATGGCATTTATTTAAATTTACAGCCACATGATTCAACCAGAATTTAGTAAAAAGCGACAACACTCATACACAGACATAGACACAAACATTTACCTTTTTCTGGCTGACATAAAACAGTCCCCCATTTAGAAAAGAAAAAAAAACAGAAAGAAAGGTACAGACGGACAAAAGAGGAAGATGCATGCATGCAAAAGCATGTGCACTGGCAAGGTCTTGAAATGGAATTGGAACCTATGAAACACTGGCACCACCAGAATGATTGGAGCACTAGGATGGGCTGTGATCACTGTCATCATCATGTGCCCTGCCACATGGCATTGGCGATCATGGCCCTCCATATAAATCTATCCATTGTCGCTGCAAGCACATCTCCCACCCTCTCCATCCTCAGCCACCCTTCAAGTCAGTCCAATATTTTCTCCCTGGGTCTACCTGGCATGAACAGGCCAAATTTTTATTTTTGGGGGGCGGGATTGAGCTCAAAAGACAGAAGGCCCACAGCTCTTTCAGCAGAGTTAGCCAATCCCCATAAGATAAGGGTTATGTGATGAACTTTTTGAGTCAACAGCTATGAGGCAATCAGGGTTATATGGTGACTCTTAACTTTTTTTCTTGATGAATCAACAGCTATAAGGCAATCAGGTATGTGGTGACTCTAACTTTTTTTTTTTGATGAATCAACAGCTATGAGCCAATCAGGTTATAGGTGACTCTTAACTTTTTTTTTTTTTGATGAATCAACAGCTATGAGCCAATCAGGGTTATATGGTGACTTAAATGTTTTTCTTGATGAATCAACAGCTACAAGCCATTCAGGGTTATATAGTGACTTAACTTTTTTTCTTGATGAATCAACAGCTATGAGCCATTCAGGGTTATATGGTGACTCTTAACTTTTTTTCTTGATGAATCAACAGCTATGAGCCATTCAGGTTATATAGTGACTTTTAAACTTTTTTCTTGATGAATCAACAGCTACAAGCCATTCAGGGGTTATATAGTGACTCTTAACTTTTTTTCTTGATGAATCAACAGCTATGAGCCATTCAGGGGTTATATGGTGACTCTTAACTTTTTTTCTTGATGAATCAACAGCTATGAGCCATTCAGGGGTTATATAGTGACTCTTAACTTTTTTCTTGATGAATCAACAGCTATGAGCCATTCAGGGTTATGTGGTGACTCTTAACTTTTTTTCTTGATGAATCAACAGCTATGAGCCATTCAGGGGTTATATAGTGACTCTTAGCTTTTTTTCTTGATGAATCAACAGCTATGAGCCAATCAGGGTTATATGGTGACTCTTAACTTTTTTTCTTGATGAATCAACAGCTATGAGCCATTCAGTGGTTATATGGTGACTCTAGTCTTAACTTTTTTCTGATGAATCAACAGCTATGAGCCATTCAGTGTTATATGGTGACTCTTAACTTTTTTCTTGATGAATCAACAGCTATGAGCCATTCAGGGTTATATGGTGACTCTTAACTTTTTTCTTGATGAATCAACAGCTATGAGCCATTCAGGGTTATATGGTGACTCTTAACTTTTTTTCTTGATGAATCAACAGCTATGAGCCATTCAGTGGTTATATGGTGACTCTTAACTTTTTTCTTGATGAATCAACAGCTATGAGCCATTCAGTGGTTATATGGTGACTCTTAACTTTTTTCTGATGAATCAACAGCTATGAGCCATTCAGGATTATATGGTGACTCTTAACTTTTGACTGTTCAATTGTTGAACAGCTTCCATCCACTGTCAGCTGGGCACGGCAGTCAACAAGTCAGGGGCATGCAGGGCCATCACGCACACTGACGGATATTCAACAGGAGGAGGAGAGACTGAGGCAACAACAGCAGGTGAGGAGGGGTAGTTGTGGAACAATGGTGGAAGGGTTAGGGGAGACAGTGGTCTGAACTTTAGAGTATCTGATTGGTTAAGTTGTCTCCTGCTTTGTTATTGTTGAATGTGTGGCCTAATGTGAAATTGCTTGCCCAGGATGCGAGAAACTCTAGTTCAAATCACAGATCAGACAGGCATTTTTCTTTGCCCTCCATTCTATCATAAATGGAGATCTAGATGCTAGTCCCATAGATGAGATGATAAACCGAGATATGGCATGCACACACGCTCAGATCACGCAGCAGTAGAGTTGTTCCTGGCAAAATTTTGTTGAAAATACATTTTAAATGGGTGAACAAATACCACATAACACAGACAAACAAACAAAAAAAGCTAGTAGTGCTGCTGTACTGCAGTGACTTACTCCTGCCAAGTGGAGCAGTCTAGATTTCATATTGTAGATTCATTGCGACAAATCAGAAATAAATACAAATAATATGTTGGTTGATTGATTGGTCAATTTGATTGGTTAATTACTTTCAGTTTTTGGTTGTTTCGTTTGACTTACTGATTGACTGATTAAAGTGGTTGGAGGGCTGGGTTATGAGTGGATAGATGTTGTGTCAGTTTTAACAAAAATTTGTATGTATTTGTTGTCTTCTAACCCTTTGTTTCTCTCACTCTATCTGCCAATCCTGCATTGTCAGCCATGACAGCAAGGCAAGACCTGAACCCTTTCACCCCCCCCCCCCACCCTGTCCACCAACTTTTTTCAGGAAGGTGGTGAAAGGGTTAGGGTTTTGCAGAGTATGGACAGTTTGTAGAGTGAAAGGTTTAAAGTAGTCTTTATTGGAATGTGGAATGTACATTGATTGTGTATATAGTGTTTTTATATCACAAGAGGTTTTTTGCTCTGTGCTGCAGAAGAAAAGTTCCCTTTGTAGACGAATACCATGGCCCTGTTCAGGGTTGGGGAAAGTGAAACGTTCAGGAAAAGCATTGGCACCCCCTTGAGAAATGGGACCTGGGAGTAGTTAGGTCTCTGTAGCTACTGACAACCATCAACAAAGGGAAGGTAGAGCCAGTGGATGTCCAGTACCAGACCCAAGATCAGATACCCAGAGCAGTTTACCAAAAAACAGCACAAGGAAGCAAGAAGAAATCATGCATAACAGTATTGAAGAAGAGGACCAACATTAGAGGAGGGTGGGGGGAGTGGGGGGTGGGAGGAGAATGAGAGAGATGTAGAGAGACAGACAGACAGACAGAGAGAGTTGCATGACCCATCAGGTCATGTCCCATTCCCAGCTGGGTAGACTGGAGACCGGTTGCAAGAAATGTTTCTCGAGACAAGGTCAAACTTGTGTTGTCAGATTGGAAGGCGGGAGCTATACTTCTGTGCCAACCAAGTCTTGGTAATTTTTTACACTTACAGCAGTCTAAACAGTGTACTTCAAAAAAGAAAACAGTGTGTAGGCATCCAGGTTGCTTATGCATGTGCGACATATGTGTGGGCTGCATTCTGAATAAGTTTATCTGTTCATTCCTTTAATGTCTTCATGAAACTTTGCTCCAGCTTTCTTCAAATGATAGAAGCTAGTGGATAGGGTGAAAAAGCTTTGCTACCCCTTCTTCTCGTCCCCTGTACATAGCTGGGCTCAGCTTTCATGTGCACTCGAATATTCGAGTAGGCTTTTATGTTTATGGCCATTCTGTTGTTTTTCAACCTGGTAGGTGTTTTTGTTTATGTAAGCTACCAAACACTAACATGGCTTACAGGATACTTGATCTTCTTATGCTTGCATGAACACCCAGGAGGTTTAGGCACTAGCAGGGCTGCACATACATAGACTTGGAAGATGAGAAAAAGCTCCATTGAAAACTCACCCACCTTTTTCCCATGGAAAAAGCTCCACCATTTTTTTCCCACCAGATGGTACCAAAGCAGGCTCAAACCCAAACCTTCCAAGTTGAAGATCAGTGTTTTAACCCTTTGACTCCCGCACCCTGTCCACCAACATCCAGTACTGCCAACCATGCTAGCAAAGCAAAAACAACCCTTTGATTCCCTCACCCTTTCCACCAGCTTCCTGTGACTGTTATGCCCTTAGTGGTGAGAGGGTGAAAGGGTTTACAGTTACCTTTGTGCTGTGACCTTGCTGTACATAAGAGATCTGTTGTGTGTTGGACAGAGTGAGGAATTGGCCAGACAGCAAGCAGAACAGCTGGAGCTTCAACTACTACAACAACAGCAGCAGCAGAAGTCCTGGGGCAAAAATGGGTAAGTTCATGCACAGTTCTCATCGGAATTTGTAATAGTACTTGACCATCTTGCCACTGCAAACTGGTTGGCTCCTTTGTTAGAGCTGTATACTTGTGAATCATGATTCTAGTGTCTGAAAACTCTTACACACCCAATCTGCAGCATAAAACCCGGGGCAAAATGGGTAAGTCCACGTTATCAGTGGAATTTTTTAACAGCACACAATCGTCATCTTGCCACTGCATGATGGCTGGCTTCGTTGATATAGCTGTGAACTTGTGAATAGTGAATCTAGTGTCTCAAGTTCCGAACACCCAAACTGCTGCATAAAAACTGGCCTGTTTGTTGCCCATGTGGATGCATTGGTCATTTTGGTGGTGTCAGCTTAGTATTTCATAGATTCTGTTCCACCTATTTGAAGACACCAGCACATAGGGTTTTACACAGGCTCAAGGAATCTGTCCAATAAATATGGCAAATTGGATGGATCGCATGTAGATTTGGCTGAATACAAAAAGATTGGCTGAGTATAATGAATCCCTCTAAATTCTTGAGCCTATTTGCCTTTTAGGGACTTCTTTCTTCTTGCATTTGTCATCTACATTTCAGTCCACGTCTGGTGATGGATATGGCCATCTTAGTCCTGTCCATTGCTGTTGGTCTTGGTGGTCAGTGGAGTTGAAGTCAGCCACACCTCTTGACACTCTACTTGCTAGAGGTGTCATCGATGCAGTGTGTGTATTTAACTGTCTGGTCCCGTTGACCACAGAGGTAGCTTGGTGAAGGTGTCAGTTTGAACTTGCATTATGAGGCAGTCTTAAGCTTTTTGTTTTATCATGTTGTGTGTTATCCGTGTGTTCAGAAAAAGACAGCAGCCACAACGCGGCAAGACACTGATGGAAATCCAGCAAGAGGAAGAGAGACAACTACAGAAGGAGCAGCACAAAGTTCACCAGCGACAGCAGCATCAGGCCAAGGTAGCTCCCTTTTGCTGCATTAGTATTACTACGACTAGTATTACTACTGTTTCTATTTGTGTAGTGCAAACACACTCAAACACTCAATCTCAGCTGAATACATACACATATATGCACAACATATCAGTCAAGATCGTCTCATTGCACACACAACCACTCACACACACACACACAGGCAGGCATACCCATGCACACACAACACAAGCACACACACACATACACATACACATACACATACACACACACACACACACACACACACACACACACACACACACACACACACACACACACCACACACACAACACCACCACCACACAAACCACACACATATACACATCTGTCTACTCGTACACACACACACTTTCACTCACACACAAAAGCGTAAATGACGGAGGCAGACACAGGCTCAGCAAACACATGTCAACCAATACGGCTGCGACCAAATGAGAGCCACAAAACACACAGTGAAAAAACAGACCAACTCATTATGAAAAAAAGAAAACTAAAACAAACCCAACGACAGCGTGTCACAAAACCAAAACAAACCCAACCACAGCCTGTCAGTCATTAACACAAACAGTAACGAGAATACTGTGCAATGTTTCAGAGCCTGAGTCTGTCACAGGCGGCAGCGTGGGGAGGAAGCAGTTCCTCTTCTGCCTCCTCTGCTGCTCCCTGGAATTCGTCGTCCTCCTCCTCCCAGGCTTCATCAGTGTGGGGGTCTGTTGATGCGCCCTCCTCAGGAATCTGGGGGGCCAGTGAACCCTCTCTCCCCACGCGTGGCGGCCCAGGGAAAAAGTCTGGCAGAGATAGGTGAGTTTGGTGACGGTGCTTGTTGCATCTTTCACTCTTTATTTTATTAGTAGAGAAGTGACTGTGCAAGACTGCTTGCAGGTCTGTGTTTAAAGAGTATGTGTGTGAGAGAGTGTGTGTGTGTATGTGTGTGAGAGAGAAAGAGAGTGTCATTGTGTGCGTGCAAGAGTGTGTGTGTGTATGGGCGAGTGAATGACTGAGGTGTGTGTGTGCGCTCGCGCATGTGCATGTGTGCACGCGCTCGTGTGTGTGTTCATGCGTGTGTGCATGTGCGTGTTGTCCGTGTGTGCGGTGCGTGCAAGTGTGTGTGTGTCATTGTGCATGTGTGTGTCATGTGTGTGTTGTGTGTGAGGGCTTAAAACGTTCCGTGTTTGGGCGGAATTTGCTATTTCGGTTTGTCAAAAAAAACAAAAAAAACCGAAAGGAGCAAGGCATTCATGATCGGCTTGCAAGTATTCATATCAACGGCGCACAAGTTATGGCCCCTGATTTGCCCCCGGACCCCCCTAGTTTCAGTGGTTTTTTTCCTCCTCCTGTTTTAAGCACTGGTGTGTGTGTGTGTGTGGTGTTGTGTGTGAGGAGAGAGGAGGAGAGAGAGTGTGTGTGTGTGTGAAGAGAGAGAGAGAGTGTTTGTGTGTGTGTGTGTGTGTGTGTGTGAGAGAGAAGAGAGAGTGTTTTGTGTGTGTGTGTGTGTGCGTGTATGAGAGAGACAGAGAGAGTGTTTTTACATGTTTGTGTTTATGCATACCTCGGTGTGCAATTTGAGTGTATGCATACGTATATGTTGAAGATGCCTGCTGGGCATGGGATGAGTAAAAGGAGAAGATAAAAATCTCATAGGGTTAACAACCTAACAATTAAGAATGAACAAAGGGAATTTATTTGATTGACAAAACAATGTTGGGTCTGACAATAAAGAAATCTTGTATGTTTCATCCATCAAAAATGTTTTTTTATTCGCTTTTCATGTCTTTCTCACTTTCATATTCTGATTTACTTGAATGCTGGCAGTTCTTGTAAGTCAGACATGGATAACAATTGTAATTTAGACTGCCACGTGGTAAGTTTATTTTATTAAAGGTGTCAGTGAAACGTATTACTGACTGAAAGAGTATGAGTTCAAACCCCCACCATTACGAAAAAACATTGAAGGATTTTTCGGCTACATTTAACTCTTACCTTGAATTGAATGTGCTGTGGGCTTGTTGGGGAAAATGGCGATTACACAGTCAAGTTCATCCAGTTTACAGATGCGTCATTCAGGCTGTTGCTCATATTTCCTGACCAGTACTGCTGTATCTCCCAGGCTTGGTTGATGCCTAGTTATATGAGAAAGTACAGCCCTGTCAAACAGTGTCAGTCCAGAATGACACTCACACATCGTCACTGTGATCCCTTATCTTGTCATTGTAACATTGTGAAAAAGATCATCCCAGAACATATGGCCCTTCATGCCTTGCTGTCATGGTGTCATGGTGACCTGAGTTTCTGTGGGTTTGGAGGTATTTTGGAGAGCTGAATAGTGTGGGTGGGGATAATGATGTAGGAGCTGTATAGAAGATGGGGGGACCTCTGCCCACCCACCACCCCTTTCCAAAAAAGATATTAGTATGATTAGCGTCGTCGTCGTCTTGGGCATCAACATCATCATCGTCGTCATCATCATCATCATCATCATCATCAATAGTAATTACTATTGATGATGATGATGATGATGATGATTGTCATGATTATTGTTATCATTTACTATTAATAGTAGTAGTAGTATTGTTGTTATTTTTGTTATCATTATTATTGTTATTGTGAACACTTGCATTTGTGTCATGGTAACAGAAATGATGATTGATTTATCATTTGCAGCAACAAAACCCAGCAGATGTCATCAGAGTTCCCTGCTCTACGCAGTGAGAAATCACACAACTCTTCCAGACAGCAGGGTGCCAAGTCTCTGCCGGGCAAGTCTAAAAAGGAGGAGGTAAAGAATGTGTGTGTGTGTGTGTGTGTGTGTGTGTGTGTGTGTGTGTGTGTGTGTGTGAGAGAGAGAGAGAATGTGTGTCTGTGTGTGAGAGAATGTGTGTGTGAGAATTGTGTGTGTGTGTGTGTTCCCTTGTTTTGTCTTCATTTTGTTAAATTTTCGCCTTGCTGTTGTTACTGATAATGCAGGCAGCCATAGGGTGAGAAAATCAAAGGGATTAACTTTTACTCTGCTGTCATGGCTGACAACATACGGAGCTGATGAATAGGGTGAGAGGGTTAGGTTAACTATTTGCTTTGCTGGTAATGCACGAAGTTGGTGGGTCAAGAGGGTTGATTTTGCTTTACTGTTGCATGGGTGCAACTCCTCCGGCTACAGACCGGAATCCGGTTTTTGAAAAACGGTCGAGCGGACAGATCCGGTTTTTGAAAATTTGACAAGGAAAAAAAAAAAAAAAAGCCGATTAAAATCCTTCGATACAGTGAGCATCTCCGCTTCTGCTCCGAGTGTTCGTAAGCAAAGCGATTGGGAAAAAAATGCCGATTAAAATCCTTCGATACAGTGAGCAACTCCGCTTCCGCTCGGAGTGTTCGTAAGCAAAGTGATTGGCGCTCTCCTGTGTTGGAGGTACAGAAGATCCGAAGCAGGTGACTGGAATTAGCAGGCGACTTTTCGTTCGACGTTTGAGTATGCATTATCTCACGGAAGCAGATTTTTCACGTCTTGCGAAGGTGGAGGAAGGGGTGAAAAACAAGTGGAGGTGGGAGTGGCTGAAGCAGAAAGACGAGCAGGACAAAGAGTACGGAGAGTAGTGTCGGAAACTTGACTTACCAGGAACATGTTTCTGCGCAGTTTGCTCTAAGCAAATCAAGTACTGAAGTAGCCTACGGCACGAGTGGGAAGAAAAAACTAAAGGAACATGCCGATCATCCCAGCCACAAGGAAAATGTGATGGTTAGTTACGTTTTCATGCTATTTCTGCACAGGCCACTTCTGCACAACCCAGTTCCAGCATCTACACAGTGCCAAAAGGTGGCAAAAGAGCTGCCATGAAGTCATCACAAGACATTAGACAGTTTCTGAAGAAATCTAGAATGGACATTTAACCATCTTCCACTTTTTTTAAACAATAATGTGTCTGAACTGTTACTGATGTTGTTGATTTTATGAACAAAGGCTACACTCATGTTGGCCTGGAAACACCTTATGAATGACTAGTGCTAATCTTCAAATGATTTCTGTCTCCTCATCACTTAGAGGATTGTCAGATACTGTGTTATGGTCAGTTTGGACCTGTGTTATAAACACAAGTGATACTGTTTGGCAGATAAACTGTGAAGGAGGATTGGAGCAAAAGAGTGATATTGACTGGACTGGTTTCTGTATTCTTAAGACTGACTTTGACAGAATTATTCAGCTGTTGCTTCTTCCAGATTTTTCTTTCATGATTAACTAGTAATCTATCATGGTTAGTACTGGTGGTAACACTGCTATTCTGTTACCATGTAAGTCAGAAATATGTCAATTTTTCTGTTCATTTGTTCATGCTCAGATTAAAGGAGAGACCCCCCAAATCATCATAAAAAGGCTAATTTTCTTTCAGCTTCAGAGGGGGCGTTGCCCCCCTGACCCCCAACAAGGGCTCTGCCCCTGTACCCCACCAGGGCCTGGGCGGCCCCTGGACCCCTGCCTTTCAGGTTTTTTCTTTTTCAGGAGTTGCACCCATGCTGTTGTTGCTGATGATGCAGGAATTTGATGGGTTAGGTCAGTAAGAGAATGAAAGGGTTCAGTTTTTGGAAGAGTGAAAGGGTTCAGTTTTGTATAGCTGATAATACAGGAAGCTGATGGATAGGGTGAGAGAGTGGAAAGGTTAACATCAAGCACATGAGAAAATACCTACGTACATATGCACGTACACACATACACTCATATGCATGCACATGTGCGCACACGCACACACACACACTCACGCACGCACGCAGGCACGCACACACACACACACACACACACACACACACACACACACACACACACACACACACACACACACACACACACACACACACACACACACACACACACACACACACACACACACACACACACACACACACACACACACACACACACACACACACACACACACATATATATATACACATACACACACACACACACACCACCACACACACACACACACACACACACACACACACACACACACACACACACACACACAAACACACACACACAAAACACACACCACACACACACACACACACACACACACACACACACAGTGCATAGGTAGTATCCTGTCAGTGACACGTTTTTGTGAAGACCAGTAGTAGCTCTTTTGGTGTACTGAAAACTTGACAGTTGAGATTAGCCCCATGTGGGCATCATTTTTAATGGTGGGCTCAGGTGATAGAGCCATAGGGCTCAAGACCTGATGTCTCAAGTTCACTTCCAGCCTGCAACATGAAAACTGGCCTTTCACTGCCAATTTTAATGTTCTGCAATCATTCAGGTGGTGTCATAGTGTTTCTTAGTCCTGTTCTGCCCATCTGTGACCTGCCAGCACGAAATCAGTCTTAACTAGCATTTTGGGTATTTTGAGATATACATATCGATATACTGGAAAGTATACATTCTGCTGATTATTTTGGTTCTTGAATAAAGCTTGAACTCAAAAAAATGTAGAAGTTATATATATTTATATATGTTGTATGACGGCCATTTTGAGAAAACGGCCTCTAAAGTTTTTATGTACTCTCCTACACATTTTCCTTAAATTTCTTTATTTGGCCGCTTTGATCCAGTTTATTTATAATTTTAACTGTCATTACCTGAAAGGTGCACCAAAGAGTTCTCTGTCAGTATATTACATGTGGGTTACGGTTCATAATAAGAGTCAAAAATAGGTACTTTTGGTAGGAAGTTGCGTTCTTTCTCCTGCGATCAGTCCATTAAATACCCTTTAAAATTGATTAATAAGATTTTTTCAAGAAAAAATTTCTGTGAGGGATAGATTATAGTCTACAGAAATCAATTTTGAGAAAAAATCAAAACACCCCAGATCGACCCTCAGTCACCTTTTCAGCTCCTAGTGCTGTTCAACTGACTGCAAGTTAAGACTGATTTGGTGATGGGAGGTCACATTTCTATCTCCACCCTCCACTTTCAAGACCTTGTCAGCATATGTTTTTCACAGGCTGTAGGAGTTCCAGATAATTACTGTGAGATTTGGGTGGAAAACATGGAAATGTCAGAATGTAATGAATCCTCTTGAGAACAAAGTCTGATCTCTGCTTGTATTTTACTCTACTTATGCAGATGTATACATACATAGTGGTATACCATTTGTCGTAAATGAATGTTAGTTTGCAGTTTCCCATGGGCTCAGAAGGCTGATTCCTATTGAAGTTCTGTTCATTTTAACTTTAATTGACAGACATTCAAAAACTATTTTCTGTTACCGTTTTCTTTATCATTTCTGTGTCATTTAATCCCCACAGCTCTCCAGCATGCCTCCAAATCCACTGAAACTGAGTTCACCATGAGAGCAGAGCATGAAGGACAACAGAAATCTGGGAATTTTTTTTTATACAAGGCTAAGATGATACATGAGAATTTTTATGAGATGCTATTCTTATATCAACCAGTCCAAAATATATAGACAGCCATTATGTTGGCCCGGAAAATTGAAAATTGAGTGGTACCCCCAATGTATGTATAAAGTGGATGTGACTCTACTGTGTGGTTCCCTGTCTTCCCAATAAGCCCATGGAATGCTGAACTTGGCGTAGGAGCCGATCAGGGCTAGAAAATCCTACAATAATTTTTTGATTGATGGGTATGTACCTGCAAATGCCAAAAAAATTGATAACCACTTCTGCCATGGGAAACTTGTCAGTTTATGCAAGCAAGGGTTGGAGAAGGTAGAGCCATGAAGGAGACGAGTGGGACTTGCCTCAAACTTGCTGCTTTGATGTTGGTGAGGAATCTGTTACCTCACGCCCGTATGACCGATCAAAAGCTGATAAGCTTATCTATACCTTCTTTCGTATGATGCAGGAGGCTGTACAGAGACTGTTCAAGGAGACGCCAGAGGAGAAGGATGAAATGACTATGTGGACTGAGGCATACCTGGAGTCCATGAATTTTCAGTTTTCTGGTGAGTACATCATTCTTCAGGGTTTGGAAGGAAAATCGATGAGGGGGGAATAAGGTGGATACCATCCGCATAATGGTGGCTTTAGAAAAGGTTGAGGTGTCTACACCTCACTCCCTTATGACCCATGTTAGGGTTATGGGGTTTTGGAACTATCTTACTCATTTTTTTGTCTTTTACTTAATCTTTTTCCTTATTTATTTACTCCGCCTTGCTCCGTCCATTATGACCCACATTAGGGCTGTGGGACTACCTTTTAACGATTTTTTTTTGTTTTACTTAATCTTTTCTGGTTGGAAAGAAAGGAGAAGAAAATGTAAACGAAAATAAAAACAAAACAAAAAAGAAAAAGATGGAAAAAAAAAAAAAAAGAGAGAAAAGAAATGGAAAAAAGTGTGAAGAAGAAGAGTAGCATCAACAAAACCAGCAACACAACAACAACACTGAAAAACAATGTGAACAGAGCAAACAAAGCAAACAAGCATAAAAAAACAATATTTCCACTGAACTAAATAACAAAAGAACTATAACTGCTATTCATTGCTGATGATCCAGTGGAGACAAAATAACTGATTTCCCTGAAAAAGGAAAAAAAAGCCTAAATTAAAACAGAGAGGTTGCTTTCTTTGTTACTTTGACAGGGCTGAAAGGGTTTTTGCTTATTAAAACATATTTCTAACCATGCAATGTCTGCTGAGGTTGCTGCCCCTGACCAAGTAATTTTTGCTCGCAGTCAACACTATAAGTCGTGTCATATGAAATCCTCTTAACATGCCTGTTTCTGAATAGATTTTTGTAATACTTTGTGAAATTGTGTAAAATGATTTCTTGATATATTATGCAATTTTCTGTCGCAAAACAAAATAATATTTGAATATTAGATTTGATCTGCCTGTGTATTGCCCATACTGGCACCATGAATATTTTGATTGTCGTTTCTTGTGATTTTTACAGAAAACGTGAATTACCATCGTTGCCATTTAACATATCACTGTCACTACTTTCAACAATATTTTTGTTGGAATGGTCACCCAAATCACTGTCAGAGTCAGTGTTTGAATCTTCATTGTCTTCCACGCTCTAAGTTTGTCCTAAAAGATTTCCTCTGGCGATCGCTGGGTAGAACAGTTTGCATTGCCATATTTTAAATGAACAGAAATTCTACATTATGTTTACAGGAAGTTTGGAGAGTAATTTCCCTTTGAAACTTGTCGGCTTTGGTCAGAAGTATGTTAAAGTAGTGTGTATGTGAGAGAGAAAATCATAATTATTTACTTTGAGGAATTAAGAAAGAACTGTTGTTTTGCCCACAGTGGTAATGCTTGTACATGCATATGCATGCACACACATGAAGACTCACTCTCGCATACACACACATACACATACACACATACACACACATACACACTCACAAATACACACACACATACACACGCACATACACACACACACACACACACACACACACACACACACACACACACACACACACACACACACACACACACACACACACACAGAGTACATTTGCACTCACATTACAGATAATAATGGTTATGTGTAACCATGAACTTGCATTCTGTTTTCCAGTGCCAACATTCGTGAACTTGTTGCAGTCTGTGGACTGCACATCTGAGGTGAGATTGTTTCCCCCCCCCCCCCCCCCCAGTTCTTTTATTTCTTTTTTCTTCCTCTTTTTTGTTGCCCCTTTCATTTTCTATCTTCTGCACTGCCTCTATCATTACCCCTTTCATTTTCTATCTTCTGCACTGCCTCTATCACTACCCCTTTCATTTTCTATCTTCTGCACTGCCTCTATCACTACCCCTTTCATTTTCTATCTTCTGCACTGCCTCTATCACTACCTCTTTCATTTTCTATCTTCTGCACTGCCTCTATCACTACCTCTTTCATTTTCTATCTTCTGCACTGCCTCTATCACTACCCCTTTCATTTTCTATCTTCTGCACTGCCTCTATCACTACCCCTTTCATTTTCTATCTTCTGCACTGCCTCTATCACTACCTCTTTCATTTTCTATCTTCTGCACTGCCTCTATCACTACCTCTTTCATTTTCTATCTTCTGCACTGCCTCTATCACTACCTCTTTCATTTTCTATCTTCTGCACTGCCTCTATCACTACCCCTTTCATTTTCTATCTTCTGCACTGCCTCTATCACTACCCCTTTCATTTTCTATCTTCTGCACTGCCTCTATCACTACCTCTTTCATTTTCTATCTTCTGCACTGCCTCTATCACTACCTCTTTCATTTTCTATCTTCTGCACTGCCTCTATCACTACCTCTTTCATTTTCTATCTTCTGCACTGCCTCTATCACTACCCCTTTCATTTTCTATCTTCTGCACTGCCTCTATCACTACCCCTTTCATTTTCTATCTTCTGCACTGCCTCTATCACTACCCCTACTTTGCTCATTTCAGCACTTCAACATATTTTGTTAGATTTTCCATTGATTGAATGTTTGTGTCTCAGATACAAATAAAGATAAATGAAAATCTTATTTTTTTTCCATTTTGGTCAGCATTTTCGCTGCTTGGAAAAAAGTGAAAACATAATTTTGCCAAAATTGTGCAATATCCATACATATTGAACATATTGATTTTCATTATTGTCTATGCAAACACCACACAGCTCACAGAACTGACCTCACATCTTTATTGTAGACAGCTGACTGTGAGTTGAGTTTAAAATGCATGCATGAATGTATGTATGTGCGTGTGCTGGCTGGAAGCAAAAATAGCCTGCTTACAGGTCCCGGTAATGGCTACAGTACTCTGCTTACAGGTCACTGATCATGGCTACAGTATTCTGCTTACAGGTCACTGATCATGGCTACAGTACTCTGCTTACAGGTCACTGATCATGGCTATAGTATTCTGCTTACAGGTCACTGATCATGGCTACAGTACTCTGCTTACAGGTCACTGATCATGGCTACAGTATTCTGCTTACATATCACCAATCATGGCTACAGTACTCTGTTTACAGGTCACTGATCATGGCTACAGTACTCTGCTTACATATCACCAATCATGGCTACAGTACTCTGCTTACAGGTCACTGATCATGGCTACAGTACTCTGCTTACAGGTCACTGATCATGGCTACAGTACTCTGATTTCAGGTCACCAATAATGGCTGCAGTATTCTGCTTGCAGCTCACTGATCACGGCTACAGTACTCTGCTTACAGGTCACCGATCATGGCTACAGTATTCTGCTTGCAGTCACTGATCATGGCTACAGTATTCTGCTTACAGGCCATCAATCATGGCTACAGTGCTCTACTTACAGGTCACCAATCATGGCTACAGTACTCTACTTACAGGTCACCAATCATGGCTACAGTACTCTACTTACAGGTAACCAATCATGGCTACAGTACTCTACTTACAGGTCACCAATCATGGCTACAGTACTCTACTTACAGGTCACCAATCATGGCTACAGTAGTCTACTTACAGGTCACCAATCATGGCTACAGTGCTCTACTTACAGGTCATCAATCATGGCTACAGTTGTCTGCTTACAGGTCATCAATCATGGCTACAATAGTCTGCTTACAGGTCATCAATCATGGCTACAGTTGTCTGCTTACAGGTCATCAATCATGGCTACAGTACTCTACTTACAGGTCATCAATCATGACTACAGTAGTCTACTTACAGGTCACCAATCATGGCTACAGTACTCTACTTACAGGTCATCAATCATGACTACAGTAGTCTACTTACAGGCCATCAATCATGGCTACAGCACTCTACTTACAGGTCACCAATCATGGCTACAGTACTCTACTTACAGGTCACCAATCATGGCTACAGTACTCTACTTACAGATCACCAATCATGGCTACAGTACTCTACTTACAGGTCATCAATCATGGCTACAGTTGTCTGCTTACAGGTCATCAATCATGGCTACAGTACTCTACTTACAGGCCATCAATCATGGCTACAGTACTCTACTTACAGGTCACCAATCATGGCTACAGTACTCTACTTACAGGTCATCAATCATGACTACAGTAGTCTACTTACAGGTCACCAATCATGGCTACAGTACTCTACTTACAGGCCATCAATCATGACTACAGTAGTCTACTTACAGGTCATCAATCATGGCTACAGTACTCTACTTACAGGCCATCAATCATGGCTACAGTACTCTACTTACAGATCACCAATCATGGCTACAGTACTCTACTTACAGGTCATCAATCATGACTACAGTATCTACTTACAGGTCACCAATCATGGCTACAGTACTCTACTTACAGGTCACCAATCATGGCTACAGTACTCTACTTACAGGTCATCAATCATGACTACAGTAGTCTACTTACAGGTCACCAATCATGGCTACAGTACTCTACTTACAGGTCATCAATCATGGCTACAGTACTCTACTTACAGGTCATCAATCATGGCTACAGTACTCTACTTACAGATCACCAATCATGGCTACAGTAGTCTACTTACAGGTCATCAATCATGACTACAGTAGTCTACTTACAGGCCATCAATCATGGCTACAGTACTCTACTTACAGATCACCAATCATGACTACAGTAGTCTACTTACAGGTCATCAATCATGACTACAGTAGTCTACTTACAGGCCATCAATCATGGCTACAGTACTCTACTTACAGATCACCAATCATGGCTACAGTACTCTACTTACAGATCACCAATCATGGCTACAGTGCTCTGTTTACAGATCACCAATCATGGCTACAGTACTCTGTTTACAGGTCATCAATCATGGCTACAGTACTCTGCTTACAGGTCATCAATCATGGCTACAGTACTCTGTTTACAGATCACCAATCATGGCTACAGTACTCTGTTTACAGATCACCAATCATGGCTACAGTACTCTGTTTACAGATCACCAATCATGGCTACAGTACTCTGTTTACAGATCACCAATCATGGCTACAGTACTCTGTTTACAGATCACCAATCATGGCTACAGTACTCTGTTTACAGATCACCAATCATGGCTACAGTACTCTACTTACAGGTCACCAATCATGGCTACAGTACTCTACTTACAGATCACCAATCATGGCTACAGTAGTCTACTTACAGATCACCAATCATGGCTACAGTACTCTACTTACAGGTCATCAATCATGGCTACAGTACTCTACTTACAGGTCACCAATCATGGCTACAGTACTCTACTTACAGATCACCAATCATGGCTACAGTAGTCTACTTACAGGTCACCAATCATGGCTACAGTACTCTACTTACAGATCACCAATCATGGCTACAGTACTCTGTTTACAGATCACCAATCATGGCTACAGTACTCTGTTTACAAATCACCAATCATGGCTACAGTACTCTACTTACAGATCACCAATCATGGCTACAGTACTCTACTTACAGATCACCAATCATGGCTACAGTACTCTACTTACAGGTCATCAATCATGGCTACAGTACTCTACTTACAGGTCACCAATCATGGCTACAGTACTCTACTTACAGATCACCAATCATGGCTACAGTACTCTACTTACAGGTCACCAATCATGGCTACAGTACTCTACTTACAGATCACCAATCATGGCTACAGTACTCTACTTACAGGTCACCAATCATGGCTACAGTACTCTACTTACAGATCACCAATCATGGCTACAGTAGTCTACTTACAGGTCACCAATCATGGCTACAGTACTCTACTTACAGATCACCAATCATGGCTACAGTACTCTGTTTACAGATCACCAAATCATGGCTACAGTACTCTACTTACAGGTCACCAATCATGGCTACAGTTGTCTGCTTACAGATCACCAATCATGGCTACAGTTGTCTGCTTACAGGTCATCAATCATGGCTACAGCACTCTACTTACAGGTCATCAATCATGGCTACAGTTGTCTGCTTACAGGTCATCAATCATGGCTACAGTACTCTACTTACAGGTCATCAATCATGGCTACAGCACTCTACTTACAGGTCATCAATCATGGCTACAGTTGTCTGCTTACAGGTCATCAATCATGGCTACAGTAGTCTACTTACAGGTCATCAATCATGGCTACAGCACTCTACTTACAGGTCATCAATCATGGCTACAGTTGTCTACTTACAGGTCATCAATCATGGCTACAGCACTCTACTTACAGGTCATCAATCATGGCTACAGTATCTACTTACAGGTCATCAATCATGGCTACAGCACTCTACTTACAGGTCATCAATCATGGCTACAGTACTCTACTTACAGGTCATCAATCATGGCTACAGTACTCTACTTACAGGTCATCAATCATGGCTACAGTGCTCTACTTACAGGTCATCAATCATGGCTACAGTAGTCTACTTACAGGTCATCAATCATGGCTACAGCACTCTACTTACAGGTCATCAATCATGGCTACAGTACTCTACTTACAGGTCACCAATCATAGTACAGTCTGTACTTACAGGTCATCAATCATGGCTACAGTAGTCTACTTACAGGTCATCAATCATGGCTACAGTACTCTACTTACAGGTCACCAATCATGGCTACACTACTCTGCTTACAGGTCATCAATCATGGCTACAGTACTCTACTTACAGGTCACCAATCATGGCTACAGTACTCTACTTACAGATCACAATCATGGCTACACTACTCTGCTTACAGGTCATCAATCATGGCTACAGTACTCTACTTACAGGTCATCAATCATGGTTACAGTACTCTACTTACAGGTCATCAATCATGGCTACAGTTCTCTACTTACAGATCACCAATCATGGCTACAGTAGTCTACTTACAGGTCATCAATCATGGCTACAGTACTCTACTTACAGGTCATCAATCATGGCTACAGTACTCTCTCTCAGGTCGCTAATCTTGGCTACGTCTCTCCTTACAGGTTGCCAATTGTAGCTACAATTCTTTGCCATATGAAAGTCAATATCATAATTATTTTCATAACTTTCTTTGATGTTGCATGTATTATGGTTTATTGTTTTCCACAAAATGTTACAGTTGACAGGTTTCCTTTCCCCTTCCCCACTGCCATGTTGTTTTTAATGCTTCTTTTACTCTTTCCTTTCCTTAAATTCTGTGTGTATTTTCCCATATGTTGCTATTTTCTATTGTCTGTCTTCTAGACGAACGTACAGATGAAATGTAAATATTATTGTTTACCACTGCTGAGAACAGACTGAAATAAATGAATAAAGACATGAGAAGACTATGTGTAGCACCACACAACACACTTACAACACACACATGCTACACACCACACAACACCACACACAGTACACCACAGCCACACAGACAAATCTAGCGACAACACACACAACCACACACACCACCAGCAACACTACCACAAACACACACACACACACCACACACAACACACACCAACACAACACACACACACAACACACACCAACACACACACACACACAACAACACAACACCACACAACAAAACAAAGCACACACCACACACACACACACACACACAACACACACACACACACACACACACAACACACACAACACACACACACACACACACACACACACACACACACACACACACACACACACCACAACACAACACAACAACACACACACACACACACACACACACACACACACACACACACACACACACACAACACAACACACACACAACACACACAACACACACACAACACACACACACACAACACAACACAACACAACACAACACAAACACACACACACACACACACACACACACACACAACACACACAACACACACACAACACACACAACACACACCAACACACACACACACAACAAACCACACACAGAACACACAGACACACACAACACATACATCACCACACACACAACACACAACACACACACACACACCACACACACACCCCACACAACACAACACAACGCACACACACACACACACACACACAACACACACACACACACACACACAACACACACACACACACACACACACACACACACACAACACAACACAACACACAACACAACACAACACAACACAACACACACACACACACACACACACACACACACACACAACACACACACAACACAACACAACACAACACAACACACACACACACACACCACACCACACCACACCACACCACACCACACCACACCACAACACAACACAACACAACACAACACAACACAACACAACACACACACACACACACACACACACACAAAAACACACACACACACACACACACACACACACACACACACACACACACACACACACACACACACACACACACACACAGAGTTCCAGGCATTCCATGTACCTGTATGCAACTGAGGTCCACTAAAAAAAAAGTGTGCCGTAGTAAATGTTATCTAACATGAAGGTTTGTGTTACTGATGGCAGTTGCGGGATTACGTGGTCAGCTACCTGGGTGAGGGGAAAAGGGCCATGGAATTTCTCAAAAAGTTCATAGAGAAACGCAAGATGTGCATGGACAAGCCTGCAGTTGAACCCGAACCTGAGGAGGTATTTCTTTCTTTTTTTGTTTGTTTTTTACTTCTTTTTGAGGTTTATTTAAGAATTCACATACCTAGGCAGCATTGTCAGACAGCGGGGGAGCAGGCAGCAACACCAACAACCATCTCAGAGTTAGAAACATCTTCAAAATGCTTCACAGTTGGAGGTGTCCTGTGCACAGCATCAGCAACAAGCAGAGCCTTGTTCTTTCCACCCTAACTTACAACTGAGAACTCAAAAAGGTAACTGAGCAATCTTGCCAACCAATAACCGTGTATGCGGAGAATCTCTGGAGAATTACATGAATCTTTTGGCCCATCACCATGTCCAATCAACAACTACTCGTCTGATGCATTCAAGATAGTATCATGATGAAAAGACAATGGGGATGGATTGGGCACATCATCTTGAAAGTGCAGGACATTATACCTGGGCTGCCCTTCACTGTACACAAACAAGGAAAATGTTAAAAGAGTAAAAGCTGAGAACGCTATGCGACAAATAGTAGAAGGAGAACTAATTATATATATATATATATGTGTGTGTGTGTATATATATATATATATATATATATATATATATATATATATATATATATATATATATATATATATATATATATATATATATATATATATATATATATATTGTGTGTTATATATATGTGTGTGTGTATATATATGTGTGTGTGTGTATATATATATATATATATATATATATATAGATGTATAAATATTATGTATTATTTTCAATACAGTATATGACATAACCATGTCTTACAAGTGCGTAAGCTCAGCTAATGCGGAACATGATACTTACTGCAAAATCTTCCTTTCTTCAAATCATGTGCCCTATGCACTCCATTGTCTTTAAATGATATTTCAAGTAGGAAGGGGAGGAGTAAGGTGATGGTGGGAATGTGGCTGTGGGAGACATGCCCTGATCAAGCCGTTTTGTGCACTAGTGATGGGCTATATATTTAGCACAGCAGTCAGTGGTCGGCTCGTGGTGGTCATTTGGAGTCTGAGGACGCTTTCAGAATTTGTTAGCAGAATGGAAATGATTGGTGGGAACAAAATTCAGACAACTAAACAAAAAGGATTTGCTGAGAAAAGGTAAAGAAAGGAATGGAAAGGGTTTGGAAAAGGGGAGGAAAGAGGGTTAAGAAAAGAAAGGAAAGAATTGGGAAAAACAAAATAAATAAAAGAAAAATGATTTTTTTTGGTGGAGGGTGGGGGTGGCGGGGGAGGAAAAAGGTTAAGAAAAAAAAGAAATGATTTGAGAAATAAAAAGAAAAACTAGGTTTTAAAAAAGAAGGATATGTAAATGTAAGGAAAGGGCTGAGCGAAAAAGGCGCAGGAAAGGAGGGGAATGATATAAGGGGGTGGGAAATCATAAAGAAAGCCAAGGAAATAATTTTGGGGAAAAAAGAGGGAAAAAAGATATATGTTGTACCGTAAAAAAAAAATATGACTGGCAGCAGTTGTATTAACCTTTGTGTTTTAGAGGTAGTAAAGCAGTCTGAATCAGAAAAGAAGGGCACAGTAACAAAGGTTGTAAGACTTTTGTTATGTATGTTACAGGACAGCATCTGGGGCCCTCTTCCAACCCAGAGCAGCAGAGGAGCGTCCGGTGTCCGTCTGTTGAATCCCCCCCGAGGTGCAACGATGACATCAATGACAAAGGATGCAGGGGGCAAGGCAAAGGGGGGTAAAAAGAAAAAGAAGATGCAGAAACGGGATGCCAGCTCCTTGCTCGGGTTCACGGTGCACCGAGATCCCAATCGCACGAATGCCGGTGAGATTGAAACCTTCAATTGAAAAGGAACGCATGCGCCGTGACTTTGGCACATCTTCACACAAATGTGCGCATCTGTTCTGTTCATCTGCGGTGGCGTGGACGTTAGAGGCATCTGTGTCTGTGTTGTTTGTGTGGCATCTTCAATGATATTGGATGTGTTGCGTTTGTGTGAAGAGATTGTAAAACTGTTAGCGATGTGTGTGAGGAAATGAGAATAGAAATAGAATGTGCAGATGGAAACCACTCGGTGCGGAGTCTGCGTCAGTGTCTGTGCCATTTGTGTAGCTGTGTTGTGAATATTGCGCCTGTGTGTGTATGTGTGTGTGTGTGTACACACAGATGTTTAACCCCATCACTGCCCCAGCATGTAGCCTTTTCAGTTTGAACAATGTGTTGATGTCTATATGCCTTTGCCTGGAGAACCTCCAGGTTTGTTAACCCTTTGACCCTGTCCACCAGCATCCAGCAATGTCAGCCATGCTACCAAAGCAAAAACTTAACCCTTTGATTCCCTCATCCTATCCACCAGCTTCCTGCCGGCAGGGTGATGGAATTGAAGGGTTAAGTTTTTGCAGTTGGGGGATAGGGTGCAGGAGTGAAAGGGTTGTTAAGTTAACCATAATTGATTTCGTTAACTTAACCCTATTAACATGATCATTATCTGTATTATCATAAAATTATCAATCATTACAGCATTGTGAACACCGTCCCAGGTAGTGTGGCCCTTCATGTCCTGACTTCATTGTGACCCAAGTTTCAATTTATTTCACCACTCCATGCCTAAGGTAAATCAAAGTTGAGGTCTTTAATTGAGGTCTTTAGTTGTGGATAGGGTGAGGGAATCAAAGGGTTAAGTTTTTGCTGTGGTAGCATGGTTGACAATGTCATGCTGATGGACAGGGTGTGGGGGTCAAAGGGTTAATAAGCCTGGAGGGCTGTGGTAGTGGTCTTACCAGGAGGGTCTCTTACTCAGTCTGGCTCAGCGACTGATCTGTTGCTGTTGCCCATGACAGCAAAGCAAATATTTAACCCTTTCTCACCCCTTCCTGCAATGGAGTCAAAAAGGGTTGTTTTTTGCTGGTGTTGGATAGGATGTGGGCGTTAAAAGGGATGATACTACAAGCAAGTGTACAAACTGTTATAGTTGTTGATGAGATAAAATGAAACACAAGAGTCTTGCCCTGTCATGCAGTCTTGGTCCAAAACAGAACACTGTGGTATCATTGTTAACAACCCCAACACAGGGGTGTTGGAAAGCTGGAATGTGCAGGGTGAGGGCAGTGACATAGAAGTGGTGGAAAAGGTGAAGTAACAAAAAAGAAACAAAACAAAATGTACCTGTATTTGGTCTGTTCAGTCTTGTAGCGGCTGGCAGTCATTTTTGTATGTGTGTGTGTGTCCGTCTCTATAAATACACACACACACACCAATCAAGAACCACAATCATTTATCTTTAATAATAATCATAGTATAGATCTGTTATTGTGGCTCTCACTGTACAGTAGAGATATATGGTTATGGTCCTGAATAGACAATATTTGTATACAGCGAAATAATCAAATGGAAATGGTTGATCAGCTTTTCCCTGGCTCATGGCATACACAGACATCTGGGCCAGTGAAGGGGTTACATGCTGACAGTAATGTTGTTAGGTAGAATAAAAAGTAGAGGTTTAAAGCTTGGATGAAAACTGTCCAGTGAGATGTGTATCTGTGCCTGTAATCCTTATGACTGTTGATAGATGTTGAAAATATTGTATGTGCGTGCAGTGTGCATAGCTAATTGCTGTGATCGTGATGGGTATGTGAGAATGAAGAGAGGCGAGATAGTAAGGTAGATGTAAACAATAGGAAGATTGAATGTAAACCACCCAGTGAAGAGGTGTATGTCTGTGTGTGATTGCTTGTAGCTGTGTTGATAGATGTGAAAATTTGGAATGCATTAGTGTTGGGATTTTATTCAAGAAAATTGTGAATGTTATGCTAGAGGGAATCATCGCACTTGGAAAACTCCAGATATGTTCCATCTAATCCTTTGACTTCCGCACCCTGTCCACCAGCATCCAGAGTTGTCAACCATGCTTGCAAAGCAAAAACTTAACCCTTTGATTCCCTCACCATGCAGGAAGCTGGTGGATTGGATTAGGGAATGAAAGGGTTAAGTTTTTGTGGTTGGTGGACAGGGTACGGGAGTCAAAAGGTTAATCTGCTATCCATTATCTGGCAGACTTTTTGTGTCCGCGCAAAACCTTGTGTGCTGGCATTGTTTTGAAACTGGAGCAGGGGGACCCTACAAAGCGCTGAGCTGATTTCACCAGAATGAAATCAGAAAAAAAACATGAAGAAAAGAATCAGAACATGTACTTAATACAACCAGACAAGGCAGGTGCAAATTTTTGGCCAAATGGCCTTTGTCAAGCATAGACTTAAGATCACAAATGAACAAACACCAAATACAAACATTTGGAGAAAAAGACTGAAACTTCCCCGTTGCTTCTTCCAGTGAGCAAGTTCATTTTAGTCCTTTTTTCCCACTGGATGAAGCAACAGGGAAGTTTCAGTCTTTTTCTTCTAATTTTTGTATTTGGTGTTTGTTCGTTTGTGATCTTACGTCTGTGCTTGACAAAGGCCAGTTGGCCGAAAATTTGCGCCTGTTTTGTCTAGTTGTATTAAATACGCGTTCTGATTCTTTTTGTGTTTTTTCTGGTTCCTGTTTGCTCGAACGCAGGCAGTCATACTTGTTTTGGACTTCACCAGACTGATTTTAACATTCACATGGATTTTTATGTTGCGGCTGGGATTGAACTTGAGACATCAGGTCTCAAGTCCATGGCTCAGATCACAAGAGCCAGGCAGCCAGCCCGCTGATGTGTATGCGTGTGTGCAGGAAATGGATAGTAAAAGTGTGCACATGTATGGTTGTGTGAGTTTGCGTAATGTGGTGAAATGAAGTAATTTGATATGATGAAAATGGGCATTGTGTGTTGAGCACTTGATGTGAAAAGATGTGGAATAATGTATGTAGTGATGTAGGAGAACACATGTAAAGACTTGAAGTGGGTCGAAAAGAAGTCAGTTTATGCCTTTTTTTTGTTTTTTTAATGAATTTACCCATAGAATGTGTATGGGTGTGTGTGTGTGTGTGTGTGTGTGTGTGTTTAGAAGACTGGAATTTGTATAATGTGTGTACGAGTTTGTACAGATTTTGGAAACACGAAATATAATTGATAGACAAGTACCAGTGTTTTCATTATGGTGTGATTGTTGGCAAATGTGAACATGTATCTGTACTGTGTGTTGTGTGGAAAACATAGAAGAGTATGCACAGGAGCTGCATCATGACCGATAACTGTGTGAATTGTTTTGACCTCTGACAGTCAAAATAATCATCATGCAGCGATAGTCTGTTGAAGTCATTGCCATGTACACAGAGGAATCACTAACAGGAGCTGCTGTTTGACTCAGTGTCGGCAGAAACGTTCTTTCCTGTCTCTTGAATACAATGGAAACAGTCTTCATACTACGATCATCTCTTCATGTCACTGCTTTAAGTCTGCTTGTGATTTGTTTGGAGATGTTTCATGTGCTGTGTTATTTCCTGCAGTTTTTGCCCGTGTGGTTTTTGAAAACAAAAAGTCTTTTTTGTTTGTGAACATGGGATATTTCCAAGATGTGAAAGGCACTGAATAAGGTTGCAGTCAATTGCAAGTGCAAGCCTTGCTGATCCGAGTGCACAAGATATTTCTGAGATGTGAATTGCACCTACTAGTCTGTTGCAGTTTATGCCCGTGTGAGCCTCTTTGACCCGTGTGCATGAAATATTTCCCAGCTTGTGAAATACGCCAGCACAGTGAATGGTAGTATGACCGTCTTTGATCCACATACATTAGCTTTATCGGGGATGTGAAATGCGTCAAGTTATGTTGCTGTCAACATCAGAGTGATTTTGATGGGTGTACATGAGATACTTGAGGGATGTGAAATGTGCCGGAATTGTCTCTTGCAGTTGTTCCCAGGGTAACATCTTTCTGATCTGTCCATGAGGTGTGATCTGTATTTGGGATGTGAGATACGCTAACTTACCTGGCAATCAGTGTAAGTGGTGACTTCACAATGATCCACGTTCATGACTGTGTGAGTACATCTGGGATATGAGATACGCCATCTTTTCGCAGTCGGCGCCAGTCTGACTTTCTTTCATCTGTGCACACAAGGTATGTATGGGATGTCAAGGACACCAGTTTATCCCTCACAGGAAATGTCAGTGCAAGTCTCCAACTTGTGTCCATGTGATATTGATAGGATGTGAAACATTTGGACATGATATCTTGCAGTCGACACCAAGTGCGACTCCTATCTCATGATTTGATAATGAGCATGTGACATTTTGCAACTAGTCTGTACAAAAGCTCGGACAAGGCAGCCACTCTCAGTTAGGTAGTTTGTCGATTGATGCTTTAGTGGTCTGAAAGTCAAGACAAGGGAAGGGAACTAAGTATCCCCAATTGCACATCTTTACTGCTGCCATGTACTGTCTGGGGCACAGGTCAAACAGTGTGTGTGTGAGGAAAATGTGGTCAAAAGAGGGACGTTGAATGTGTTATCTTCCATTCTGTGAATGAGACTGGTCTTTCAGCTTTCAGGTATGTATGTGTTGCTCTGTAAATGAATCGAGTAGTTTGATCAACTTTCAGGTTTGTTGACTAGGATGTTGTGGCCAGGATATAATATGATAGTAAGTGTGAAGTACTGCTCTGTCACTCGGTCTCAATCCCAGATGGAACTTCATAGCATCAGCAGCTGCATCGCCATTATGGTAAAATTATCAATCATTGTAGCTTTGTGAAAATTGTCACAGACTCTGTGGCCCATCATGTCCTGATCTTGTGGTGATTCAGTTTTGATTTCCCATACCTCTTCCAGGCCTGAGGTTTATTTGGGTTGGGGTCTTTGGCGTCAGTGATTATTTGGGGGAAGTGGAGGGGGGGGGGGGGGTCTCTCACTCTGGCTGGCTCTGCGACCAAGTGATTACTGTCAGCAGGGGACTTAGTAGACAGTGTCCTTATTAAATTGGCCCAGAACAGGCACTGTCAATCTCTATCGAAGTGACCAAGCAGCAGTGCCTTTGGTGGGTGGCCCATGACCCTTTGACTCCCACACCATCCACTAGCATCTTGCATTGTCAGCCTTGCTGACAAAGCAGAAACTTAACCCTTTGACTCCCTCATCCTCTCCACCAGCTTCCTAGTCCTTCATCCTATCTACCAGCTTCTAGGAAGACGGTGGATAGGATGAGGGCATCAAAGGTTTTTTGCAGTTGGTGGATAGGATGTGGGAGTCAAAGGGTTGGTTATATAAACATTTCTGGCTCCTGTTAGCATTGTGGCTCTGGGACTTCAACTGGATGAATTTGAGAGGGGGGGGGGGGGGATTGACATGGGATTGACACCACTGAGATAACAGAAATTGGGACAGAAGAAAGAAAAAAACAAAGAAGCAAAGAAACTTTTCAGGTGTATGTGAAAGAGCTAGGGTTGGGTGGTGGAGGTCAGAAAGGAGGTGATTTTATGTGGAAAGGATAGTGATAGTAATTTCATTTGTATAACGCAAGCAGTACTTGTAAGATGACCACTGGGTTCATACATGAACTGCACAACACCGAGGCATACTGTAACTTCATTTATTCTCCAGCTTCATCATGTCGTACATTCAGATACAAGCGCCATCGTATTCGCAAAGCATACTGGGCTCGCAGGACCCGTATCATGATAAGTACTGATGAGTTGCGTCCCTTGGTTCGTCTGCTACAAGGCAGTTAGCTACACTACTTGACACCTCCCCCTTTTAGTTAACAAATACGAAAGCAAATCTCTCAAAATTACCATCATCAAGGTGGCATGAATTTTCAACTGAAAATAATATCAAACGTTAAGATTGCAACTGTAAACATAGTGGACTCTCTTATAACTAAAAAAATTCACTATTAACAGCTGAATCAAAATAATTCTTTCAAAATCAAGTCATTCAACTTGCAAACTGCTACATCATGTAAATGTTCAGACTGTGGAGACTGAAAGAAATAACATTGTAAAAATTCTTCATCTTCAAGTCTTTCAAGCATTGCAATGTTTCCAATTGTGAACTGCCAAAATTTCAGCATTCCGTCTTAAGAGTATTAGAAACACATTTCTTAAGATTGGAAAATGTTGCTGGTACTGTCCATTCTGGTCACTGACTAGAAAGTTTTTCAAATAAAGTAATGAATACTCGTACGGTTGAAAAATACACCACAGCTGATCAAGATCACTTGTGATCGCGGAATGAAAAGAAATTCCACCTAATCAACCTATAATTATAACCAGGCTACACGGTTATTAGTCAAGTGAAATCAGCCTAACTATACTTGCTGTGCTGTTCACTTGAAATACAGGCCATGCACAAATTTTTTTACAGGACAGTCTACTGTCCTCTAACCAAAGAAAAAAATCTGTCACACTCATTGTGGACAATAGTAAGCCAGGATAGCAACCTAACTACACTGTTGCTTCACTGGACACAGGCCATAAACACACATTTCAGTTGTCACGATATCTTGCCGGCAACATAACTTTCCGCCCACATCTGGTGTGCTGGACAGGCGACTGATCCACCCGAACAGGATTTTGCGATGTTGCTGGCTCTGCAGGCTTGAAAACTGCTGGCTTCCTACCAGGAGATGGTGGAAGCTGTTTCTGCGGATCTCCACTGCTACTTCCCGGCTTTGAAGGCAAGTGGTGAGTAGGAATAGGAGGTGGGCTGTCTCCAGCTGGCTTCGACTCCGGTATGTCGATGGATGGTGGCTCCAGCTTGATGGTTTCCTCTGGCTGGCGTAGAAGATGGCGGCGATTCCTTCGCAGCACTCCTGTAGCCGTCTCGACTTCATAGGAACGTGGCGCACACTTGCACACCACTCTGGCATCCAACTTCCAGCCTTTCTGGTCATCCAATTTGACCAAGACTGGGTCTCCTGGTCTCAGCTCCGGCAGGTGTTGAGCCCCATGATGGCGATCATGGTAGAGTTTCTGTCTGTCTTTGAACACCTTGTCTCGCTCGCGGAACTTGTCATCTGCTGCTCTCGGCTGTAGAGTTGAAGGAATGCATGGAAGGGTTGTGCGAAGTTTTCTTCCCATGCTGAGTTCTGCAGGACTTGCGCCTAATTCAGGAATAGGCGTCGCCCGATAGGTCAATATTGCCAGTTGAGGGTCGTCTTGTCTCATGAAGCGTTTGGCTAGTTTCACCCTGTTCTCTGCTGCCCCGTTAGCTCTCGGATAGTGTGGTGAGCTTGTGATGTGGCTGAAATTCCACTTTTCAGCAAATTGTCTGAATTCTCTGGATGCTAGGTTGGGAGCGTTATCCGAGACAACAGTTTCTGGAATTCCATACCGTGCAAATATGGACTTCAGCTTCGCAACAAGTGCTGTTGATTTCTGATCTGGCAAGGAAGCAATCTCAAAGTTTCTCGAGTAGTAGTCTGTAACCACCACATAGGAGTTGCGTTTGTAGTCGAAAAGATCAACTGCCACTTTCTGAAATGGTCGATCTGGTAGTTCCGTTGGCAGTAATGGTTCTTTTGGATGAGATGGTCTCTCCTCCAAGCACTGGCGGCATGATGCCACTCTATCTTTGATGTCTCTCCCTATCTGAGGCCACCACACAGCAAGTGCGGCTCTCTCTCTGCATTTGGCCACACCCATGTGACCATGGTGAATTGTCTCAAGGATTTCTTTTCGCTCGTCGTGGGGAATCACAATTCTGCAGCCCCGCAAGAGGAGACCGTCTTGAACACTCAATTCTCCCCTCATATCATACAGATTTCTCGCTGCCAACTTCACATCTTCTTTGTACGTTGGCCAACCATTGATAGTGTAGTTCACAGCACAGTTAAGCTCGATGTCGTCTTTTGTTGCTTTCTTCAGTCTGTTGAGTGTAGAATCCCTCACTGGCCATGATGATTGCACCTCTCTCACATGTGCCTCTACTTCACAGTGTGAAGAATCGTCAGTTTCTGGCATAGGACTTCTGCTTAAGGCGTCTGCAATGAGCAGCTCCTTCCCTGGAACATACTTTGCAGTAGCGTTGAACTTCAGTAGGCGGAGAAGTAGACGTTGACAACGCAGAGGAGTATCTGAGAGGTCTTTGGAATTTATCAGAGGCACTAGTGGCTTGTGATCTGTGATCAAGTCAAACTGTGGAAGACCGGTGAGATACCTGTTGAACTTCTCGCATGCCCAGGTGGATGCGAGGCACTCTTTCTCAATCTGAGCATAATGTTTTTCAGATTTTGACAGTGTTCTAGAAGCGAAGGCCACGGGACGCTCGCCCTCTGACTCATGAATCTGTAGCAGCACCGCTCCCAGTCCATAGCTGCTAGCATCAGCGCTCACAATGGTTGGCAAGTGCGGGTCGTAGTAGGCCAATGTCGACGCTGATGTAACCATATCTTTGATTTTGGCGACTGCTTTTGCTTGTGGTGGACCCCATGTCCACGCTCGGTCCTTCTCCATCAGCTCTGTAAGTGGACTTGCAACAGTGGAGAGGTTGGGGAGGTATTTTCCAAGGTAGTTTACCATCCCCATGAACTGTTTCAGTTCCGTCACGTTTGTATCTCGCATGCCCACTTCTGACACCATGTAAGATGACCACTGGGTTCATACATGAACTGCACAACACCGAGGCATACTGTAACTTCATTTATTCTCCAGCTTCATCATGTCGTACATTCAGATACAAGCGCCATCGTATTCGCAAAGCATACTGGGCTCGCAGGACCCGTATCATGATAAGTACAAGGCAGTTAGCTACACTACTTGACAGTACTTGTAAAAAAAATGCTTGTTAGACATTATTACTACACTACTTGACAGTACTTGTAAAAAAAATGCTTGTTAGACATTAAGTAATAATGGATCATTGTAATATTAAATTTCATTTAATGACAGTAGTAGGATTAATCAGAATGTAGGCAGTGTTTTAAACTATGTGGTTCTTCTGCCACACTTCTTCCTTTACTGTCAATTCTTTTTCTCCCAGTGTGAAGTGTTCTGTTGATGTCAGATTTTGTATGGGTTCCTCGCTCTGTGAAAAATTACATTCTTTAACTTTTTGGATGTGCTTTGATCTGCAGATATGTTGCTGTGGCAGATACAACTTACATATAGGTGTTTATGTTGAGTTGTTTTACTAAGAAAAACCAGAGTAATGTTAAGAAATGTTCATAGTACTGTTTAAAAATAATGTTAAAGAAAAAGACAAAAAAAGACTAATGTTAACAAAATATTCATAGTACTGTTTAAGAGTAATGGAAAGAAGAAAAAGTAATTCTAACAAAATATTCATAGTGCTGTTTAAGAGTAATGTTAAATGGAAGAAAGAAAAAGAGTAATGTTAACAAAATATTCATCATAGTACTGTTTAAGAATATTGTTAAACGGGATGAGCTCTCTCTAAGCATTGAATGTGCTTTAAAAAGTTGTTCTTAAAAATTCTCCAGATGTTAAAAAAGAAAAATGAATCTTCATGTTACAGTGATAACCTGTAAAGAATGGCAGGTAGCTGAGAGTATTGGGTGAATTTTTTTAGCCTACAAGTTTAAACTGCTTTGACGGTGGAAGGGAGGTAACAACATACAATTGAACATTTTCTTGCAGTGGGCATTGGTATGAGGTTGCTTCCCATTAGCTGTTTTGTATTTTTCTGTCCCCCCCCCCCCCCCCCCCCCCCCCGCAAACTGGTAGGTTCTATTGATGGATTCAAGATCTAATATCTCGAGTTCAATCCCAGCCTGCAGCATTATCAGCTGGCCTGTTCTCTGCCCATCTTGATGTTTCCATTATTCCAGTGGTGTCGGTGATTTATAAGCCACAGTTGAACCTATACAGAATAATTATAAAGTGGGAGCTCCACCAATGTGTTACCACAAGCATAGAAGAAACTGTCATCTTAGATTGAAGGAAAGTTCGTAACCCTTGAAAGGATGATTTCCCTATGTTGTATTTATGTAGATCTGTTGTTTTCCCCCCTTTTTTTCCCCCTCAATGGATCTGCCATATGACATTATGATTTCCCTGTGTTGTATTTAATGTATTGTTCCTTCCCCCCCCCCCCCCCCCCCCCTTCTCTCTCTCTCTTTTTTTGTTTGTTTTGTCTTAATGGATCTGCTTGGAGAGCATGTTGCTGCAATACAACACCGTCTTTTTTCTCTGTATGCTTGTATTTCTGTTAACATGTGAAAGCAGATTATTGTTACAGAATTTAGCCTGGGACAGCTTCTTTGTTGCTGTGGGATGTTTAACATGTACCACTCATGGGAGCTCAGTATATCACCTCACCAGACAGACAAGTACCAAGACCATCACTGAAGATGTAAAAGAGTGAGGAGAAAATCAGTCTGATCCGAGATTCAAACCCAGGCTTCCCGAGTCATTGACAGATTGTTTAATTAACCATAAGGCCACAGATTCCACCTTTGGATAATGTAAGTATTCCCTTGAAAATACTTTCAGTTCCAATAACTAAGCATGCCTGCATGTAAGAAGTTTTGCATAACTTTTGTTAGAAACTAATTACAGTTTATAGGGCTTACTTTGCCTGCTGGGTCATACTGGGTCAGTTTGCAGTGAAATTGGGTGTGCCGTTTGTATGCAAGTTTGAAATTTTGCATAATATTCTCTTTTGCAGTCAGGAATTGCGATGTTTACTTCTGTAACAGGATATATATACAAATGGACGTAGGGGTGCATGTGTATGTGTGCGTACACATATGTGTGTATGTGTGTGTGTATGTGTTGAAAGTGGTTTTAGGATATTTTGTAGAACTTTGAAATTTCTATGATTTTTCTGTTCATCGTGATCTCGAGAATGGTGTTAAGTTTTTTTAGTTTTGTTTTTATGTAGTCTGTTTGTGATTGTAAAATGTTCTTCCTTGGCCTAGCAGGGTCGTTAGCTTAGAGCTCAACCCTTTGACTTCCACACTACATCCACCTTCTGCAAAAACTTAACCTTTTGATTCCCTCATTCTATCCACCAGCTTCCTGCATAGGGTGAGGGAATCAAAAGGTTTAAGTTTTTGCTTTGCTGGCATGTTTGACAATGCAGGACGCTAATGGACAGAGTGCGGGAGTCAAGGGGTTAAGGTTTGTAAACTTGTCTGTCAGGTGACCCCAGATAGGAATAGAACCTAGGCACTGTGGGGATTGCAGATGCCAGTAAGCACTGAAGTGTTGTGCACAGTTGTGCAGGGAAAGAAAAAAAGTGCTTGGCTTTTTGTGCGTTTGACAAGTGTGGTGACCAAGGACAAGTCCTGACACCCCCCTCCCCCCTTCAGAGTAATTTATTTATAGTATAACGAAAGAGAAGTGGCATAAATTATTTGGGGTGGTCTTCTCCCAAGTGAATGTACAGTTAGAAGAGTGTGTGTGTGTGAATATGAGACATAACAGGAAACAACAGGCAGACAATCAAACACGAAATGAAAACTTAATCCTTTAATTCCCACACTTTTTCCACCAGCATCCAGCATTGCCAACCAATGCCAGCAAAGCAGAAACCTATAAGCCTTTGATTCCTTTGCCCTGTCCACCAGCTTCCTTTTGGAATCTGGTGGATAGGGTGAGGGCGTCAAAGGGTTAAGTTTTTGTAGTTGGTGGATAGGGTGTGGGAGTCAAAGGGTTAAAAACCATACACTAATGACATTTTCCTATGTCCCCACTGTAAAATATTCATGTGTGATTGCTTGTGTGTGTAGCTCTGGCTTTGTCACACACTAGCATACACACACACACCACACACACACACACACACACACACACACACACACACACACACACACACACACACACACACACACACACACACACACACACACACACACACACACACACAACAGCCTCTCTTTACTATTTTCCTTGGAGGAGATGACCTTGTAGATTTAAGCCACTCACCTTTTTAAAAAAAAAAAATATTAACATGAAGTTTTACGCAGTAGAGAAAACTTGTTCTTGGACACCAAACTTATCAAACAAATGAAAAAAAGATCTGGTGATGTTTCTTTACCCTGTACAAAGTGGGCATTACACATGCACGTGTATTCTAGTGACCCATAATTTTACAAGTGTATCACACTTTTTGTCAGTTTTATGAATGAAACTGTGAGTCATGTTGGATTAATAATTGGCAATAGGAAAAAAAAAGCTATGGATCAGTCCCTCCAAACTCCAAAATCAAGCAATAGCAGTTGTGGAAGAAGTGTATGGTAAAGAGAGGATTTGTAAATCATAGTTATAAATCTGGATGGAGTACATAATATGGGTAAAAGGAGAATGTTTATCTGGCTTTTCCATTCTAGTGTTCACTTCTTTTTCTTAAATTCATAAATGCAGTTTGATGCCCAGTTGAGTTCTATATTTGTAATGTGTCCTCCAGAAGGTACATTTGGTAGGGGTGAGGGGATATTTTTGTTGTTGTTTCTTTCTTTCTTTGTTTTAAGATCTGAGTAACCAGTGAAAATAGGTTTTGACATGGTGGAAGAAGGTTTGCTGTCAGATACTTAAAACTACAATCTAGTTGTTTGAAACTGGCTGTTGGCAAGTGGTCGTTTTGAGAAATTGCTTTTTGTAGTGAGTGAAGTCTCTGTCTTAAGTTATTGTTTAAAAAGGTACATTTGACATAAACATTCATTAACACAGGCCCTCCGGTATTTTGAGATGTGATCAAGCAATGATCAAAGAAGTTTAATTTTTTTTTAAAAACATGAAAATCATTAAAGCAGGCCACCATAGCTTCACAGGCCTTTTGGGGCCAAGGCATTCCGGAACTTAAAAAAATACTCTATGGGAGAATATCACATTTTAAGTTTGTATACACCCAGAGGGTTTCAGCTGGTGGTATGTTTGTGTGTATATGAGAGAGAACAGTGTGTTACTGTCTCCTGTAAAATGATAACATCATGTATGATAATATATGCAGTGTTCATGTTATCATTAAGTTTCACCTTGCAGGGAGAGAGAGAGTGTGTGTGGTGAATTGGGGGGGTCCTGTGTGAATTCTGTCGCATGAGGCAGTAACAGAACTTTTTGACACCTGCCACGAAAGCTTAATCCTTGAACTCCCTCACCCTCTCCATTAGGTTCATGAGAGAGAGAGTGGATAGAGTGAGTGAGTCAAAGGATTCAGTTGCTGCTTTGCTAACTTGGCTTTATAATGTAGGGAATTGGCAGATAGGGTGAGAGTCAAAGGGTTCCATTTTTAGCTGGTGTTTCTTTTGATTATATGACCATTGTATGCTGTACGTCATTTCCACTGTTATGGCACTCTGTGTGGAGTGAGACAAAGAGAGAGAGAGAGAGGAGGGGGGGGGTATTTAATTCTGTTATATGGAACATACAAGCCTATGATAATGTTTCTGTTTGAACTGGCTGTTTCTTTTTATCATACCCACTGTATGTTGTTCCCACTGTTCAAGGTGGGGATTTCTTCTGTGATATTAATGGTTAGCTTGTTTAGACTCTGTTCATGCATCATTCTTTGTGTGGTGTGTGTGTGTTGTGTTGTGTGTGTGTGTGTGTGTTGTGTGTGTGTGTTGTGTGTGTGTTGTGTTGTGTGTATATAAAAAAGAATGCTTGTGTGTTGTCCTCTTTTTTCAGTTTCTTACCCTGCCCTCACCTTGATGATGATGATCGAATATAAACCCATTGATTTCCTCATCCCGTCCACCAGTTGTAGAAACTTAAGCCTTTGCCCCCCTCATTTATCCATCAGCTTCTCCCATGGGGATGCCGGGAGCTTTTTCAGTATAGACAGTATCCCCACCTTATGGAAATTCTGTGCTAGAAATGAGCTCTTTGCTGTCACTGTCTTTACTTATTTCTGCTGTGCTCCTTTGCCTGCTGTCATCTCTCTTCCTTTCTCATTTTCTGTTTTGCTTGTTCATTGATGTTTATGTTTTCCATAAAGCCTTTGATGCTTTCTGTCTTTAGGATTGATGATTTGGTACATAATTATTATTGCATTTTCACTCAAGGAAATGTGAAGCACTTAGGTATGTAGATGATTTTATGCGTGTTCTTGTGTACTTTTATATGCATGTGTTCAGGTTTTTTTTCTTTTATGATTTTTAATCCCTCTGGTGATAATTCAGCAGATTGGCCAGCACCAGGAGCATATCTTTAGATTATTTGTATGAATGCATTGATATGTGTACTTAATTTTTTTTTTTTTTTTTTTTGAGGGTCATCAGTGTTTAAATTAGTGTGCTTTGTTTGACATGGTTTATAGCTTTGATACAGCTGTGAGCTGTCAGCTGGGCTTCAAACATGAATAATGATTATAAATGTCCACCAGCTGCCTGCAGGAAGCTGATGGATAGGGTGAGGGATTGAAAGGATTAAATCTTTATGTTGCTGAAAGCTGGTGGATATGGTGAAGAGGGAAAGGATCGTGTTTCTGCTTTGTTATCATGGCTGATAAATGCAAGAAGCTGGTGGATAGGTGAGGAAGTAAGAGGGTTAATAGACGTTCTCACATATCTATTGAGAATGTCATATTTAATAGGACATAATTGATAATGTTATATCAATATGACATAATTGATGATGTTATATTGAATAGGACATAATTGATGTTATATTCAATAGGACATAACTTAACCATACCTTACAGGTACCTGAGCTCACCTGATATGGAAGACCATATTAACTACAAAATATTCTACTGAGTGGTTGAGAAATTGGTGAAGAAGTCCAGGCCAGGTGCCGCTGTCAAGCCCACCCTTATTCCTGTTCCTGGTTCCAGCCAGAGTGACCATCATCTTCTTTGTCTTAGTACTGAAAAGCGTCAAGACTGTACTTCTGCGCTCTGCAGTCTTTCTTTGTGTGCCTGGTCATTTTTCCTGGTTCACAGTCTCTAACTTTTTCAGTGTTTTCTGTTTTTATCATGAGTGTTTACAACTCATTCTTAACCTGTACTATGTTCCCCCTGTTTTGCATTTTTTAACAGATCTTCCTTTTTAAAAAAAAAAAAAATCTTTTCATCTCTCTTAGACCCTTCATTTTTCTCACCCTGTCATCGCCACCGGTTGGCAGGTGGTAAATTCTTGACAGTTCTATCCATGGTGTTTCACCACTTGTTTCAGCATTTGTTTTCTACCTAGTTCAGTTCAAAACTCTTTCTGATGCCTTCTTCCCATGCAGGAAAGCCCTTTTTTCGACATTAGTATTTCTTCTTCATGAATGACCTGCAATCGTTCAATTCTTTCGGTCACATACTTTTCAGTACTTTCCAGTTAGACAAAGATTGTAATCCGGTCTGTTCCAGATTCTTCCATTGTTCCCCTCAACTTATTTTTGTGGGGGTGCCCAGAATTCTCACTCCTTAGCGTTTCCCTTTATAAACACTGTTCTCCACTTAGACATGTACTTGTCAATACCTTATGATGAAGGTCACATCCCGGTCCATTAGAGAAGCCCCCTTGCTCCCCTCGACTACTTTCTTGGGGATTGCTAGCTGGTTCTGTGGTTCTCTTTCTATTGCCTCAGTGTTTCTCTTTTGTGACATTGTTTTACAACAATCTCTGATTAAAGAAATAAAAAATGAATAAATGCTCCACCACTACCTTTGACACTCCACTCCTCTAAGGTACCCTTAGCAGCACTGCCTCTTCATATTGTCACCTACCCACCTTTCAGGTAGTGCCACTCTGCACTTGTAAGGCATGGGTAAGTTATGTGCTATGAAATGAAGGATTTTAATTCAAATCCCTTTCAATAGACATACCATATCTTCAACTTGTACCCACCTACCTGCCTACCCCACTCTCCTCTACCTTGCTTTTGGCAATAAATTTTTGAGTTCTAAACTACTTTGCCAAAGAGGATGGTGGCTACTTGGGCTGGAACTAGGTTTCGGGATAGGAGTGGGTATGACAGTGGCACCTGGCAATGATGTCTTTTCACCAATTTCTGGACCACCTGGTCAAGTATTTTGCAGTTGATATGATCTTCCACATCAGCTGAGCTTAAGTAGCCTACTTGTAAGATGAGGTAGGTATGTTGATTGAAGGGGGATATGAACTATAATCCCCAGATAATCTTGAGTCCAAGACACACAAAATTACACATGGCAAAACCAAACCACAATTCAAATGTTGCTTGTAGCTTCTTGTTCTGATATTGTATATCAGGATGTGGTGCTGATTAAGTCTCAGAGATCATAATACTTGTGAATTTATTGATATTAGTCTGCCAATCTAGAATGCTTATGATTTTTAATTTTGCCGGCTTTAGTTCAGTAGAAAATTGTGTGTGTGTGTGTGTATTTGTCTGTCTGTATGCATTTTATGCCAAGCATTTCCATTTCCAGGCATGAGAACATGAGCATCATTGATTTGTTAATTTTTTTACTATTATCGGTATGGTTGTACTTAAGGCTTTGCACTCTCTCATCTTTTCTTCTAGCATCTTCCAGTGTCACCATGATTAAAACAAAAAAGCAAAAATGTTGTGCTGGAAGCTGCTGGATTGGGTGAGGGAATGAAAGGATTAAGTTTTTGTAGCTGATAGATAGAGTGTGAGAGTGAAAAAGTTAATAAGCTTTTTTTTTGTCTTGTCTTGTAGGCTGCAGCTCCCACTTACAATCAAATGTGTATGAATGGGCTTATTTGTGTGTACCCATTTTTTTAACTTTGCCATTCAGGCAGGCCTACTCTGTTTATGGGGTGTGTGTGCTCGAGTTGGTTTTTTGTTGTTGTTAGCATTGGCCTTGGAATACTGAATGGCTTTCAGGGTTTTTCAGAACATGAGAGGGTCTGCTGGGATTCAGATCAGTTCAGCAATCATTTATTGTGAGTTATATTGTACTGACTTTTGACCTGAGAAATTGGAGAAATGTTCGCTTTTGATGCACCAGGCAGGTAGTCAAATAGGTTCGAACCCTGATCTTCCAAAAGGAAGACTAGTTTTGTAACCAGTCGACTATCATGCCCGTTACTTGATGAGTATGATGCTTGCTTGTTTTTCTTTTGTTTCGTTTTTTTATTTATATCGACTTTAGTTCTTTTATTTTGATGGTTGCTAGATGAGCATGATGCCTTTTTGTTTGCTTCTACGATTTGATTTTGTTGCTAATTTGTACTGTTTCGCTAGCAAAGCACAAACTTAACCCTCTGATTTCCTCAACCTTTATCACCAACTTCCTGTATTAAGCTGGTAAACAGGGGGAAGGAATCGAAGGGTTAACTCGTTGCAACTGCTGGATAGGGTGAGGGAGTGAGAGGTTAAAATGTTAGGATGTTCATATTGTGTTCAAATGGAAGATGCTCGGACTGTGGACAGAGAATCTTGACAGTTCTTTGTGGATTTGCACTGATGCAGCCTTGCGTTTTTCTTTGGTCAGGTTTTGTTAGGTTCAGGTGTGTAACTAATCATTATCATGTAAAGATCACAGACCTCTCAACATTGGTGGAAAGATACAAACTTAGTAGACTGGTAGAAGAGATGAGATTTAAGCCTGTGTATGATTTTTCACACTTGTGGTTTAATTTTAATGAAAGAATGGATGTATCTGTGTATTATTGCAATTTTTTTTAAAGGAATGCCACATTCCGTTTTCTGAATTTTATGTTAAAGGTGTATAGAATGGCTTTGATTATTGCCACAGTGTATTTTATGATGATTAATGTCTTCCTTTTACACTTTCTGGGTTTGGTGGTAGGTGTTTTTTTTTATGGGGTGGGGGGTCTACTCTTTTTCAGTCTGTATCATTTTGTTTTATAGTAATTTAGCATCATATTTTCCTGTTTCCCTATTTTGGTCATGGTGATTGCTGATGCGCACATGTTTGTGTGTATGTGTGTGTGTGTGTATATGCACACACACGCCCTTGCATGAGTGATGAGAAATGGAATTTGTTGATTGTGTCGATTTTTTTATGTATTTTTTTCATTTCGGATTGGAGTGACCGACCAATAAAGTGCCCATTATTTTCTTATGAAAGAAGGTCTGTTTGTATGAAATTTGTGTGATGAAGTGCTTTGGGGTACCAAAAATTGTGGAAATGAATTTTTATGAGTTTTTATTTATGTTTCTTTTCAGAAGTGGATGGGATTTTGGGTGACGATGGGGCTGTTAGGTTGTTTTTTTTTCCATTTACATTATTTTTGTTTTTTCCGTTTATTTTTATTTTTCTGTTATTTTTTTTTTCAGAATGGTCTTTCAGTAAACCAGTGTAGTTTTCTGAGACAATGTTGGTTAACATGCACTTAGTCCATGGGAAGAAAACAACTTTGTTTTGTCTGTGAGAGCTTTTGTGCAAGGAGACCTTTAATCTTTTGTCCTCATGCACAAGTAGGCCTACAATTTCTTTGGGAACGTGGACACACACCATATGGCTCACCAAAAAACGAGATGTCACCCCATATTTTAGGAAAGTGTATTTTTTATTTCAAGACGTCATCATCACGGACTTTGTGACATGCAGTAATGTCAAGAACACGGAAGATCGTTCATAGAATTGATCATTGTTCCAGAAACGGCAAGAACAGCAAAAAAGACACAAAAGATCATCATACCAGATTGTTATGTCTACATATCAGGCCACAACTGGTGATGAATCTGACCTCCCCTCCAACTCCACACCTCCCCCCCCCCTCCCCCAATTCCTGCTTAGCTGCCATAGAGCTTTGTTTTCTGTTGTGCTGCAGGATGACAGGAGGGGGACCTGTGGTTGAGGGTGGTCCTGTTGAGGTGCAGGACCCAGTGCAGCCTCCCCCTGAAGGGACTACTGCATGGGCCAGCGCCATTCTCAGCTGATGTAATGGCCATGTAGACCTGTTTTCTACACTGTCATCTACATCAGGTGACAAAATGGTGCTCGCCCATTGGATCCCTTCAGGGTGGACCAGCACCAGGTCATGCGTCTCTACAGGATGGGACAGGAGGATCTCCATAGTTGAGAGGGTGAATCCGCCTCTGTTCCGTCCTGAAGGGATCTCTGTGTGAGCGCCATTCGTTTCCGATGTAGATGATGTTGTTCATATGTTTGCAATGGTCATCTACATCGGACTGGAATGGCGCTAGCTCACTGAGAGGCTCCTTCAGGGTAGAGCAGTGTCTGGTCCTGTACCTGAATTAGGATTCACCCTCAGTTACTGGGGGTCCCAACCATCCGGTCCTGTTGGGGTGTAGAGCCTGGCACCGCTTCCCTTTAAGGGACCTCAGTGACCAGGCACCATTCTCTTCTAATGTAGATGACCCTGTAAATTACAGGGTCATCCACAAGAATGGTGCCTGGCCATTGTGAGGTCCCTTAAGGGGAAGCAGTACCAGGTCCTACACCCCAACAGGACCGGATGGTTGGGACCCCCCAGTAACTGAGGGTGGATCCTAATTCAGGTACAGGACCTGACACTGCTCTACCCTGCTCTACATCAGCTGAGAATGGCGCTGGCCCATGCAGTCCCTTCAGGGGGGAGCTGCACTGGGTCCTGTATCTCAACAGGACCACCCTCAACCACATGAGGTCCCCCTCCTGTCCATCCTGCCACACAAAGCTCTATGGCAGTTTAGCAGGAATTGGGGGGTTGTTGGATGGGTAGAGGGGAGGCCAGATTCATCACCAGATGGCCTGATATGTAGACAGCTAACAAATTAAGAAGTGGGTTTTTAAACCCAACTGATCCAACCATAACATGGTTACCTTAAAACAAAAGCAGATGACATGTTACAGGTATAATTTTTTTCCCTTACAGACACAGATAGTCAGCATGAATCATTTTCCATTCAGAGTAACAACAAAGATAATAAATAAAGTAAGGAAAAGATACTGGGCCACAGTAAATCTGATACAATCTTTCATCTAATCTAGACGAACAAATTAATAAATGAACAAAACATACATAAAAACAAACTGCAATGCATTATCATTAATATGCAAAACATTGGCCCCATTTTCACTACCTCCTTATCAGCCTGGAATGTGCACAGACGCTCGTGCATGAGATATGCACATACAAAACAATCTTTATATACATAATTATTCATTCTTAACCACAAACAGCATAAACAGTTTGCGTGCACAATCAAAAGACTGAAAAGACATACTTTTCGCCTACATTGACATAACTTTTCCTTTTTTTCTGTTTCACGTTCATAATTTATGTCATTTTGTAGTAATACTGTCATCATGTATTATGTATCGTCCTGGGTCCTTGTACTCTTGCAAAGTAAAAAGATGCTTTAATCGTTTGTTTAATTAAACAATATTTTTACTTTGCGAGAGTACAAGGATCCCAGAACAAGAATACATGATGATTGAGAATTTTCCTGATACAAAATGCAGTCTATTGTGGTTTGAGTCATAAGAGCAAACCTGCTACTCGCATTTTTGTATGTATGAAGTCTGGTGTTGGTCAGTTAGTGTCGGTCAGTAAACTAAGTGATCATTCTTTTTTTCATTTATCAATTTGTGTCAGTCGATTGGTTGGTCACACTGTCAGTCTGTTAGTCAAACAGTTCGTCATTTTCATTTATGTTTATCACTTTATGTTGGTCAGTTGGTTGTTTTTTTTGTATTTATCAATTTATCTGCTTAATCATCACAATAATATATCATGGTGTTACTATTATTTTTGTTTCAAGCCCAGCCGACTGCATAGAGCCATATCAGGGCTATAACCATATCAAAACATACACAACTCTTCAGCAGGAAAAGGAAGGAAAAAAAAGGAAAAGAAAATTAAGTACACATATCAATGCATTTGCACACATACATAGTCTAAAGAGATCAGACAAAAGTTCCATATTTGGTCCGCACAAATTTGCCAGCTGCTATCTGGCCCTGAACCTGCACAAAACTGTGCACTAGCAAATGGGAAAAGGGGGGAGCCCTGGCATTGACCATTCCGTCCAGTTTATCATCACACAGGGGATTTAAAAAATGTACCTGAATACAAATTTAAACATAACTTAGGACACTAAAGCATATATAAAACAGGCCTAACTTACAAAAAATGCACTCAATACATGTACCCAATTATCAATTCTAAGAGAAAGTACATAAGACATTTTGAACACATGCAGGTGAATTGATTAGCAAGACAAAAAATGATCAGAAGAAATGACAGAAAGCAAATCATCATCATCAGGTGCCTTGCCGCATGGCGTTGGCGATCATGGCCTTCCATCTGTTTCTATCTCTTGTTGCCTCAAGCACCTCCCCCACCCTCCTTGTCCCCAGCCACCCCGCAAGTCCGTCCAATATCTTCTCCCTGGGTCTTTGTTTGTGCTTTGCATTCAGCAAGGCAGAAACAAAGGAAATGACAGAAAAGCGGAAATTTCTTGCACAGAATGGGGATACTATTTATATTGAAAGAGCCCCCTGCATCCCCACTGGGGTGGGAGGATATCATGGCATTAGCTGAGTAGAATAATACATTATTTTGTGCTAGGTATTAAGTTCAACCTTTGCATTCGTATGACATACTGTACACAGCACACAATATTGAGAACACCGTAATTATTTTTTGTCATTCGCATGACATGCTCATTTGTGCTAGCTGTTCATGAACTCTGCATTCACATAATACACAATATTGAAAACATGTCGACGTATTTAGTCTGACTGTATAATGATTACAAATCAAATAGAAGAACCATATATAGTTACATGCAGAGACATAACGTGAAATAATGTAAAATCATATTTGTAAACATGCATTCACAAACATAAAACTGACCATGTTAAAAGCTGTAAGGTAGTTTGACTAAGGAATGTACAATATCGAAATGAATACCAGATTGGTCTGCCATTATAGAAATGACATCAAAATAATATTCCCTGGACTCTGAGACAAAAGACAACAGCAGAAACACACAACTTGAAAGATCGTTTTTCACATCACCATAAACTTAATGCTCTTCTTGATAAAGGAACTTACACTGAACTGAAATGATGTACAGCCCATGCCTTTTATGATGATCATGTCTTATCAAATAACTGTTTCGACAATCTCACCCTATCCACCAGCTTCTTATACTGTCAGCTATTTACAGCAGAGTAAAACCTTGATGAAGCTGTTGGATGGGGTGATGGAGTAAAAGGTTAAGTTTTTGTGATTGATGGATAGGGTGGGAAGCAACATGATTGAAAAGTACCAAGCTATTGAACAAGCGGTGCACATCATTTATCAAATACGCCATTGTCTAATTTCAAAGTGTTTTACATAGCACCATATGAATCAGATTTCTTAAGAAAAAAGAAAAAGGATATGAGCCTAGCATTTAATTTACAATCAATTACAGCGCTTTCCACAATACAAGACTGACACCTAAAATATGAGATAAACACAACAGATGGACAGTCTGCTCTTCACAAGGACCACACAAAAATTGTTAAGTAAACAAAATAGTAAAGGCTGACGACAAAACCCAAGTGGAATTCGAACAGGGTAGACCTCTAATCATCTAACTGTTATAGGATACATCTGTGATAGGCGTACAAATGAGTTAGCTGTGTTATAGGTTAACTGGAACAGGTTAGGTCAGCTGGTGCGTTCCCATTCAAACATCATGTTGACCTTAGTTTGTATACACAGAGACAAGAAAACCCACTGACCACTATTTCTTTTTAACCCTTTTTAGCTTTCTGAAGCTGGTGGTCAGATCTAGGGCGGCAAAGGGTTAATGATACTTTCCACACAATACTGAATAGAATAATCAATATAGGAAATCACATGGACTGGACACTGCCACTTACACAATCCAGCATATGCACTAACAAAGGCTGTCTCACACAGGTAATGATTATTGTCCCATGTCTGACAGGACCACAATCTTCTGGGCTCATTCTACAGTTTGGCCCACTGTTCAGACATGAAACAAGTGAGCAGTGAACAAATTTAGCAACACTGTAAGACAAGTTCTGGGACAGCTAAGAGGATTTGATGAAAAGCACATCCTTCACCTGGACTGACCATTTGTGAAGTACAACCATGCTTGAACACAAAAATAATACAAAACGTAACATGCATGCACTCACACACAGATGAATCTGTCTAAGAAAACGTAATGAGAAGACCTCAAGTGAAATAGGCACACACACACTTCAGTTTCAGTTTCTCATGTCGTCGTCTCCACACTCAGAATCCATATGCACTAGCATCACAGATGCCATGTGATGGTGATCATGGCACAAGCCTTGAAGTTTGTGCGTAAACCCATGAGCTGGCCAGGTGCCGAGATCCTACCTTGCCTAGGTTTTACTTGGCCTACGTTTTTTTACTATGTTTTACTTAACCTACATTTTTTATGCTATGTTTTACTTAGCCTACATTTTTTATACTAGTATTGCATAAAAATGTAGGCCAGGTAAAGTGTAGGTTAGGTGGGACCTCAGGACTTTGCCAGCTCACGAGTTTATGTGCAGGCTTATAAGGCTTGTGCCATAATCACCATCACATAGCATCTGTGACGTTAGTGCATACGGAATTCATTCCAAGCGCTGAGACGTCATCTTGAGAAATTGAAACTGAAGTGTGTGTGTATGTTTGTGTATACTTTGTCTGAGGTCTTATTATTACGTTTTCTTAGATCCATCTGTGTATGAGTGCATGTATGTTTTGTTTTGTGTACAAGCATGGTTGCACTTCACAAATGGTCAGTCTGTGAGGTCTGGTGAAGGATGTGGTTTTCATTCATCCTCTGTCGTCCCAGAGCTGCTCTTCCAGTGTCACACACACACACACACACACACACACACACACACACACACACACACACACACACACACACACACATATATATATATATATATATATATATATATATATATATATATATATATATATATATACACCCACACTTATACAAAATCTTGAAACGACTCATCAGCTAATGAGACTCCAAGTCACAGCGATACTGTGACAGTTCTGCAAGTACATAGATTAAAAAACATTGTGAACTTGAGAAGAAAGAAAAGCAAACTAATCAGACATCCAACTTCAACATTCTTGCCGAACATGAGATACACCAGTAACAACAACACGAATGGAGATTAAAGTACAAACTGAAAACCTGCTGGTCCACTGCATCTTCTTCATGACAATAACAGTTCTATTCAGTGTTTGGGAAGGGATGTAGGCCTAGAAAACGAGAGGTTTTTATTATTATTATCACTGTTGTTTTTTAAATCATTGTTGTTGTTTAAAGTCCAGCCGACCGCGTAGAGCCATATCAGGACTATAACCAGTTCAAAACAGACAATACTTCAACAGGAAAAACAATAAAAGAAAATTAATTACACATATCAATGCATTCGTGCACATAATCTAAGGAGATGCCCCTGGCGTTCCAATTTATCGCAAAGGGGATTTAAGAAAACATACCTGAATACAAACTTAATCATAATCAAGGACACAAAAACAGGCATAAATTACCTAAAACTGCTTCTGCATATCTCATTCCCTAGAGCCAAAAATGTATTTAAAACATGTACCCAATAGTCAATCCTAAGAAAAAGTACGTCAGACATTATCAAACACATACAGGTGAATGGACCGGCAAGGCAGAAAATGATAGGAAGAAATGACAGAAAGGAGAGGAACAATGCAGAAACAAAGAGAGTGACAGAAAAGAGGAAATTTCCAGCACAGAATCCAAAAGGTGGGGATACTGTTTATACAGAAAGAGCCCTTGGGGGGACGAGATACAATTTATCACGAAAGCTCATAACGGTACTGCACAAATGCCACTGGCCTCAGCCATCCCAGTGAGGGACGCAGGTGAATACATCAATATGACTCCCCTAAATGTACAGCATCAAGACACAGATGAATACATCAATACGACTCCCCCACACGTACAGCATTATAATGCGGGGCCCAGGAAGATTCGAAAATGTTTAAATTCAAACGGAATCAGTTTTACACACGTTCTGACGAAACATTACATGATTTTAGCTTGAAGCATACTTCTTGGAGATGTAAACACGTCTGCACCTGGCCCTGAGCTCAAGAACGACTCGCTTACCCTTTCCAGTATAGGGTGAAAGAGTGCAGCTATAGCAGATAGGGGAAGGGAGTGAAAGGGCTGGACTAAGCTACGGGAATATGGGTCAGGTGGGAATATGGGTCAGGTGGTGAGATCCTAACAGCCTGCACGAAGTAGCCTACTCCATCAGTCTTAGGTCCTCCACACAAAGAAAGCCCAACATGACCAGCGACAGGCCTTCCACTTTGAAAATGCATCATGCTTTCTATTGATACTTCTAAGTGTCAGCCAAAGACAGCTAAACAGAAAAACCGCAAACAAACAAAAAACACGAGAGGGATGTGAAAACCCCTGCACAGTCCACATAAAACACAACTTCTAAGATGTTCAAGCCAATCTGTTGTTATTGTTATTGTCGTTTAAAGCCTAGCCGACTACAAAGAGCCATATCAGGGCTATAACCGCTTCAAAACATACTAAACTTCAACAGGGAAAAAAAAAGAAAAGAAAATTAAGCACACATATCAATGCATTCGTGCACATAACCTAAGGACATGCCCCTGGCGTTGACCACTCCGTCCAATTTATCACACAGGGGATTTAAAAACACCACAAAACAAATATAAGCCTACCCAAGGACACCAAACATATATCAAAACGGACCCAAATTACCTGAAATTGCTTCCGCATATCTCACTTCCCTAGAGTCAAAAATGCACTTAATACATGTACCCAATTATCAATCCTAAGAAAAAGTACGTACGACTATCGAACACATACAGGTGAATGGACAAGGAAGGTAGAAGGCAGAAAACAATAGTAAGAAATGACAGAAAGCAAAGGAACAAGGCAGAAACAAAGAGATTGACAAAATGGGGGAAATTTCTAGCACAGAATTTCCAAATGTGAGGAAACTGTTTATACTGAAAGAGCCCCCCGCATCCCCAACAACTATAACAGAAAATCTAGACTTTGTATTTCCCAGTCACTGTAATTTTGTAGAACTTTCAGTTGAATTAAAATCTGGCGTGCATTGAGGACAATGGAAAACTGTCACAACTGTGAAAATCAATCTTTAACATGGTCAAATGTCCCTGAGGAAATGCAGGTTAAATACTGGTACTTTTTGAACCATGTGACCTTGACCTAGAAGCTGTACCTTTTCCGTACAGTCTCGCGACTCTTCAACAGTCCAAAGCTTTGACAAAAATTTAGTAAAAATCCACCCATAAATAGGTGAGAAGATCTTGTTCACCATTTCTCTCTCTCTGTGTCACACACACACAACACCACACACACACACACACACACACACACACACACAACCATATGTCCAGTCAATATGAAAAAAAATAACACCCTTAAGGAGACGTTAGTGAAAAGAACCTATCCCTACGTACAAAAAGGCTTGAGTGAAATGACCAACCAGTCACACTGAAAGCAAAGGACTGTGTGGAAAATAAAACCTGAAATATATTGAGGAATAGAGAGAAACCCCCATTTTCATAAATAAAAAGGCTCATATTTATCTTGCACACGCGAAATCTCTATTTAAATGACCAACCTACCTCACCGAAAGCAGAAGACAACAACTGGATAATAATATCTACAACGCATATATACTGGTAACTCAAGACAGTAAACCAGGAATTCTATTTTAAATGTAGGCGAAATAATAAACGAATAAGATTTGAAAAATAAAAACTAAGGGGATGTTACACAAAACATTGAAAAGTATCTTGTTTGTGAAAGATCTTTTGGAGTAATATAAGCATGAAATAAAATTTCCTACAAACTCGGGGCGTTGCCATGGGCATCAAGATGGGCCCGAGTTTTGCCTGTCTCTTTGTGGGATATGTGGAAGACCAAACCCTCAGAGAGTACAAAGGACAGGTCCCTCTTCCTCAAACGCTACACTGATGTCTGTCTGGGTGCAACGGTTGGCTCAAAACAGGAATTGCTTGACTTCATCCAACACATGTCCACCTTTCACCCTGCCCTTCAATACTCGTATGAAATATCTACCACATCCCTTCCCTTCCTTGACCTCTCCATCATCATCCAACCTAATTCCTCCATCCTGTCCACCACTGCATTCTACAAACCCACAGACTCCCACTCCTATCTACTGTACAGTTCGAGCCACCCTGAATCCACTAGAAACAGCATACCGCATTCACAATTTCAGAGACTGAAACGGATCTGCAGCAGTGAAGCTGACTTTGAAAACGAGTCACAGAAGATGTCCAACTTCTTTGCAGCGCGTCAGTACCCCCAGGAGATAATGCAGAAAGCACTTGAGCGTGCACAGTCTATGACACGGGAGGATGCCCTTATGCCTACTACACAAACCAAGAAAGAGGACCATGTAATCGCAGTCATCCCATTCCATCCTCACAACATTCTTGTGTGACACATCCTGAAGAATAACTTCAACATCATCCAGCAGGACAGGGAGTTAACAGACATACTTCCCAAACCACCACTGATCGCCTTCAAAAGGGACAAAAACTTCAAAGATCTGCTTGTGAGATCCAAATTAAAAGCAAAACAAGCGCCAAATTACCCTAAACCTCCAGGATGCAAACCCTGTGAAGACATGAAGTGCAAAACCTGTCCTTTCATCAACATTTCCACTTCAGTCACTGGACCATCAGGCAGCTTCAACATCAAATCAAGCTTCAACTGCAAATCAACCAACATTGTTAGCATCCTGTCATGCTCAATGTGCTCCAAACTGTATGTGGGTGAGACATACCACTCATTGGATGACCGTTTCGTGGAACATTTAAGATCCATGAAACTGAACTACAACAACCCAATAGGCCAACATTTCAATAGCCCTCAACACAACTACGTCCATGCACAGATTTCAGCAGTGAGGCAAAACACCAGAGACCGACGATACAGGAAATACATGGAGAATTGCATCATCTACCGACTGGGAACAGTCCAGCCGGCGGCCTGAACACCAGAACTGCCAACACATTGCGGTGCCCGGGCCCTCTCCTTGTCCTATTAATCCTTACCGTTTCTCCCCCACCCCATCCCCCACCAGTACTGCTCTGTCATTTCTACTTTCCACGTCACTTTTATTTTCCACTTCTCTTTCACTTGACAAAGGGCCTGGGCTCGAAACGTCGTGCTAATATTACCCAAAGGATCTTTCACAAACAAGATATTTTCAATGTTTTGTGTTTTACCCTAAGATCCAGCGCTCATATTTTGTTTTTACCTTGAGGAAATATTACACCAAAACGAAGCGACATAATGTGCATTTTAGCAAAGCAATTTTCCTTCTGTTTATATATATATTTTTAACAAATACCCGACAGTGCTGGAGGGGACCCAGAGCACCTTATCCTCACAACTCTCTGAGCAATCTCCTCCAAACGCCACGCAATAGCCACTTCTTCAAGCAAAAGGGGACTGTCCATATGATCCATTTGGATTCAGTCATCAAATACCTTGTTTACAAACCAGCTGGCAAGATGGGAAAGACGACGAACCCCAGGATATAGCTAAAACATACACACCAATTAAATCCAACCCAGATCCCGGACCAAGAGAGAATGGATGAGCCCTCTCTTGCCCTATACTTCCCTACTACTCAAGTGTTACATGAGAATTATCTTGTTGCTTGAGCACCTTTTGTTGTTAAATGCATGGCTACAAATGTTGCACCGTCGGTATGTACCATGTTATATACGTATATGACATTATATATATATACATGACAATTTTCATTTAACATTTGAATCGTATGAAGTAGCAGTAGTAGCAATAACAGGAATAATAATATAATAATAATAATAATCGCAACTGTAGTAATAGCAGTAATAATAATAATAATAATAATAATAATAATTAATAGTGTGAACAAAACACCTTTACATTTATTACTTATTTCAATAGACAAGAAACTTTTGGACTGAATTGGTTCGGATTTTTTTGTCACATCGCAAGTTTTCCATGTGTACTGCTAAGTTACTCTTCCTAGAGAAAGCGTGTCACCATGGTACGGTACCACCACACCACCACCCCTTTTTTTTTGTATTTTGTGTCTTTACCTAAGAAAGTGAATATTTCTACAGAATTTTCCCAAGGACAACTCTTTTGATGACGAAACATGGGTTTATCATGGCATCCACAAGGTTAGCACTCAGACCAGCACTAAAGGTCTAGAGGAGGGAGTCGGGGTGGGGGAGAGAAAAATTCCTGTCGGATCTGGGATTGGAACCCGGGTTTCTCACGCACTAAAGACCACTTTAACCACAGGCCCGTCCTCCATGTAACTGTAAACTATTGTTATTTGTTATTTTGTTTTAAGCCCAGCCGACTGCGTACAGCCATATCAGGGCTATAACTGTCTCAACACATACTTCAACAGGAAAAAAAAACAGGAAAAAAAAAAGAAAATTAAGTTCACAAATCCATGCATTCACGCACATAATTTAAGAAGATGCACATGGCCTTGACCACTCCGTCCAGTTTATCACACAGGGTATTTGAAAAATATATCTGAATACAAATTTAAGTAAGGACACAAAAACATATATTAAAATGGGTCTAAGTTCCCTAAAACTGCTCCAACATATCTTCATTTCCCTAGAGCCAAGAATACACTCAATACATGTACCCAATTATCAATCTTAGGAGAAATTATGTAAGACTTTATCGAACACATACAGATGAATGGACCAGCAAGGCAGAATATGATAGAAGACATCACAGAAAGCTAAGGAACAAGGCAGAAACAAGAGAGTGACAGAAGAGGAAATTTCTAGCAAAGAATTTCCAGAAGGTGGGAATAGTATTTATGTTGAACGAGCCCCCGGAATCCCCATGACGGAATTGTAAAGCAGAACGGGATGTTGCAGGAGGGAAGACGAAGAGAATGTGAAGAAATGTGAGGAATTAAGAACGACCGAACACATACACAAAGATTTACTTTAAAGGGGAAAAAACAACAACACATGTACGTATTTCAACACCAATCACGTTTTTAAATCCCCCTTTTGAAGAAACGAGTAAAGTGCATTTTGATTTTTTTTCAATCCAAAATTCATACAAATAGTACATGTACATGGTTTCGCGCGCGTGCACCACTGACCAATGATTCATAACATGCACAGTGACACAGACCGTTTGCTGTGCTCCAAAATTCTAACATAAGTTTGCTCAAAACCCAATAAAATCAAAGATGACTCTTTACTTAGCTATCTATGTATTTCTTCATTTATCTATTACTTTTTGTGGTTTAGCATAATTGTAGCAGTAGTAGTAGTAGCAGCAGCGACAGTAATAGGCGTTCTACCATAATAGTTGCAGTAGTGACAGCAACAGTAGTAGTAGTGTTAGTAGTAGTACTAGCAGCAGCAATAACTACCAACAGCAGCAGTAGTTGTAACAGCAGTAGTAGTAGCAAGTCGCAGCAGCAGCAGTGGTAATAGCAGTAGTAGTGGTGGCTGCAGCAGCAGCAGCAGCATATTATCAGTATTAACAGCATTAATGGTGGCAGCAACAATATCAGCAGCACTAGTGGCAGCAGCAGCAGTAATTACAGCAGCAACAGTGTAATAATAGTAGCAGTTACAGTAGTAGAAGTAGCAGCAGCTGTAGTAATAATAACAACAGTAGTAATAATAGCTGTAGAAGTAGTAGTAATATTAGTAGTAGTAGCAGCAGCAGCAATACCAGTAGCATGCCACTAGTAGTAGCGGCAATAGTTGTAGCAGTAGTAATAGTAATAATAATAGCGGCAGCGGCAGTAGTAGAAGTGGTAGTAGCAGCAGTAGTAGTAGCAGCAGCAGCAGTAGTTGTAGTAGCAGTACTAATACAATGATAATACTACTACTACTACTACTAATAATAATAATAGCAGCAATAGCAGTACTAGTAGTAGCAGTAATAATAACAGTAATAATAGCAGCAGCAGTAGCAGCACAAGCAGAAGCAACGGTATCAGTAGCGATATCAATAGTAGTAGTGATAGTAGTTAAAGCAGCAGCAGATGCAGCAGAAGGAGAAAAGTAGTTGCATTCACAACAGCAACAATAGTGGCAGTAGTAGGCCTACCATCAACAGCAGTAGTAACATAGTACCTGTAGCAGAAGCTGAAAAACAGATGTATCTTAAATTACAAGCAGACCGGTAATTTTACCTTATGCTATTTGAATCCTTCCTTAGATCAAAATAGCTTGAAAAATTATCGCCCTGTCTCAAATTTGTCATTTTTGTCAAAACTGCTTGAAAGGATCGTGCTGTCGCAACTCTTGGCCCATCTAGAAAGAAATAGTTTACTTAATGCCCATCAGTCAGCTTATAGGCATGGTCATAGTTGTGAAACGGCCCTTGTCCGGATTGTAAATGATCTCCTTTCTGGACTGGATGATGATAGAATATCTGTTCTTGCTCTCTTAGACTTATCAGCTGCTTTTGATACTATCGACCACTCTATCCTCTTGAGCAGACTTGAAATTTCTTTTGGTATTCGTGGCACTGCACTTGCATGGATCGCTTCTTATCTGACTGACCGTACATTGAGAGTTTGTGTGAATGGTGTTTATTCTGACTTGTCACCCCTGAAGTACGGTGTACCGCAGGGTTCTGTGCTAGGCCCAGTCCTCTTTGTGCTGTATGCCTCTCCTGTGTCCGATGTCATCAATGGTCACGCCATGTTGCACGAAAGCTTTGCCGATGACACTCAACTTCATCAGTCGGCCTCCATTGCTGAAATTGACTCGTTGATGGTACGGACGCAGGAGTGCATTGCAGACCTAAAGACCTGGATGACTCTTAATAGGCTTCAACTAAATGACGACAAGACCGAGCTCATGTTAGTCTATCCGAAAAAACTTCAACACTCTGATCTTCCTGATTCTATGCTGATCAATGACATCCCTGTTCCTTTCTCTTCAGCAGTTCGAAGTCTCGGTGTGACCCTTGACCAGTCTCTTTGCTTCCAACAACATATCTCTAATGTCTGTAAGGCTGCCTATTTGGAACTGCGCAGGATTAGTTCAATTCGTCAGTACCTCTCCAGTGAGGCAACGAAAACACTTGTATGTGCTTTTGTTCTGTCTAGGATAGACTACTGTAATTCACTCCTGGCAGGGATTCCAAAATATTTGTTAGACCGACTCCAGCGAATCCAAAACAATGCTGCTAGGCTCGTCTGTAAAGCTTCTAGATCTGAACATATCACTCCTCTTCTTCGCTCTCTCCATTGGCTTCCTGTACCTGATCGTATATCGTACAAAGTATCTACTTTGACATTTTCTGCTGTTTGTGGTTCTGGCCCAGAATATCTTTCTGAACTACTCCCAGTGTATACTCCATCCCGCCAACTGCGTTCCTCTTCTGACACTCGACTTCTCACGATACCATCTGCAAGAACTAAGACTTATGGTGAAAGGTCCTTCTCTTTCCAAGGTCCCAAAATATGGAACAAACTCCCTGGCAGCCTTCGTCACTCTGACTCCCTCGTCTCTTTCAAATCTGGTCTAAAGTCACATCTCTTCTCGAAGAGCTCGGATACGACTTGACAGAAGACATGTCTGTGAGTCACTATCACATGTGCATAAGCGAGTGTGTGCATGCATGTCAGTGTGTATGTGGGGGGGGGGGAGGTGGGGGGATAAATGTAGCTGTGTGCACGTGCGTGTATATTGTGTGAGTGGAAAACTTGGACATTGCTTAGTCTGTTAGTGACCGTACTTAGAATGTGTGTAAGTAAGTGGGAATGTATTTTATGTGCTTGTGTGTATAGGATGCTGACGTATGTGCGCATGTTAAACACGGTATTTTGTATCGGTTTGCTACCCTCTGTTGTCTAATGACTAGAGTGTTTGTGTCGATTTTGTAATGCAATACTATTTTGTATGTTATTGCTCATGTCATGTTTCTTTTTGTCTACAATGCCATGTCTATGTCCACGTAATGTGCTACAATTGTGTATAGATCTAGCATCGATTTGTGAAGCACCTTGAGCAGTTTGTCGGGATAGTGTGCTCAAAAAGTACCCATTATTATTATTATTATTAACATACATGACACTCACTTGTGCGGTTAACAGTGTGCAACATGCTTCACACCAGTAACGTAAATAAATTGCACTGTTGATTTTATTTAACTACTGCCAGACCCTGTTGCTCTATCATATCTGTATGTTAAAAAATGACATTGTAATTTTGTATCTGACCAAAAAATGCGATTTACACAGAAAACATTCAAAAGTTCAATTTAAAATAGTAGCAGCAGAAGTAGTAGTACTATAGTTTCTAAGGCAGGAACCTTTGGCCTACAATAAAATGATTACTCGCTTGATTTATAGACGCCTAATGGGCTTAATGATATCTGATGTGAAAAGGTGCGAAATAAAATGACGTTGAAATAAACCAATAAAACGAAAATGAAGAAAACTTCCAAACAATCATCTGCACATTTTTTCCGGAAACGGGGGTGGGGGGGGGGGGGGGGGTTAAAGTGGTCAGAAACACAATCAATTACTGTTCACTTTCTGTCTGGTCTATATAATTGGAACGACCTTTCCATGTATCCTGGATAAAATACATTTCTTCCTTCAAGGCTCATTTGATTAATATACATTTTTGTTGTCCAGTAATGATTTCCTCCCACCACCCACCATCTCCGGACCTCATGGCAACCATCTTTCAAGGAAAAACAGTGGCAAAAAGGAAGAAAGGCAGACCTCCAATCTCATACATCGAGAACATAACCACCATCAGTGGCCTAAATATTCAAGAAACTGTCCACAAAAGTTAGAACAAAGAGAAAGATGGTGGTGTCGAAATATGCAGAAGCTGACACGGAACCCGGTGATGTCAACAGGTGAGACATCTGAGGTGAGACCCACTATCTCAGTCCTCTCCTGTCCTCCCCATTCCAGTATGTATGTTCTTTTCCTCTGTACCGGTACCCGTTGTTTTTGTCGCTACGAGTACATGTTTGAGTGAACGACGACAGTGCATTTTGATTGGACTCAGTACCTTATTAGTATTGTTTTTTTTCCTGTCCTTCTTCCTATGCCACATTAATGGCCACAGACACTACAGCATTTTTTCCCACATAGCTTGATGATGGTGAAAATGAGGATGCTAATCAGGATGCTATGAAGTGCCTTCCATCTAGGACCGATACAGCGTGACAAGGCAGAACTCCACGCTTATTATCGTTAGAACATCCTGGCGTCAACCAAGCCCAAGAGATACAGACACCTGCTGTGTTAGTCAAGAGATCTGAGCAATACCCTCAATGAGGCATCCGCTAATGTGGACGAGACTCAACTTTGTGATCCTAATCTTCTCAACGAGCCCCTAGCACACTCTGGGTAGAAATCGATTGGGACAGAAACATTCCACTGACGATGATTTGGACAGGGCGGATGGCATTCGAACCCACACCCTTCCAGTCGGCAGTCCGTTGAGCTAACCACTGCATCAAAGCAACTAGTAATATTTTATTTTCAAAAAAAATTCCCTCTTGCAATCACTAATTCCCTCTGCCCCCCTCCCCCCTCTTTCCGTAGAAAAAAAAAAAGCAAAAACAAAAAAATGTAAAACAAAACAAAAAACATCTGATTTTAAATTACTACATTTCTAATCAAAACTGGGAAGCACAGCAAATCGCAGCCTTCACGTCACGACACGTCACGTCACGTCACATCACGTCACCCGTCCTACAGCTGAAACTCCAACAGCGAGCGCGAGGCCAGGTAGCAGTGACGTCATAACTCGACGTCATCGTCGTCGAAGTCCCGTTCCATGCTGTCCAAGGTCTGTGTGCTGATGCTGTTGCCGTTACTGCAGTACGTCTGTGTGGCGCTCGTGCTGAGAGCACTGCTGAAGGACCCGGATGGGCGAAACCTTTGCGTCATTTCCATATCTGGGGACATAGGTCACGGGTCATGTGTCAGTTAACTGTTTGCAAAGCCTCTTCCAGAAGATACAACGCTGTTTACTGTCTGAAGTTAAATAACAAGAATGGAAATTTGACATTTAGTCGTCAGCAGCCCCCCTCCACGCCACACACACGCAAGCACCCCCTTACACACACACACACACACACACACACACACACACACACACACACAAACACACACACATATTCATATGAAGTAAATGATAGGTTACAAACACCAGAAACCCGAACAACGTGATCATTAGCAAAAGGATAGACACCACAATTACGTAAAACAACAACAAAAACACAAACCATAAAAATTCATGAATTTCATCACCACCAATAAACACAAAAACACTATTCATGTTTTCATACACACACATAGGTTTATCCCACCCCACCCCTACGATACACATGTAGGCATGTGCTCGTATGCACTACATAACCATCAAACGTATTCAACACAAGATAGCCTCCTTTCCAAACAACCCAACCTTCATTCGTAATGCAATAGCACTTTTTCTTCTTCTGTCATTCACCGCCCACATGGTCAAACCACATCTGGCCATGCATGAAGCCGGCCCCCCCCCCTCCCCCCGCGAATTCTTGCTGGCTAATATGGAGGAGGAGGCACAGGACCCAACGCTGTACCACCCTGAACGTATCTAAATGGGCGAGTGCCATTCTCGTATGATGTAGATGATTACGCAGACATTTTTTGTTACATTGCACTGTACCATATTTTGTCAGAAGGCACCTGCAGGCCTGGTCCCTCCGATGTCAGCCCTGTACACGCGTATTCAAATTTCAAGTTCATATTGCTTATTGCCCAGCTGACAACTATAGCCACATCAGGCCAACACCACGTCGAAAACGACAATCAGGAATTCAAACTTCAGACGGCGTTGAAAAATACATCCAGATTAAAAGCTAAATCACGCTCTCTCTCTCTCTCTCCTCTTCTCTCTCTCCTCACACACACACACACACACACACACACACACACACACACACACACACCACACACACACACACACACACTATTGCACGTGCAGATACGTACATAACTACCTATATCCCGGCGACAGCAGGCAACTTCGATTATATCGAGAAAGGAAGAAACGACAGAAAGCAAAGTAGCAAGGCAGAAACAAAGAAAAGTGACAGAAAATGAAAATTTCTAGCACAGAATTTCCAAAAGGTGGGATACTGTTTATACCAAAACAGTCCCCGCATCCCCACGTTAGATTCTAATCCCATATAGTGTCGGCCTTAAGAATAAATTTACCAAATGTATGCTATTTTCATTTTGATGACACATTAAAGAAAATTTTAAAAAAAAAAAGGGGGGGGGGGGGCAATCCTTTTGTTCTAAATATCCATTCAGGGAGCCGCTGACTCAAGATGTCGTATCTCAAATTCAGTCTGAACCTGCAACATAATGTCGGCCTGTTCACTGCCCATATGAATGTTTCCATCATTACGATGGTTTCAATGTTTCATAGGTGCCGTTCTCGGGACCCTGCAGGCTCAGGTTGGTCATTTGGGCTGAAGCGAATATGGAACTGTCCCGAGTGCCACGAATCCCTCTATAACAAACTCCAAAGAAACGTTGAACACTGATCTCTCTGTCTATCTCTCTGCGCGCGTGCGTGTGTGCGTGTGTGTGTGTGTGTGTGTGTGTGTGTGTGTGTGTGTGTGTGTGTGTGTGTGTGTGTGTGTGTGTTTGTGTGTCTTCCCTTTCCTGCATTTTTCAGCTTGTGTGCATAATATTGACAACAACCTGTCAGAAACGGACATTTGACACTGAGCTGAATTCAATGAAACAATCTGATTTCTCTGCAAAAATCTAAAGTGTGAAACGAAAAGACCTCAAGCTAATTTCCATCCATCTGCTGTTTGGTTTTGGTTCAAACGTAAGAGACATAATGTGTTGATGGTTATGCTGGTTGTTTGTGACAGTTCTGTTGAGCTCACAAAACATTTATGTTTGCTACAGCGTGTGCATGTGTATGTGCATGCGTGTGTGCTTTTCTGTTTGTGTGTGTGTGTGTGTGTTTGTGTGTGTGCATGTGCGTGCATACGCGCGTGTGTGTATGTGTGCGTACATATGTGTGTGTGTGTGTGTGTGTGTGTGTGTGTGTTGTGTGTGTGTGTGTGTGTGTGTGTTGGTGTGTGTGTTGTGTGTGTGTGTGTGTGTGTTTTATAAGAACTGAGATAGACAGATGAATTTACTTAGGTACACAAGATAATTAGATCGATGCACAAGTATGAATACAATAAAACGTATGAATGGACAGACAGACAGGCAGAGTGACAGACATATATACAGACAGATACATGTATAAATATATCTCTTCGCCGCAGAAGACCAAGTCTCTTCAGACGGCTCAAACAGCATAACTATCCACAAAACTAAAAATACAGCAAACCTTTGTAACTTCACACACACACACACACACACACACACACACACACACAACGCGCGCACGCACGCACGCACGCACACACCACGCACGCACGCACACACACACACACACACACACACACACACTTACAACCACACGCACACTTGCAATATGGTGAAAGTATGGTTAGGTGACACTGAAAATAACATCCGATTTTTCGAGGATATAAATTACTGCCTAAAAACCATTTACCACATCTGAGATGATAATCTACAAACGTAAACAGAGGTACCCATACAAAAGAAGAAATAGATCATTAAAATTTTTAATCAACAATATAAGACATCCAGATATCAAGGAGTAAACGCGTATGCTGTCGCGAGAGAGAGGAGAAGAGAGAGAGAGGAGAGAAGAGAGAGAGAGAGAGAGAGAGAGAGAGAGAGAGAGAGAGAGAGAGAGAGAGAGAGAAACAATGTCTCAATATGATTTAATGATGTAATACCTTCAGTTTTTTTTTAATGTACGTATGTACTTACGCGCACAAGCACGCAGTATGTATGTATGTATATATGTATGTATGTATTGGATGAATGGATGGATGGATGGATAAGACAGACAGACGGACGGAGACAGAAAGAATGAGTCAAGATTCAAAGGACTTTAATGACACTGGTCAACAACTCTGTGCTGTGAGATGGCGCCATAGCTCAGTTGGTTAGAGCGTCTGCCTAGTAAGCAGAAGGTCGAGGGTTCGAATCCCCCTGGTGCCTTTATTTTTTTTATTTCTATTTCTTTACGAAAATATTTTCTTCGCCCAGTTGATAGACAGCTGAGCATTTGGGCATTGACTGGTGGGAAGGGGGGGGGGGGGGGGTCTGTCATGTGAGACGAGTTTATACAGATTAGCTAGTTGTGTTGTGATTCAGGCCTTTAATTATTCATTTATCTATTTTATATGTATGTTCAGTTTTGAAGGTAAGATACACACATACACATGTCATTTACATGTAACCAAGATTATTCTAGCGGTAGGCTGATAAAATACCAGTACAGAATATAGACCAGGTAAAACGTAGACTAGGTAGGGCCTCAGGACCTGGCCAGCTCATGGGTTTATGTGCAGGCTTAAGGCTTGTGCCATGACCACCATACACATGACACCTGTGACGTTAGTGCATATGAAATTCGTTCCGAGCGCGGAAACGTCACATTGAGAAACTGAAACTGAAACTGTTCACAACAGCAGAAAGAGATTGAGGTGGAAGGGGAAAACAGAAGATATTACATTATTACACTATAATGGTATTCTCTCTTTCACACACACACACACACACACACACACACACACACACACACACACACACACACACACACACACACACACACACACACACACACACACATATGTATATACGCGCGCGCGCAAAACACACACCCATGCACGCACACATACGGTAAAACAGAGAGAGGGGTGGGGGTGGGGCGAGAGAATGAGAGTGCGAGAAAGAGATCGAGAGAGAGAGTGAGCGATAGACAGAGAGAGACAGACAAGACAAGAACAGACAAGACAGACAGACAGACAAAGTCAGACGAGAGCAGAGAGACAAACGACAGAGAGACAGACAAAGACAGAGACAGAGAGAGAGACAAACAGACAGAGAGACAGACAAAGACAGAGAGAGAGAGAGAGATAAACAAGGTAACAGAGAGGGGAATGAGACGGGTAAAACCATTAGGTGACAAGAGGAGAATGGATAGATTGAAGACGGGTACCCAAGGTTAAAGGGTGGGGATAGGTGAGAATGGAAGAGTAAAGCTGGTGGTGACAAGGGATGGGATGAAGGAGGGTGAAAGGGAAAGAGGGAGAACTGGGTGGGTGAGGGGGGGGGGATGATGGGGACAGGTACAGTTGAAAGATGGTGAGAACTGAGGTGGACAGGAGGGGGGGATGTGGAGAGAGGAAGGGAGGAGGGGAGCAGCTTCCAATTTCTTCCCTTGCGCGGGTTTAAAGAGATCCCGGGCCCGGTTGGCAATTTGACCAGCCACGTGTGAAATTGGCCCCTCTCTTTCCAATTCTAAACACGCGCTGATTATACTGGCTTAGGGTCCAAAGCTGTTGCCATATTGTTGCTAGCCTCAAACCTCCAGCCCCTCTCCTGTATCTCCCATTAAAAAATAAAACAAAAATGCCTGCTTCGTCCTTCTTTCCCCAAATTTAGTTTTACGTCTGACGTTATTTGGTAAACTCCCAAGCCCTGCGACAAGCTTAGAAGATGTATTGCCTGTTTGTTACATTTTCATTTGATGTTTATTTTTCTTTGTGTGTGTGTGTGTGTGTGTGTGTGTGTGTGTGTGTGGTGTGTGTGTGTGTGTTGTCTTTTTGAGCCTTCGTTGTCCTTTCACAAAAATGGGGGAGAATGAAAACGAAAAATAGCAACATGAGGTGTGTGTATGTGTGTGTGTGTGTGTGTGTGTGTGTGTGTGTGTGTGTGTGTGTGTGTGGTGTGTGTGTGTGTGTGTGTGTGTGTGTGTGGTGTGTGTGTGTGTGTGTGTGTGTGTGTGTGTGTGTTTTTTTTTTAATGTTGTATGCGTGTCTCTGTGTGCGACAAAAATGTGTTAGCGAGATTTTCTCTATTGAAAAATCTCAACAAAAGGTGTGCGTGTGTTCGTTGCGTGAGTGCTGTGTGCGTATGAGAGAGAGAGAGAGAGAGAGAGAGAGAGAGAGAGAGAGAGAGAGAGAGAGAGAGAGAGAGAGAGAGAGAGAGAGGGAGTGTGTGTGTGTGTGTGTGTGTGTGTGTGTGTGTGTGTGTGTGTGCGCGCGCGCGCGCGCGTGCGCTCTGTGTGTGTATTGAGTGGTGTGTGTTTGTGTGTGTTTGTGCGCGCGTGCTGTGTATGAGTGGTTGACTTGGTGTGTGTGTGTGTGTTTGTGTGTGTGTGTGTGTGTGTGTGTGTGTGTGTGTGTGTGTGTGTGTGTGTGTGTGTGTGTGTGTGTGTATGTTTGCGCACGCGCGTGTGTGTTGTCTGTCTGTCTGTCTGTCTCCCTCTCTCTTTTCTCGCTCTCTCGTGACAAAACTGTAATAGCGAGATTTTCTTTCCTGTAGATCGGTGGATCTTTATCACATTCTGGTCAAAGCTGTGGACTACTGAGGAGTCATGTATGCATAGGTCATGGTGCCAAATGTAAGAGCACAGAAACCCACAAAACGTCATGTAAAATCAGCACTTTTTGAGAAGGATGTGTGAACATTTTCTTAGGAACTTCTGGAAATATTCAAATATTTTCTTCACAAGCACCTCTGTCTTTATTTACGTCAATTTCAATTTCATTTTGATGATTTTTCAAGATCACAGTGGCATCAAGAAGGAAAAAAATCAGTAATAAATCGTCGTACAAAAAGGGAAGCTGTGGTCTGACCACCTCTCTCTCTCTCTCTCTCTCTCTCTCTCTCTCTCTCTCTCTCTCTAAAATTCAGCCTTAAATTGTATGTCTGTTGTCTTTCTGAATGTCTGTCCGACTGGTGGTAGGTTACCTCAGCATGTGTCGCGCTGTGCTTTTCTGTATGTCTGTCTGACTGTAGGGTATGTCATCAAGTGTCTGTGTTTTTCTCTGTGGCTGTCGACAGTTGGTAAGGTTATGACACAATGTCTGTCTTTCAGTAAGCTGTCGGAACAGTTGGTTGGTTTATCTTCAGCAAATCTCTGTCTTTGTATTCTGTCCGACATTTGTAGGTTATTCAGCAATGTCTGTGCCTTTCTGTAAGATCGTCTACATTGTAAAATAAATTCAGTAATGATCGTCCGTACTGTAAGTCTGTGGTTATCTCAGCAAGTGTCTGTGCTTTCTGTTGTCTGTCTGCTGTTGGTAGTTATCTCAGCAAGTTGTCTGTGTCTTTCTGTAATGTCTGTCTGACTGTGGTAGGTTATCTCGCAATGTGTCGTGTGCTTTCTGTATGTCTGTTTGACTGTAGGTTATCTCAGCAAGTGTCTGTGCCTTTCTGTATGTCTGTCTGACTGTTGGTAGGTTATCTCAGCAAGTGTCTGTGCCTTTCTGTATGTCTGTCTGACTGTTGGTAGGTTATCTCAGCAAGTGTCTGTGCCTTTCTGTATGTCTGTCTGACTGTTGGTAGGTTATCTCAGCAAGTGTCTGTGCCTTTCTGATGTCTGTCTGACTGTTGGTAGGTTATCTCAGCAAGTGTCTGTGCCTTTCTGTATGTCTGTCTAACTTGTACGTTATCTCAGCATGTGTCGTTCCTGTCGTATGTCTGTATGTCTATCTGACTGTTGTTATCTCAGCAAGTGTCTGTGCCTGTCTGTATGTCTGTCTACTTGTGTTATCTCAGCAATGTGTCTGTCCTGTCTGTATGTCTGTCTACTGTTGGTTATCTCAGCATGTGTCTGTGCCTTCTGTATGTCTGTCTGACTGTTGTAGGTATTTCAGCAAATGTCCGTGTGCCTTTCTGATGTCTGTCTGACTGTTGGTAGGTTATCTCAGCAAGTATTGAGCCAGACTTGAACCCATACCGTCGAATCAGAATTAGGAGTTCTTTCAGATAAAAAAAAGTACTTAGTGTCGTCAAATAGACCAAAACGAACATTGCAGAAAATGCATATGACACATGACATGTACCAAAAAACAACTAGAATGCACAACGAACCAGACCAAAGTTACACTGCTATATGTCTATTTCTATTACACTGCTATGCCTGTATTCTTACCACTGTCTCTAAAGTCATTATTGCTCTTACTCCTCGTCCTACCATCACTACCACAGCTGTCACATTTCTTCATTTTCCTCACTTCTGAATTCAGCCCCAGCCTGCTGTCAGCGACCCTCACTGTGACCGACTCTGTCCCCACACTTAACCGTTTGACTCCCGCACTGTATCACCAACTGCAAAAAATTAACCCCTGACTCCCTCCCCTACCACCAGCTTACTGCGGAAGCTGGTAAATAGGATGAGGGAATCAAAGAGTTAAGTTTTTACTTTGCTAGCATGGTTGGCAATGTAGGATGCTAAATGGCAGGGTGCGGGAGTCCAAAGGATTAATGACATGGGCCGGAGGAGAAAAATGCCGTGCTGAGAATACAAGCAGGATGCCCGACAACAGAAGGGCTCAAGGTGGTCAGATCCACAGCCCGTGACAAAGTCTTAAGTCCCATCACAGACATTATAACATCCCTTTCATTCCCACAGCTAAATGACCTGAGAGAAGATAAAAAAAAAACACCCACCCCACCCACCCACCCACATTCGATTAAAAAAAAAGTACAAAAATAAATCCCAAAAACTTGTTAAGCCATTCTAATAATCGATCTTTATAAACAAAAAAGTATATACATATATAATAAGACAGAGAATCCAGAGTTTTCAACAGCTAAAATTTGACCAAAATTTGGTAAAGATTCACTATTCTGTTATTATCATCACAATCACCATCATCATCATTATCATCGTCATCATCATCAGTAGTAGTAGTAGCAGCAGCTGTAGCAGTAGCGATAGTAGTAGAATGTAGCTGTTGTAGCAGTAGTAGTAAAGTAGTAGTACTACAGATAGCAGCAACAGCAGCAGAAGCCCAGCCGACTGCTCAGAGCTATGTCAGTACTTGAACTGTTTCAAACAAAACGCACACATCTAACACATAGACGACCATGGAAAAAAGAAAACTTCTAAAAGAAAACTCAGTAAACATATCACTGCATTATCGGAAATAATCCAAAAATACACCCATTGCTCTGCCATTCCACCAAATTTATCACCACAGGGATTAAAAAGAAAACAAACCTGAGTACAAACGCATAAACTGCGTACATAAAAACGTAATAAAACCAGGCCTATCGTACTTAAACTGCCACTAAGCTTGGAGCTAAAAATGCAATTAGTATATGTACCCAATTATCAATCTCAACAGACAGAATTTTGCAGGACTTTACGGAAAACACAAAGGTGAATGAACTAGTAAAACAGAAATTGAGAAAGGAAGATATGGCCGAAAGCAACGGTGTAAGTCAGAAAGAAAAAGAGTGACAAAAAGAAGAAATTTCTGGAGCATAATTTACAGAAGGTGGGGGTACTATCTACACTGATAGAGGCCGCAGACATCCTCACGGTTCAAATATCTTCTGAAATGGGCAGAGAAATCTTGTTCATCATTTTTTTCACAGAAAAAGACAAACTGACAAACAGACTGACACACACACACACACACACACACACACACACAACACACACACACCACACACACACACACACACACACACACACACACACACACACATGATCTCGTCTTTTCCCTTATTGTTGTTTAAAGCCCAACCAACTGTGCAGAGCCATATCAGGGCTATAACCGCTTCAAAACACACAAAACTTCAACAGGAAAAAAAAAAAGGAAAGAAAATTAAGTACACATATCAATGCATTCGCGCACATAATATAAGGACATTTAAGGACCATTCCGTCAGATTTATCGCACAGGAGAGATTTAAAAAACACACCTGAATACAAATATAAGCATGCATAAGGACACCAAAACATATCTAAAAACAGGTATAAATTACCTGAAATTGCTTCCGCACATCTCACCTCCTTAGAGCCAAAAATACACTTAATACATATACCCAACTATCAATCCGAAGAAAAAGCACGTAAGACTTTATCGAAAAAATACAGGTGAATGGACCATTAAGGCAGAAAATAAGTAGAAATGGCAGAAAGCAAGGCAACAAGGCAGAAACAAAGAGAGTGACAGAAAAGAGGAAATTTCTAGCACAGAATTTCCAGAAGGTGGGGATACTATTTATACTGAAAGAGCCCCTGGCAACCCAACGGGAGGTGATCTCAAGTAGATTTGAAATAATCTCCATTTCTCTGTGTGTGTGTGTGTGTGTGTGTGTGTGTGTGTGTGTGTGTGTGTGTGTGTGTGTGTATGTGTGTATGAGTGTGTGTGTGTGTGTGTGTGTGTGTGTGTGTGTGTGTGTGTGTGTGTGTGTGTGTGTGTGTGTGTGAGTGTGTGTGTGTGTATTTTGTGTATGTGTTTTAAACATAGGAGTACTGAAAGAAAACCAAGCTGCGAATCCAGGAAAAGTGTCCACAGCCATGAACAAAGTCGGAAGTCCTGTCTACACACATCCACTTCGTTCCAACATCTAAAGGACATTGGACGGGGGAAAAAAAAAGAAAAAAGAAAAATGGCCGAACCAAAGAGGCAGGAGAGACGTGTAACTCGACAGGAAGGCTCACAGACAGTCGGGCTATCAGCCACTGAGCGTGACTGACGGGTGACTGGAGCGAACATATGTTGTCACCACACACAAAGTCCTCGTTCTCTTTTGAACTTGGCAAATAACGTTCCTTGTGACGGGCACGGTGGTCCGATGGGTCAACATCCGACTTCCAATCCGAAGGTTTGACACCCCCCACCCCCTGGACGCCTCCGCCTGGCGCGTAAAAACGTGAAGATTTTTCTTATCTCCCAGATTAATATGTGATCGGACCTGCCAGTGGCTAAACTTCCTTCGTGTGCATACGCATGCAGAATATCAAAATATGTACGTTAAAGATTCTGCAAGCCATCTCAGTGACTGGTTTATGGAAACATGAAAACACCCCCAACGTTCTTGCTTACTGAAGACGATACAATACCTATATATACATACGTACATACATCGTAGGTACATATAATTATATCTATATGTATCTCTCTCTCTCTCTCTCTCTCTCTCTCTGTCTGACGATAAAACGGAAGGAACTTTTATTTGTTGTCGAATTACAACGGTAATGTCACACACACACACACACACACACACACACACACCACACACACACACACACACACACACACACACACACACACACACACACACAGGGGAAATTGAGGGGAACCCACATCACACAACTTAGAGCAATCTACCGACAGGAGATTGGCAAATTACAACCTGAACAAGATCAGTCTTCGTTGAAGACGATATCTCTGATATCATAAGACGATGTTAAAACATGCAGATGACTATTTCTATAAGCCCACAAGTAAGATAGGGCTTTCAAAGAGGGTACAAGCAATACGATCGTTCTCTTCCTCCTCCCTACTTGTAGGAAAAAATCGACCTCTGTGTCAATTCTCATTTTTACCACCGAAACGTCTTGTCGCTTCTGCTAGCGTCACTACCACTTCTATTCCTCTCACTTCATCTCCACCTGCTACCATTATTACAACTGTCACAACCTCTCTTCTTTCGTTTCCTTCCGAATTCAATCACAGCCAGTGGTGACCCTGGCCGTAATTGCCTCACACTGTCTACATGACTTTGGCAGAAGACAACATAATCATCCTGCCATTATAACAATGTCCCTTTTTATACAAAAAACTGAAAACAGAAAAATCCTGATTTTTGTACTTGTTAAAGTCATTGTGACCTTGAAGAAGCTTCAACTGACATAAAACTTGATGAACATCAAAAACAACGATATACTGTCACAACATCAAAAACAACGATATACTGTCACAACAGTTACAACAGATTTTCAATGCTGTCATATTGGGAAAGAACTGTTCAAACACCGTCCTCTAAAACGGCTGATTTTAGCTCTTGTTCATGTGATCGTTATTTTGTCGCCATAATCATATGTCAAAACTTATGCATTCGCGATTTTTCAACGTTCCAAGCCACTGATCCTCATCTGGTTAAGATCCATCCAAAAACAGCTAAGAAATTTTCGCCAACACAATTTTTGTCAAAGACACAATTACTGACACACGGATTTTTGCTGTTTGTATGAAACAGTCTCTCTTATATACACAAGGCACACAGCTCTTCGTTGATTATATGAAACTATCTTATACACACAAAACACACATCTCTATGTTGTCTATAGTATAAGAAAGAATCTGTCTTATACACACAAGACACACATTTCTCTGCTGTCTCTATGAAACAGTCTCTGCTGTCTATATCTGTCTATATGTAATACCCTCTGCTGTCTATATGAACAATCTCTTATGCACACACAAGACACACACCTCTCTGCTGTCCATGTGAAACACTTTCTACTGTCTATATGAAACAATCTCTGCTGTCTATATGAAACAATCTGGTTACACAAGACACATAGCTCTCTGCTATCTATATGTAACAACGCCCCCCCCCCCCCTCCTTTTTCAGGAAGATTCAAAAAGGCTGGGCAGACACCCAGTACAGATGGCTAACTCAACAGGAGTACCCTCACACAGTCAGCCCTGCCCTCAGCCATTGGGCGTGATTGGATTGAAATTGGAGTGAACATACTGTCACCATACAACATTCCTGTTCTCTTTTCAACTTGACAACGAATTCCTTGTATCCTTGTATTCTCGTGTCCATGTACAGAAAAAAAAGCTAGACATTCAGAACACATTCACAACATCCATTTCTCTCCCTTTACCGATGATAATTTCATTCTCATTCTCCTCCTCCTGTTCCTTCTCTTCTTGAGGATGAATAAAACAGACACAGTAGGACGGTCAAGTCGTTATAACAATCTCCTTTTCATAACAATCTCCTTTTCATACAGAAATTCTTACAGAAGATTCAGACGTACTTCTCAAGGACACTGACCTTGGAAAAGTACCAGATGATATAAAACTCGACATGAAGCGAGGTCAGTGGTAGAATGTCACAACGGTGAAGGACTGTAAATATTGCCAGGAATTCCTGAAAAAGTACTGTTCTCATATCTTTCTAAAAAAAGAAGTACTGATTCTAGGCACCTTTCATGGATTCCTAAACAGTCCACACATTTCACCCAAATTTAGTAAAGATCCAACATAAGACTTGAGACAATCTTGTTCACGCATTCTCTCTCTCTCTCTCTCTCTGACACACACACACACACACACACACACACACACACACACCACACACACACACACACACACACACACACACACACACACACACACATTCATTCTCTCTGGTTAATACGTAATAACCTTCCTTTTTTTGTTAAGAAATATTTGAAAACGAAGAGGAAAGGTGTGGCTTAATTCCACAGCTCTACAACAGACCGTATAAAGGATGAAAGGCAAATCCATTCTAATGATGGCACACACCTCTCTCTCTCTCTCTCTGTGGTCAAAGTGGACTGACCGTGTGCAATTCTAGGTGCTCTTCCTGGATTTTTATTTCTACATGATTTTATAAGGACAACTCCAATGTTCTTGTGGAATCTCTTGGGTACACTGAATGCGCGCCATATACAGGACCAGATTTACTGTCTCATCCAAATGACCAGTATAGAGACTACCGCCTTAGATCTAGTGGAGAGATGGGATGAAGACAGTCCCAAGCCCCTGATCTCAAATCCTAAAGCAGATGCTTAAGCCACTAGTCAACACACTCTTCCTAATTCTCTTCAGAAGAAAAACAGAAGGAAGAGACAAAGGAGAGGTGTGGGTTTAACTATACCTGCCCGTATAACGAGAAAGTCCAATCCATTCCAATTACAGCGACACACACTCTCTCTCCCTCCCATCCCCACCCCCCTCTCTCTCTCTCTCTCTCTCCCTATCTCATCATGTTCTGGCAGACACCAGACAGACAGGTAGGGGTCGATACCCGAGACGCAACGCGCGAGGCGTAACTTCCGGTTGACTGGAGGAAATGGGGGACGCAGGGGAGGGGAGGTAATGTAGCGTGTGGTCTAGTGGTTGAGAGCATCTGACTAAGATGCCATAAGTCCTGGGTTCGAATCATGGGATCGGACAGGGAGTTTTCCCTTCCCCAGAATAAACGTTTTCCCCATGTGATTTCTTTCATATGAAAGAAAAAAGATTCCTTCATTGCCGTGCGTTTTATTTATTTATTATTTATTTATTTATTTATTTATTTATTTTTGCAAAGTATGTGTATATGCTGAACACAGGACATCATTTTGATCTGAAAGCTACCATCTATGTTCTTGTAGTGGAGGGCAGAGAAAAATCCTTGTCAAATGCGTGCTTTGAACCCAGGACTTCTCGGGCCCTGAGCAGGAGCTTTTGACTAACTGTCTCTCATTCAGGCCACAACCACCATCTCAATTATCTCCCCTCTCCTGCTGTACCGAGCTCCTCTACCAGCCACGCGGACGTTACGCGCATGCTGTACCTTGGATATCGATCATTCAGAATCTGGCATATGGGGGGTGGGGGGGGGGGGTGGAAAATCCCTTTCCAATCTGGACTCGAACCCCAAACCTCTGAAATCTTTCGCTTTTAAACTGGGTGTTTGTTTATCCACCTGGCCACTTGTCCACCATAATCCACCAGACAAGAGGAAGTTGCGCGCCACGCGCTGCATCTCGGGTATCGACCCCTTCCTGTCTGTGTGGTGTCGGCTAAAAGAAGGGAAGACTAAAGTGGAGAAAGAGCTGCTGTAATCTGAATGCATCCGCCGTTCTCTCCCTGTATGGACAGCTACATCTAAATCCACGTGTCTCCTCAGCCTTTTTTTCAAGATAGAGAAGGAGTGGGGGGGGGGGGTTGATCGTTTCATACTGACTTGAGGAGGGAGGTGTTTAAGTATGTCTGTGATGGGGGTGTCAGAAAATGTGTTAGCTACACTTCCTCAACTGTTTCTGGAGGGTTCTTTACCAAATTCGAGTCCAGGATTTAAGACTACTGTAGAGTCACTAATGCACAAATTCTTGAAGTCATCACGCCGGGGTCAAAGCCACATGGACAATAAAAATGCCGAAAATAAACACTTTTTTGATGAAGGCGACTAAAAAGCATTTTCTCAGAGACTTCTGAAAGAAGGTCTGTAGATTCTGTTTTCGCTTTTATGACGGCCCATCACTGTCCTCGCTTCATATCAATTTTTATTTCATAAGAAGTTTCTTTAAAGTCAGATTAAACAACAGAAGCACGAAAATCTGGATTTTCTGAAAGAACTGTTGTACAAAAATAGAGATGGTTAAAACTGCTGGATTGTGCTGTTTGTTTGTTTTCTCTCTCCTGGACAGGAGTATGAAAACATGAGGAGGAGGAAGAGGAGAACACAAGAGAAAAGAGGAGAGAGCGAGAGACTGTAATTTGAAAGTATATGCTTCACTTGCCTTTCTGAGTTTTATTTGTAGCTAGAGCGAAACCCACAACTCGCTTGTACCTTTTTTCTTTCTCCTCCTGTTCCTGATCCAGGACCACCTCTGGTTCACTACTCCCATACCACTCATTTCTGCTCTCCAACGCACCTACTCCATCAAAACCGAGGTCACTACGACAGCAGAGCATGGAGATTCACAAAACCTAGGACGATCACGACAATCATGACCCAGTAAGTTTATGATATATGAAAATGGGGATGATAATAATAGTCATTTTGAGATCCATTTTCGGATTGAGACTGCAAGACAGGGCTATATTCTGTACTTCCATCCACAATGTATCCTCTTTTCAACGAGGCCTGAGAAATACAACCCGCAATAGTAGTCCTGAAATTAGAACAACATCCTCAACGTCTCAACCGTGAAGCAGATGAGACTCTTCCAAAATGAACATATGTATTAAATACGCTCAACTCTTAGCAGGAATCAACTGTGGCAGGAAAAAACAACCCAAAACGACATGAACTAACCAAGGTTCGAACCTCAACCCGTCCCACTCGTTAGTCCGTTGTGCTAACGATTTCGCCACAATGACTGCGTAGAAAGAGAGGTGCTGTACGTGGACTGTATTTGCCTTTCTCCGATTGTAGGGCCAGCTAGAGCTTAACTCATAAATCCTCAACCCTCTCGTGCAAATGGTTGCCGACCCGACTGTCTCTGAGCCCTCCTTTCGAGTTGGACATCTTTCCTGGGAGTGTGGCCTGGTCTCTTTTTTTCTTCTGCCAACATTGGTTAGATGCAAGGACAGAGCCAATCACAACCAGGGCCATGGCTGACAGAGATTGAATTCATAAACGAAGGAAAGTAGAAGTAAAAGAAGAGAAAAAAAACAACAAGAAGAAGCAGGTGATAAAAAAAAAGAAAAAAAAAGAAAACAAGACAGTCAAACCATTTAAACAATCTTTTTATATAGCTTACACAATTATCTAAGTTTTGTACTTCTCAAAGTCACGGTGACCTTGAAGAAGCTTCAGATGAAATAAAAACTGACATGAAAGCAAAGACAATGCAACTTGATGTGAAAGCAAGGACAATACAACTTGACATGAAAACCAATGATAAAACTACTTGACGTGAAAGCAAAGATAATGCTGCACTGATGCGATGGGAAAAGCAGAATATAGATATTGTCAGAAGTTCCTGAATCAATGCTGTTCACACGCCTTCCTGAAAAAAAAAAGTTTTGAAGTTTGTCAATTTTTTGATTCGTGTGATCTGGACGCCAGATCTTTCAAAATTAAGCTTTCGCGACTCTGCATTAACATTCAGTCCTTAATTCGGTAAACGACCCTTACATCGGTAAATAACGCCTAAATCGGTAAATAACCCATAAATAGGAAAATAACCCCTAACGAGTAGGCAATGTTGTATTCACATTTTTCTCAGGCATCTCTTCCCTTTCAGGTAGGATATGAAATGCTTCCCGGTGTGTTCAAAGGGATAAAAAAAAGACACACACGAGAGACGGGGATGGCGGAGAAGAGAGAGATAGAGATGGAAAGAGAGAGAGAGAGGAAGCGACGGGAAGAGAGAGAAGAGAGAGGAGAGAGAGAGAGAGAGAGAGGCAGGCAGACTGACTGAATGACTGAGACAAAGACAGACAGAGACAGACAGATACATGGAGGATGTGATAGTAGCAGAACAAGAGTAGGTTAGCATTCAGTGGCAGAGATAATAGTAGTGACACAAGCAGAAGGACAAGTTTCATCATAGTATAGTCGTCGTGAATAGGTTCTCAATGTCTGTGCACGAGGCATCAGACTTTGTCAGTGATTGTGGAATCGACTGTCTCTGATCCCTTCTATCGAACAGGACACCTTTCCTGGGTTTGGCCTGGTTTCTTTTTCTTTCTTCTGCCAACATCCATTTCATCTGGGACAGAACCTATCACAGCCAGAGCTATGGCTGACAGGGACCGAATTCAGAAACGAAGGGGAAAAGAAGAAAAAGAGGAAGAAGAAGAAAGACAAGAAGAGAAAGAAGAAGGAAGAGAGGGGGGGGAAGAAGAAGAAGAGGAGGAGGAAGAAGAGGAGGAGAAACAAGAAGAAGAGGAAGAAGAAGACGAAAAAGAAAATGAAGACAAAGAAGAAAACGAAAAAGAATAAGAAAACGAGAAAAAAGAAGACGAAGAAGAAAGAAAGAAAGAACGAAAGATGGCATACCACAGCCAGACCACGGCTGACAGGGACTGAATTCAGAAACAAAGGGGAAAAGAAGAAAAAGAGGAGAACGAGGAGGAGAAGGAGGAGGACGAGGATGAGGAAGAAGAAGAAAAAAGAAGTAAGAGGAGGAAGAGAAGGAGGGAAAGGAAGAGGAGGAGAAGAAGAAGAAGGAGGAGAAGAAGAAGAAGAAAACGACAAAAAAGGAAGAAAGAAAGAAAAAGAAAGAAAGAAAGAAAACAAGCTAGTCAAGCCATTGTAATAATGTCCTTTTTCTAGACAAAAGGTCTTACAGACAATGCAGATTTTGTACTCGTAAAGTCACTGTGACCTTAAAACAGCATCAGAAGAAAAAGAAACTGACATCACAGCGAAAACGATGGTAGACAGTCACAACTGTAAAAACACAGTGAGGCTGTACAAGAATTTGACAGACCACAGAAAATTTAATAATTACTGCTCAGTACCATATGCAAGGCTTTTTTTTGCCTGAGTGTTTTTGAAGAGAATGCAGACAAACAGATCGCCTCTATCCCGAATCCCAGTGTGGCTTCAGGGTGGAAAGATCTACCACAGACATAATCTCACTCAGGTAGCTAAAGCAGAGGAGCCGGGAACA
>JAPXFY010000015.1:44032865-44085365 GCA_030674185.1 Monoplex corrugatus | reverse complement strand
TAAAATGTGCATAAATTATCTAAAATTGCTCCCGCATATCTCGCCTCCCTAGAGCCCCCCCCCCCCCCCCAAAAAAAAGCCCTTAATACATGTACCTAATTATCAATCCTAAGAAAAAGTACGAAAGATTTTATCGAACACATAAAGTAAATGGACCAGAAAGGCATAAAATGATAAGAAGAAATGACAGAAAGCAAGGGAACACGACAGAAACAAAGAGAGTGACAGAAAAGAGGAAATTTCTAGCACAGGATTTCCAGAAGGTGGGATACTATTCATACTGAAGGAGCCCCCAGCATCCCCACGGGGGGCATGGGTCCCATTTCGAACCCTATAACCTCTCCATTTCAAGATCTTGCCAACGCATACGATTTGGTGTAGAGTCAAGAACTGAAGAAGTCTGCCAGATAATTACTGGCAGGGTTGGCAGGGGCGCACATGGAATGGTCTGAAAGCGATAAATTCCCTTTGAGCAAACTTCACACCCTTATAAACATGTATGTAAAGTATCATGATAACAGTATGGAAACAATGTAAAATATCATGATGACAGTATGTAAAACATAATAGCGTAATGGCAATGCATGGAACTTTCATGGTGTGAAAACAAACTATTATGCTAAAACAAACTATTATGCTATCTGGGTATCACTCTAACAATTATCCTGTTTTAAGTGTGTGTTCTGTTTTAATTTTCTGCCGGTAAAAATGGGACTTAACTTGTATGGTCTGACCATATTGTTTAATATTCATTCACTGCGGATATTAAAAAATAAGTCAGGTTATACTGAAATATGTGCGTAAGAAGGAGAGCTGTATTAAAGAACTGACTACATCACAGCATATCCCGTTTAGTGTCTGAGGGCTGCATCACAGTATCTCATGGCCAATGTCCGGAGGCTACATTGTATAGCATTTCATGGTCAATGTCCGGGGGCTACATCACAGCATTTCATGGTCATTGTCCGGGGGCTACATCACAGCATTTCATGGTCAATGTCCGGGGACTACATCACAGCATTTCATGGTCATTGTCCGGGGGCTACATCACAGCATTTCATGGTCAATGTCTTGAGGCTACATCACAGCATTTCATGGTCATTGTCCGGGGACTACATCACAGCATTTCATGGTCAATGTCCGGGGGCTACATCACAGCATTTCATGGTCAATGTCCGGGGGCTACATCACAGCATTTCATGGTCAATGTCCGGGGCTACATCACAGCATTTCATGGTCATTGTCCGGGGGCTACATCACAGCATTTCATGGTCAATGTCTTGAGGCTACATCACAGCATCTCATGGTCAATGTCCAGGGGCTACATCACAGCATTTCATGGTCATTGTCCGGGGGCTACATCACAGCATTTCATGGTCAATGTCTTGAGGCTACATCACAGCATCTCAAGGTCAATGTCCGGGGGCTACATCACAGCATTTCATGGTCATTGTCCGGGGGCTACATCACAGCATTTCATGGTCATTGTCCGGGGGCTACATCACAGCATTTCATGGTCAATGTCTTGAGGCTACATCACAGCATCTCATGGTCATTGTCCGGGGGCTACATCACAGCATTTCATGGTCACTGTCCGGGGGCTACATCACAGCATCTCATGGTCAATGTCCGGGGGCTAGATCACAGCATCTCATGGTCATTGTCCAGGGGCTACATCACAGCATTTCATGGTCATTGTCCGGGGGCTACATCACAGCATCTCATGGTCATTGTCCAGGGGCTACATCACAGCATTTCATGGTCATTGTCCGGGGGCTACATCACAGCATTTCATGGTCAATGTCCGGGGGCTACATCACAGCATCTCATGGTCATTGTCCGGGGGCTACATCACAGCATTTCATGGTCATTGTTCGGGGGCTACATCATATAGCATTTCATGGTCATTGTCCGGGGGCTACATCACAGCATATCATGGTCAATGTCCTGATCCTACATCACAGCATCTCATGGTCAATGTCCGGGGGCTACATTATAGCATCTCATTGTCAATGTCCTGGGGCTACATTATAGCATCTCATGGTCAATGTCCGGGGGCTACATTATAGCATCTCATGGTCAATGTCCGGGGGCTACATTATAGCATTTCATGGTCAATGTCCGGGGGCTACATTATAGCATCTCATGGTCAATGTCCGGGGCTACATTATAGAATCTCATGGTCAATATCCGGGGGCTACATCACAGCATCTCATGGTCAATGTCCGGGGGCTACATCACAGCATCTCATGGTCAATGTCTGGGGGCTACATCACATCATCTCATGACCAATGTCCGGGGGCTACATTATAGCATCTCATGGTCAATGTCCGGGGGCTACATTATAGCATCGCATGGTCAATGTCTGGGGGATACATTATACAGCATTTCATGGTCAATGTCCGGAGGCTACATCACAGCATCTCATGACCGAAGTCTGGGGACTACATTATAGCATCTCATGGCCAATGTCCGGGGACTACATTATAGCATCTCATGGCCAATGTCCAGGGACTACATTATAGCATCTCATGGCCAATGTCCAGGGACTACATTATAGCATCGCATGGCCAATGTCCGGGGACTACATTATAGCATCTCATGGCCAATGTCCGGGGACTACATTATAGCATCTCATGGCCAATGTCCGGGGACTACATTATAGCATCGCATGGCCAATGTCCGGGGACTACATTATAGCATCTCATGGCCAATGTCCAGGGACTACATTATAGCATCGCATGGTCAATGTCTGGCGGCTACATCACAACATCTCATGGTCAATGTCTGGGGGCTACATCACAGCATTTCATGGTCAATGTCTGGGGGCTACATCACAGCATTTCATGGTCAATGTCCGGGGGCTACAACACAGCATCTCATGACCAATGTTGGGGCTACATTATAACATCTAATGGTCAATGTTGTGGGCTACATTATAGCATCAGATGGTCAATGTTGGGGGCTACACAATAGTATCTCATGACCAATGTTGGGGGCTACATTATAACATCTAATGGTCAATGTTGGGAGCATCTCATGGTCAGTGTCCAGGGGCTACTTCATAGCATCTCATGGTCAGTGTCCGAGGGCAACATCATAGCATCTCATGGCTAATGTTTGGGGGCGGGGGAGGGGTGGTGGATCTCATAGTTGACAGAGTCGCATACTAAATGACACAGTCTGAGTTCAAAACTTAATCAGCATCATAACAATTTACCTCTCCTAATGCGTCACACTTTTTGTTAGTATCAGCTTGCTTTTTTATTTTTTTTTATGTTCGCTTATTTATTATTATTTTTTTGTTGGTCCTTCTTAAACATGAAAATACTTTACTATCCAAGAAAAGTAACATTAGGTCTCAAATGGATCTGTCGCATAGCTAGTCCTTGGTATTGTACATAGACATAAACATTAAAGGGAGAGGAAGGTGGGAAAAGAGAGATAGAGGAAAGAGACAGACAGACAGTGAAAACGAGAGAGACAGAGAGAAACAGACAGACAGACAAAGCAAGCAGGCAGACAGACCGACGGAGCTAGAGACGCAAACATACACAAAAGGACAGGCAGAGAGACTGACAGGCAGACGGAGACATACAGGCAAACAATGTGTTTAGTTCTTCAGCTCAGGTTCCATATGCGTGAAAAATGGCGGCGGTCAAGGGAGACAAATAAGGAACGAAGGGAGATAACCACTGATGAAAAGCTATGACCTGGCCTACTCTTTTCTCTCCGTCGCCATCCCCTACACCTTCCTCCCATTCCCTCCTCTCCACTTCCACCCCATCCATCCACTCTCACCTTTTCACCCACCATCCCCCACCACGCCAAAAAAGCTGTTACAAACGCTACAATTTGGCTGCAAGTGAAAATTGAGCAGTGTCCGTGAACGCTAATGGTGATTTGTCGGCGTGATGGTCACAGAGCTAGTAGAGAGAGAGAGAGACGAGAGATGGGAGAGATGAGATGGAGAGTAGAGAGTAGAGAGTAGAGAGAGAGAGGGAGGGTAAAGACAAAACACGTAGACAGACAGACAGATAGAGAAAGACAACAATTTTTATCGAAAAGAGAGAGAGGGAAGGAGAAAGAGAGAGGGAGGAGAGAGAGGGGGAGGAAAGACAGTGAGAGAGAGACGGAGACAGAGAGAGACACATAAAGAGAGAGAGCGAGAGAGAGAGGAGACAGGACACAAAACAGAGAGAGAGAGAACAGAAAGAACAGAGAGAGCGAGAGAGAGAGACAGAGATACATACAAACACAGGCATAGACAGGAGAGAGGAGACAAGAGGAAGAGAGAGAGAGAGAGAGAGAGAGAGAGAGAGAGAGAGAGAGAGAGAGAGGAGGAGAGAGAGGAGAGGGGAGAGAGAGAGAGGAGCACAGACAAGCAGAGACAAAAATTAACAGAAATACACAGAAAGAAGATAAAAGCTCAGATTAGATTAAATAACGTTATTGACGAGTATTAGAGAAACATTTGTGTACATATTTACATCTAGCCCTCGCCCAAAGTGGAACTAAATTACACTCTGCAGACATCAACAGAAAGATAAATACAAGCATTCTAAAATAATGTAAATAACAGCTACATCTAGATTTGTAAACACAGGACAGAGAGAGAGAGAAAGAGAGAGAGAGAGAGAGAGAGAGAGAGAGAGAGAGAGAGAGAGAGAGAGAGAGAGAGACAGAGACAGAGAGGGAGAGGGAGAGAGAGAGAGAGAGAGAGAGTTCAGACTTCAAAATACTTTATTACTCAAGGATAATGGCATTAGGTCAAATTGGACTTGTCTTACAACTAATCTTTGGTACTCTACGCTGAAAGTTTGAGCATAAAAAAGGTGAGACAAGTTATGAAACAAATTGTGATAATATATTGACCGTTAGACATGCGCTTGATGTTAATTGATAGGTATTTGTTGCTAAGAACCCTTTTTGGCTGATTCGGCTGCCTATTTCTGATATGCATCTGCCGTCTGGTGAGATGACTGTTCCCAGATATTTAAACTTATTAACAAGTCTCAATGCTGTGCCATTTTCTGCTATTTTGCATGACGGGATTTCTTTTGTTTTTGTTTTTTGTTTTTGTTTATTTTACTGATCATCATGATTTCAGTCTTTTTACTATTTAGCTATAGCCCTTTATTTCAGCTTTCTATTGTAAGAATTTTATTCACAAGATTTTGTAGTCTTTTTTTTTTTTCATTTTCTGCAATTAGCACGGTGTCATCTGCGTAACGAATACGGTTTATCATTTTTCCTCCAGCATTTATCCCAGGGTATTCTTCAAGGTTCCTAATGATGGTTTCGCTGTACAGTGAAAACAAATCTGGTGACAGAACGCATCCATGTCTTTTGATATTTAGGAAAGAGCTTACATCGTTTTCTATTTCGTTGGTTGATCAATTTTCCCGTCTTACACACACACACAACACACACAACACACACACACACACACCACACACACACACACACACACATACACACACACACACACACACGTGCACAGGACTTGAGCGATTGTCAGCACAGAGGACTTGTCACAAACACTGAAGCTTTGTGAAACAAACACCAGCTTACTGTCGGTTTGTTATCATTATCATATATACATGTAAACACCACCTTACTGTCGGTTTGTTATCATATCCATCGAGTAATAACTGGACTCTTTCACTCTATCATCATCAAGACTTGAAATGAAGAAAAGCCAGTTCAAAGGATCAAAGAAGCATTCACCGTGCTCTTACTGGGACTACTATGTGTTTTCTGCCGCCGTTTGGTAAACAATCTTTTGTGAGCTCGTGGTTTTGCTATCTGTGAAGTGCCTTCTACTGCTCACGGAAAACAGCAAAGCGTGCTTCCAAGGTATGACATTAAAAATTACTTTGAATTTAGCGGTCATATGAAAGGAATGCCAGAAATGTCTGACGCTTCGGACTGCACAGTGTTTCTGCAATTAACAGAGCAAGCCATATGGGAGAGAAGGGGTGCAATTCTTTTTTATTTTCCACAGACGATGAACGACGACAGAACCATGACAAACTTCAAACAGGTATTTTTTTTTTTCTTCATGTTGAGATGCATACAGAGTTAAACCCAGGTCCTATCATGGTGGAGTTGATTCGACATTTGGGACAGTCCCTAGCTTGATACTTAATAAAATCTCACACGATGTACGGTCACTTTGGAACACAATAGCCAGTCCCCCCACCCACCCCCACCCCGTTTTTAATAAAGGATCTGATAAGAATAATAGATGAAAAAACAAAGGAAAAGATAAGAACAAAAGATAAAAAAGATATCGCCGACGTGGAAAATTAAACAGAAAATATCGAAAATAAAGTGGCCAAATTAGAACAAGAAATGGAGGATCAAATAATCATTCAGCGTCAAGACAACAACGCGTTCTATGGAATTGCTGATGACAATGGAGGCAGGAAGAGTAACGAATCGTCTGACTTCCTTCCAGTCAATGCCACCAACACTCATGACCCATCAGACAAAACATGGACCACATACGACCTCATCAAGGTTCACAGATTGGGGAAGGAGATGGAACGGGGAGCAGTGAGCCACACCTTCTTTTGGCCACAATCTACAGAAGAAGAAGACAAACATGCTCTGATGACCAGCAGGACAATACCAAAGACCGAGAGAGAACAACATGAAGACGAATGACACTTTAAGTCCTAGTATTGATACACACTGAAAACACGATCAATCGCTCTACAAGACAACCCTAAAAGAACAGCTCAGGGGCAACAAAGAGCACTTGATGAAAACCTCATCCTTTATCCAAACCACAGTACCTATCTTTTCAGACGTAAGCAAACCAACAATAACAAAATACGTTACCGTCAGAAATAGTACCAGAGTCGATCCTGGCGCAGGAAGAGTTGTTGGACTTGGAGAGGTAGGTGGTACCAGTGGTGCTGTAGTTGCTGCCCCCACCCCCTGGGCTGGTTCCCCCTCCCCCGCTGGTTTTGAGCATGGACTGACGGACGTTCCGCTCAGGTCGGAAGAGGATGAGGTTGGTCTTGGGCAGAAACATGCAGATGAGCGCCACTGTGGCTGATAGCGAGATGGAGAAACACATGGTTGCGATTCGAATCTGAATGCTGCACACAAGAGATTGATATCGTATCAATCCATTCGTTTCTGGATGCTGAACAAAGAGACTGATCACTTATCCGTCAGATAATTTGTCCATCTGTCAGTCAGTCTCATCGATGGATTCAACCATCAACAAAATCAATCAATCAAACAACGTCAATGATTCAATCAATCAAAACCAATCAATCTATCGATCGATTATGTAAACACACCTCAACCATCCATCCATCCACCAATCAATAAACAATCCATAAAACTGATCAGTCAGTAGGTCAAGGATTAAATGATCAATGACTCATACTGTGCTGTTTTTGTGTGCTTGGTTAGTAGTTTCGTTCCAAAAAGTGTGTTTTCGAACGTGCATGTGGACGTTGTTTGGCCCACACAGTGAAAGGTGTTTGATGCTTCGCAAAATGCATAATCCTCCACAACTGGGTAAGTACGCCAGGTATTCTTGTGTCCCCATAGGCCACTGAACACTGACATGGTTGATAGGAACTGTAACATGCGTATTCGACGTTATTTTTCAGTACGCTTCTGTACAAACCCCTCCGCATATGTATATACACGAAGAGGTTTCAGGCACAAGTAGATATGTAAATAGGTTAACCTGGGGGAGATCGGCAAATCTCCACCGTTCACTCACCATGCAGTACCGAGGTAAGTTCAAACTTACACACTCTGATTGCAAGTCCGATGTACTCCTTTCGTTTGCACAGTACCTGGTCAGGCCACATCTGGAGATGAATGTGGCCACTCTTTTTTCTGTTCCTGCCGGCTGCCATAGAGGTTGGTGATCAGAATTCAAGTTCATATTGCTTATAGCCCAGCCGACTACTAGAGCCATATCAGGGCTAACACATTCAAAAATGACAACCCGGTCAAGATAAAAGACAACAGTTAAAAACTATGCTCACCGTTAACCTTGCAAGTCTAAAATGCAACCAAAGAAATTCAGACGTAAAATCATATGGTCAGAAGAGCTGTAAAACCACCCGCTACCTGCAATCTGCTAGGTTGGCGAAGGTCGCCCCAATACCAAGTTGGAAGTAGCTTATTCCAAGTCTTACCTCCTAACCACTTGTGTGTTGCGCCCCTTAGATATTCTCTAGCCCTTTATCTACAACAAAGTACAAGCGATAAAGGATAAACTTTCACGCTGAAATTGCAGAAGGGAGTGTTGTTGAAAGCGGAATAGGTCCCTATGGATAGGGTGAGCGCAACAACATTCTGCCAGGCCAATAACTTTGTCTAACACACACCGTCTTCAAACAACAAACAGTATACATGGTTCAAACGGGACTGAAAAAATACCAGATCAACTTGACTACATCATCACTGACAATAGTTTGGAAAATTCAGTGTTGAATTCGAAAATTAAGCCAGGCACAGACTGTGACACAGATCACATCCTAGTGACCGCAAGCATCAGAGTAAAACCATACACACACACACACACACACACACACAACACACAACCACCCACGCACGCACGCACACACCAAAATACAAGATGAAAACATTGCCAGAGAGGTCAATGAACAGATTAATAATCGCTTCCAATTACTCATAAAAGAATGGTCAGCGGCAAAAAGAAAGCCAAATGAATTGTGAGGAGACATGAAAAAAATTACGGACAACAACAGCTGAAAATGTCCGGGCCAAAAAGAAAAGAAATAAACAAACGCCATGCAAACGTGATGAAGTAATCGAACTTGAAAAACAGAAAAGTAAGGCAAAATAGAAAAACAAAGCCAGAAAGAAGCAAGACTACTGACTAGAGCAGAAAGAAGCAAGACTACTGACTAGAGAATATTATAAGCTGAAGAAGAAGATAAGTCGAAAGTAAGGAGAGACAAGAAATTGTGGCTAGAGCAAGAATACAAAAAGGCAACATGTTACGACACTCAGAGGAAATGAAAATTATGTTTCAGCAAATATGCATACGGAAATCCTCAAATTTCAAATCTAAACTGACTGGGAGACTGCCAACCTAACACAATTTGTAGTGTTAGAACCAGAATCCCTACAGGAAGAAATTACTGAGCTATCAAACAACTGAAAGATGGAAGAGCCCCGGACGAGGCGACATTCAGGAGAAATTCTCAAACCCACAAGCGAATCAGGCATACACGCTTTTCACCAACTCTGCTGCAAAATCTGGAGAACTTGTAAATGGCCAAGATTGAAAGTTCCAAGAATGTGCGATGCTGTACAAAGGACGGTAATGTTGAAGACTAACAACTACAGAACAATCGCTTTCATCAGCCACACCGTTAAGATCATTCTAATCATCATCCTAAACAGAGTTACGCAAAAACGTTATAAGAAAATCTATCAGAATATCAGGCTGAGTGAAAAGGAAATACAGGCACCACTCATATGTTATTTGTTCTACAAATTATCAGAATAAAACTCAACAGCGTGTGACAAGAGGCATTCATCACTTTCATTGACTGTCACAATGCTTTTGACAGCATCGAACATTTCAGCCTTTTTTTTTTTTAACACAATGCAGAAATGGGCTTTATACACCGTCTAACATTATTATTTGAAAGGATTATGTAATGATCAACAGGCAACAGTCCACTGGAGCAATCAAAATTGTGAATTCTTAGACATAAAAAAGGTGTTCGCCAGTGACGCATATCATTATCATATGTCTCAACATCTATGCTATACAGGCGACAAGAGAGGCAGGCTTGGATGGTCTAGGCTTCACAATTGGTGGCAGAGACATCACAAATTTAAGGTATGCGGATGGCAATGCTCTAATATCAAGCAGCATCACTAGTATGAGGCGAGCCCTTTGCAGATTTGACACTGCAGGCAAGAAAGCAGGTTACACCTTAATGCAAGAAAAACCAAATTAATGTCTGGGCTCAATCAAAACAGCAGACGGCAATTGTACGAAAATAGTACAAGAAGAATTGGCAAGGCAAAACAGAAAAAAAAAGTCCCAGCTTAACAATATCTGAAACATCATGAATACCTAGACTTCAAACTAAAATTTCTTAGGGCGTTATCTGGCCAGTAACGGTATATGGATGTGAAGCTTCAATATGCAAGAAAGGTGATGAAATAAAAATCAACGCAGATAATTTAAAATGTGGTTCTACAGACGCCTACTGCAAATCAGCTGGACAGAAAAGTAAACCAATCAAAGTATTCTAGACGAGCTCAATACAATATACAACTAGAAAACTTGCCTACCTAAAACATACAATTAAAAACAATATGTGTCACCTGATGAAAACAGTCTCATTTGGTTCAGTGATGGCCACGGCACTCTGTGACACAACTTGACTTTTGTGGACAACTTCTTTAATATTTAGCCACTGATCATGGTTATGTTCTCGATGTGTGAGATTGGAGGTCTGTCTTTCTTCATTTTTGCCTTGAAAAATTGTTGCTATGAGCTCTGTGTTCTTGCTACGTGACAGAAGGCCAATGTATTTTAGTTTTCTTTACTGATGTCTACTAGTAATTTTCTGGTGGTATCAAGTTCTTCTTGAACACTTTCATTAGTTTCTTTCTATCTGTCCATTTGCACGCAGTAATCTCCGATAAAACCACATCTCTGCTGCTTCATTACTTTGTAATCAGCTTTTCTGAGAGTCCAGGCTTCGCAGCCATAATCATGATTGGCCAGATCAAACGTTTTAAAAGCTTTTTTTCCGGCTATTTGGTATGCCCCTGCCTTTCCAGTATTGTTTAATTGGATCTTTTTTTTTTGCTTTGCAATTCCAATTCTTATTTTGATGTCTTTAGAACAGGTTCCATCATCTATCCTTACAGAACCAAGACATTTAAAAATTACAGCATTTTCTAAAGAAACTTTATTAAGACGTCTTGATTGTTTTCAGTGTCTTTGCCTTTAAAAATTATAGCACTTTTGTTTACCTGCTTGCTAGTTTAGGCCAGCCTTCTTGCCCGCTGCATCCACCCTGTATAGAATTCTTTTCATACTGGTGATATCGTCTGCTAATAGTGCAGTATCATTAGCATAATGCAGGTTTTTCCTCCTAATTTTATACCCATGTCTTCTATATTTGCATCTCTCATGACCCGTTCCGTATAGATGTTAGACATACAGTGAAAGGATACAACCTTGTCTGGCTCCCATGTGGACGTTGAAAAATTCACATTTCTGACTGTTCCATCTAAATGTAGCCTTTTGGTCTTTGTAAAATGAGGCAATTAATGAAATGAGATGTTTAGGAAAGCCCATTTTGACCATTGCGTTAAATAGGTGAAGATGAATGACGCTATCAATGCTTTGTGCTATAGTCTGCTTCTTCATAAGTGCTTTTTATTTTCTCTACAAGTATTTAAAACACAAATAGCATGTCATGTTGTGGTCCTCTGTTGGATCTGTAGCCTGTCTGGAAATCAGTTCTTCTATCTTGTGCTTCAATCTATTGAGAATAATTATGAGCAAAATCTTACTGGCATGGCTGATTAGGGCAATGTTTCTGTAGTTGTTACGATCTGTGACATTGCCACTTTTTAAAGCATCACTCATTCTTGAAGATTCCAATCTGTTGGCCACTGATGAGTATTCCAGATTTTACACCAAAGATAGCATTGCTTTAAGGCCTTCTTCTTTTTCAGCATGTTTTAACAATGAAACTACTTCAAGAAAAAAAGGCGAGAGTCAAAGATGGAGAGGAAGACCAATAGCGTAATACATAGAAAGCATTTTGAAGATAACAGGGATGTCTACTAGCAAATGAGAACCTGTGAAATCCAGACGAGGTGGAGAAGGACAGTCAAGATATCGATTGCGGCAGCTACCATCACAAGTGATGATGCTGATAGGTGACGAATGATGTAACTTAAATTTCCATTCAGCAGTTCACATTTCCTTACGGTTAAAAATGCCGTTAACATATGTACTCAATTATCAATCATAACAGACAGAAATATATCAGGCCCTTAGGGAAAATACAAAGGTGAATGGGCCAGCAAAGTAAAAAACAATGACAAGACAGAAAGCAAAGGAGCAAGAAAAGCATAAAAAAAAGAGAGGACAAAGAAGGGATTTTTAGTTCAGAATTTCAAGAAAGTGGGGATACTATTTATACTGAACGAACCGCCAGCATTCCCACGGAAAAGCCGCTTCAGGGTTGGAATTACTCCAAAAACCACAACTATCGAGGTTAGAAATCTACCACATGCATAACAACATGTTAAATTCTTGTAATGGTTGAATTAAAGATATTCTCTTTCTCTCCAAAGCAAGCACTGTAACTGATGGAATGTCACAATAAGGGCCATCATCAAATGATTTACAGCGACGTTTTTAATCCCATTACTCCATGAAAAAATTGCAAACTCCGACTTGGCAGTGTGGCGACCATTCCCGACCCAGCGGGTCAAAGATGGCGGATAGTAGATGGCCTTCAGATATGGGCGTTACTTTCAAAACAAGCAAGGCTTACCTGGATGAAGAAGCAGTCCCTGACCTACTGGCAATGATTTTTATCAAGACGGGATGACTACACCTAGAAACTATCCTGTATGTCCTACGAGGGAGCCATCAGGAAGATAAGGGCGCCATGAGCCAGAACAGGGTAGTCTTATACAAAACCTGGAAGGCTGACTTAAGTCAAAGGTATTTGGCCTGTTGGCGCTCTCCAACAAGCAATGACACCATGCAATATAAAGCAATTATCTGTACAGTTATCTGTATCACACGAGAATGGTGTTCACCCAGTAAGGTCTTTTCAAGATGGAACAACAACGTGTCCTGGGCCTCAACAGGATCCACCTTCAGCTACTGGAGACTCCTCTTGTCGCACGGAACATGGATACTCCTGACCACCAAGCTCCATTTCAGGTGACAATCGCCAGATGTGACCTGATCAGGTGGAAAGCAAACGAAATAGAAGTTGGAGCAAGGGGATTGATAGGTACACCAGCCTATTAATATTATCTCATGAAACAGCTCTTGATTTTGGGCAGAGAGAGGACCAGAGCTCTTAAGGCAATGGCAGAAGTAGTGGAAAAGAGCTCCAGGAGTTAAGGGCCGAAACACTTGCTTGATAGGGGGTTCTTCTCTGAAGACCTTCTACTGTCCGTCTCTCCCCACAGTTCTGGCTACTGACAAAAAGAAGCATGCCCTGTACGAGTCTAACGGCAGCCGGCTGTTGCCCATCAGTTGTTAATTATACTGAGCAAGACAAATATAACTTCAACATCATCGTTAAAGTCGTCTAAAGCTAATCCCTTGCCATCAAACAGGAGAAAAACCTGTATAAGGTAAATCAGATTTGTCACCGATGATTAGCTAGTGGTGCAAGTCCATTTCTGCATGAACGCAATCACCAGGTCAAATGACAGGAGAAGGGAGAAAGGTAATCTGCATGAGCAAAATTCCCACCTGCTGCTGCTGGCAATGTGCACGTCCACGATCAGGTCTACTAATTTACGGTTTTAAATAAAGCTGATGACATGTTTCTATGTTTCAGAGAACACCATTTACCCTTTACTCATTCAATCTGGACAGAATCAAGGAATTACAACCCATATTTTTGTACGCAAATCTGTCTTAAGTAAAACAGAAAGATTCTTTTCCCCATACACATTTCTCTGTAGATAAATATTCACAAACACACTCGAGCACATACACATCCATCCTTGGACACACACACGCACACGCACACACACACACACACACGAGCACACACATTCTCTATATTTTCAGTATATGTATGTATATGTGCACGCACATGCGTGCGTGACTATGTGTATGTTAATACAGTACATAAGAGCGTTTACTCTCAGAGAATAAAATCGTTTACCATTTTCATATATTATCATGAAATGATTTCTTTTCATCTTCAGTTCCCGTCTACCACCCCAAGCTCTCCATAATACTGTGATAAGGGCTGTAGGCCTGCGACATAATGTCCTTTTCCTTTTGGTCTCAAGTACCTTTAAAAAAAATGACAAAGACTTAACGACCAGTTCCACACATACACACCAACCCCCTACCTACCTGTGAGCGGTGCTGAGATAGATGACCACGAAGGCGGCCCAGATAATGCAAGTGGTGTACATGGTGAACCCAATATGCTTGCTCTCGTTAAACGCTTCAGGGATCTTACGTGTGAGGAAAGCATACACCGTACACACGATCACCAACAAGATCGGGTAGGCCAGCCCAATCATGTAAGAAAAACCCACCGCCTCGCGACAGACCAACTGATGATCTGCGCGGTTGGAGTAAAAAGGAACCGCACGAGGAGGTGAAATCAACAGCCAGACAAGACTCACAATCACCTCCCCGCCCACCATCGATCCACAAATGATGAGCTGCGACTCCGGACTTATGAACTTGGGACGTTTGGCCGTGCGCTTCCCGGCTCTGAAGATCCTAGCGATGCGGTTGGTCTTGGTCAGGATGGCGGAGTAACAGATCGAGAAGCAGAGGCCGAGACCGACTTTCTGAGCTCCGCACGTGATGACCGTGGGCTTAGAAACGAGGAGAAAGGTCATGGAGTAGCACAGGAGGATGCCAAAGAGAAGCACGAAGCAGAGTTCCCTGCCCGACGCCTTCACCACCGGCGTGTCCTTGTAGCGAAGGAAGAGGACCACGACGAAGCTGGTGGCTACGATTCCTAAGGAAGCCAAGGTCATGGCGGCCAGAGCGATGGTGTCTGTGTAGTGGAGGTACACCTGGGGGATGGGGATGCACGTGCTCATGTTGTCGCTGGGTACTGTGCCGTCTGGACATTCTTCACATCTGTAGACAATGAAACAGAATGAAAAGAAATGAAATCAATGGAATGAAATGTACTAAAACGAATTGGATTGAAACATAATGACATGTAATAAAACAGAATAGAAGAAAATGTACCATTCACGAGGCGCAGTGGTTAGCACAAAGGACCAATGACTGAGAAAATGAGCTGCACGAGTCAAAAATGTCTTTTTCCCCCCTCAGCGAGTTGAACGCACTATGGAACAATGACGGGAAGACTTTGAGCTGACTACACCACTCTGCACCGGATTCCATGTGGCCCGAGAAAAACATTGCATGTGTGGCCTCTAGCCATCCAGCTGTAAATGTATGCCTAACCCTGTTCAAGGTTATGTAAAGTAAGGAGTGAGGGACAGGAGATGGGCACTACCCTCATAACACTGGTCCTGTGAAAAGTTGAGGTCTTTACCAGCTCTGGGTTATGGGAAAACCTACACATATTTCGGTTACATGAATTATTGTATTTCTCACATTAGTAGTAGTAATAATAACAATGATATAATAATAATGATAATAATATAATATAATAATATAATAATAATAATAATAATAATAATAATAATAATAATATGATGATGATGATGATGATGATGATGATAATTTATCATCATGACTGTTTATATCCCAGCCGACTGCGCTGATCCATACCAAGCTTAATCTTTTCGACACCTCTCTGAACATGGAAAAAAAACTAGACAAGAAAACGAGGTACACGTACCAATCGATCTGCGGAAATAATATAAGAAATAAGGATACACCCCTGGCGTTTTCCACTCCATCCAACTTATCACCAGGAAGTTTAAAAAAACAAGCTTGAATGCAAATATATAAATATAACCAAGTATACTAAAACATATACAAAACCGGCCCAAATTGCTTAAAATTGCTTTTGCACATCAGATTTCCCCAGAACCAAAATGCGTTTATAACATGTGCCAATCATCAATATAAAGAAAAGGCATAGGTGGTTTTATGGAAAACTGTATATATACAGATGAATGGGTCAGCAAGGCAGAAAATGGTAGGAGACGATAGAAAGCAAAAGAGCAAGGGATATGCAATACATGACAGAAGAGAAAACGTTTAGGACAGAATTTCCAGGAGATGTGATACAATTTATCATGAAAGAGCCCCCGACGTCCTTACGGGGAATAATAATGATAATCAAATGACAACAATGATGATGATGATTATAAAATAATAATGATAATAATACTGATAATTATTATTATTATTATTATATTATCATTATCATTATTATTACTATTGTTATTATTATTTTTTTTTTATTAATTATATCATCATTTTTTTTTTTCATCATTATTATTATGGTCATTGTTATCATCATCATTATTATAATAATTTTTTTCTTCTTGTTTACAATACTGACTTGGTCTTGGAGGGAAGGTATTCGTACTGCAGACAGTCCTTGCAGGTCCAGCAACAGGGGTCACCAGGGAAGGGCTGTTTGTACTGTCGTCTGCCACATGGCTTGCTGCACACAGACTCTGGGTGCATCGTCTCGTTCACTTTAAACTGGGTGTAGAGTTCTGTGGACATACAAAACATTGGCCAATTAGTGAAGGTGAGGGTATTGCTGGTGATGATGATGACTGATGATTAAAGAGGAGCTGTTTGTATTGTTGTCTGCTACAGTACTGCACACTTTGATCTGGTGCACTGTCTCATCCATTTTAAACAAACTGTGGAAATTCTGTGGACATATAGAACATAGTGACTATTAATGATGATGATGATGGTGATAGTGATGGTGATGATGATGAAAGACTGTTTTCAGAGTCGTCTGCCGCGGAGTTTGTTGCACGCACACTCGGGATACATTGATCGTTCACTTTAAATTCCCGTGTGGAGTTACGTGGACACATGAAGCATGAGAAAACGATGACGATGACGATGAATAGATAGATTGATGATGATGATGATGATGACACAAGAATGGTAATGAAGATGAAGGGCTGTTCATACTGTCAGTCTGCTGCAGGGTTTGCTGCACACAGACTCGGGATGCATTGTCACCTTAAACTTAAGTGTGTAGCTCTGTGGGTATATACAGCGTAAAGGACATTAATGTTAATAATGATGACGATGTGGTAATGGTATGATGATGACAATGATAATAACACTAATAACAATACTGGTGGTGATGGTGATGTTGATGAGGAGTAAAAGATAAAGAGCACAGAGATTGAAATAGTTACGCCATTCCAGACAGACTCTGAGCCAATCGTCCTGTTTATGTGGGATTGAGGGGTAGAATGATGTGTATGATACAGAGATGAAGATAATGAATACTGATACTGACAAGTAGAAAAAAGTTGGATAATGATGAAGGGCTGTTTTTACTGTTGTCTGCTGTAGGGTTTAGGCCTACAACAATATTAACTTGAATTGTCTCGTTTATCTTGAACTGAGGGATGAAATTCTGTTGACTAAGAGATGACAGACATTGAATGATAATAATGATGCTGATGATGATGAAGGACTGTACTATCGTGTGCTACCAGGTTCTGCATATAATGTCTCATTTACCTCGAAATAACGACGACGATAATATCAAAGAAGAGAAGGAAGAAGAGGAAGTAAGGATGGCAAGATGGTAATTCTCTCTCCGTCTGTCTGTCTGTCTGTCTGTCTGTCTGTCTGTCTCTCTCTCTCTCTCTCACACACACACACACACACACTCTCCTCACTCACCTCTCACACACACACACACACACACACACACACACACACACACACACACTCTCTCTCTCTCTCTCTCTCTCTCCAATTGCAAAAAATGCTGTTACTCTCTGATTTCTTCCAGTTTTAAATTACTGATTGATTGATGCACCTCCTTTTCTAGTATTTCTTAGTTCTAGACAGATATGTAGATTAGCAACGGCAAGTTTGAAAAGTGGCTTTTAGCTGATGATTTCTACCGTTGGAAAATTCTCTCTCTCTCTCTCTCATCTCTCTCTCTTGTCAATAATGCTGATACTTCAGATGTGCATTATGTTGATGTCTTTATGCTATCCATAATTCATTTGTATTCTCTCTCTTTTTCTTCGTTCTCCTTCTTCTTTTCTCCTCCTTTTTCTCCTCCTCCTTCCCTGTGTCTCACGTTTGTCTGTCTCTCAGTCTGTCTCTCAGTCTGTGTTTCTCTCGACCCTTTATTCTCACCGTCTTTACCCCTCCCTGTCTTTTTTGTCTGTTTTCCGGTGTATTCCTAAGTTGTTGTTTTTTTTTCCAATCTCCCTTAAACAATTTTTTGTACTGTGATTACTGCCAAAACACAAACAACAGAATGTTTAACTTCAACAATTCTGATATGCCTGTGTGACAAGAAAATAATGAAAATTTTATCAACTGATCTTAGTACAGAAACAGAATTTCTGTCGTTGTTTTATTCAACATTCAAACTCAACCATCATCACCATCGTCGTCATCATCACCACCACCATCATCATTATTATGATCATCATTTTTTGCTGTGTTCATCTGACATATGGTGCGTTGTGCTTGTGTTGCGTTGCGTTGCGTTGCATGTGCGTTGCGTTAGGTTTGAGTGTTGTGAGTGTTGTGTTGTGTTGTGTTGTGTTGTGTTGTGTTGGTGTTGTGTTGTGTTGTGTTGTGTTGTGTTGTGTTGGTGTTTTGTGTGTCTGAGTGCGATTAATGTTGTCTATAAACTAACATCAGCAGCTACTGCAAAATGAATTTCACGACGTAGTTTTTGTGCGTGAATGTGAGCACGCGTAAGTGCATGCGTGTGTGTGCGTGCGTGTTCATTCCTTGAATGAAAACTATGAAGTAGTATCGGCAACTGTGAAAAATGAGTTTTAGGAAGCAGCTTTCATTTGATGACCAGAGCATGAAAAATGAAAGTTCTTTCTGCAAGCGCTACAATTTGATGTTATCTATTGACACGATAATACGAGAGAACATCGTTACCCGATATTTGGACAGAAATACAGATAATGATTTTGTTGTTGTCTAACGTATCAGTAACCACCCGCCCAACCGTCTCCCTGACAGTGCTTTATTACAGATAATGATTGTGTTGTCTAACATATCAAAAACCGGGTTACCCATCCAATCGTCTCTCTGACAGCGTTTTATTACAGATAATGATTTTGTTATTGTTCAACATATCAATAATTACCCACTCCCTCGTCCTCTGACATCGTTTTGTTTCATTTTGACTGGTTGGTTGGTGTTTTTGTTTTGTTTGTTTGTTGTTGTTTATGGTTTTTTGTTCCACCATCTGCACATTCCTGTGGCATTACCAGGGCGCAGTTTCAGTTTTCCAGCGAACCTCGAAGCCACCCAAAGTGAGTCATCATGACAGTATCACGAGTATGGGTTGAAAAGCCCACAGAATCCGCGACCAGTTTTGGCATGATGATGAGAATGGAGATGATAGTAATGATTTCATGGAGCTCCACTTTGAATTGAAACTGCGTGACGGGGTTTTGCTCTACGCTTACTTTCAGAATATTATTCAGGCGTCAACAAGGTCTGAGAGATACAGACACGTGAGGTGTTGGCCATCAAATCTGAACGCCACCTTCAATGATGCATCTGTCAGATGGAATGAGACCTGACTGTTTGGTCCCTAGTCTTCCCAAATGAGCCCATAATGAGAATTTGGGAGAAGCCGGCATCGAGAAACACACACACACACACACACACACACACACACACACACACACACACACACACACAACACACACCACACACACACACGTTTAACTGATGAAGGTTCGAACCCATGATATCCACTTCGTCAGGTTCTGCCAACTATACCTGCTACAGGAGTTCACACTTTTTTCACTGACTGTAGTTTATGTGGTAGTCCTTTCAGGGTGAGACGATGGTGGGGAATGAGGGAGACAACATTCAAACGAGATGGTCAAGCCACTCTTTAATACTTTTTTTTTAAAAAAAATATATGAAATCCTAATTTTGTACTTTCAAGTCACTGTGATCTTAAAGGGGCATCAGATGAAATGAACTTGACAAGGAACATAGACTTCCTCAAAAACTGCTAATTTTAGGCACTTTTCGTTGGTCCCTGTGACTCTGAACTCTGTGCTTTTACTTTCCAAACTTACGCTTTCGTGACTTCTCAACAGCCCACAAGCGTGACCAAAACTGTAAAGACCTATCATACAGAGCTGAGAAAATCATGTCACCCATTTTCGTTACAGACGGACCAACCGACATACAGAGATGTAGATATACAGGCAGACGGAACGCGCGCGCGCACACACACACACCACACAACAGACAGACAGACAGACAGACAGACAGACAGACAACAACACACAAACAACACACACACACACAACACACAAAAATATAATATATATATCTCCCTTTTCATTAAAAAAAAAAGAGAGAGAGTGTGTGTGTGTGTGTGTGTGTGTGTGTGTGTGCGTGAGAGAGAGAGAGAGGGTGTGTGTGTGTGTGTGTGTGTGTGTATTCTGTGTGTGGAATTGGAGCGATAATTGTTGAAACAGCATTCTCTCATCTGCTTCACCCCCGGATACTGCCCTTCAAAAATACGATTCTCCTTGCTCTCTCTCTCATCACCCCCCCCCCCCCCCCACGATAACTGCTCTCCACAAACTTTTGTATAGAGCAAGACTTCATCAAAACTTGATGAAAAGACAACAAGTACCGGCATGAAGGATTGAAAACGCCTTCACAAACACCTCTCTCTCTCTCTCTCTCTCTCACCCACCTCGCTCTCTCTCTTCTCCACCTCTCTCCCTCTGTTGGCCAGTATATGTATAAGAATGATCCTCTTTTCTAGACTCTTGTTCTGTCGAGCAATTCCACTTTCTCTTCTCTCGTCTCTGTCTTCCCCTTTTTGGTACGCACATTTTCTGTGTTCTGAGAGACAGAGTCGATTTGCTTCTTGTTCGTTCTAAAACACTAAAGCGTCTCTGTAGAAATTAAAGCCAGGCTTTTCAGCACAATCTCTGTACCCACACTGATTTACCTGTGCCAGACATGAACCTTAAATACTTTCGAGAAAACATCAACAACAACAACAACAAAATAAAATTTAAAAAAAAACAAAACAACAACTATGGGATTGAAGAGCACCAGGCAAGACAAAGGGGCATGAATAATTATACTCGGAAGAGATCCGAAGACAGTTGGAAAAACACCTGTCAGCTATAACATCACACAGCAACGGATGAATGGTCTGCCTACTTAACCTAACCAGGATTGCCAACAATAATCAATCAGCCAGTCCTCTGAACCTAAAACAGATGCCCAGGCTTCAGAGACAGAAAAATACCATGGTCATGCTGGACGCATGAAGTCTCATCATCAATGTTTCTCCCGCATGGCGTTGGCGATCATGGCCCTCCATACGAATCTATCCTGTGTCGTTGCGAGTACACCTCCCACCCTCTCTGTCTTATCCACTCCGCAAGTCCGTCCAACATGAATGCATGGAGAAGTAGGCGTAATTCATATCTACAACAGGACTACGCCAAGCTTCCCGCCCAGCTGCAAACTGACAGATTCGTCTCCCAGCGATACCTCCTACTAAAGGCAGACAGAAAAAAAATGTTTGTTTTTTATTATATATTTTGACTGTTCTTTTTGTAGGCGCCTGGAAGTCAATTATATCTGATTTCGTTCTTAGACCTGTGGAGATAATAGCCTAGCGTTCTAAATCTAAATCTTGAATAAAAGAATCTTTCTTTGCCTTTCTCTCTTTGTCTCAATAATTAATTGCTCAGACTCTGTGCTTTGAACAGAAGACTCCCCTCTCTCTCTCTCTCCTCTCTCTCTCTCTCTCTCTCTCAGCGCCGCGAAAGATTGAAAATGCCATCACATCTCTCTCTCTCTCTCTCTCTCACACACACACACCACCACCACACACACCACACCACAACACCAACACAAAGCACCCCACTCACACACTCACCACACACCACACAACACACACACACACACACACACACACACACACACACACACACACACACACACACACACCACCATGCGGCGTGGTGGATTGAAAATGCCGTCACAACTCGCTTCCTCCCCTGTCAACCAAGAAGACACGATAATGGGGACATCACCCATCCCGAACTCCCCACTCCAACATTCTGACAAATATTCACTACCCCATCCTTCTCCCCCTCCGCCCCCTTTTCTTTTATCTGTTGTTTCATCATGAATGTCGCCAGGAGAAAAGAGTTAACGGTTAGCAGAGAGTTGAAAGGCCTGAACTGAAGAAATGCCAATGACGTCAAGTTCTCTTTCAAGTCATCAATGCAGGTTTTCCTTGGTCTGCCTCTCGCTTTAAAACCCTTTGACTCCTGCACCCTGTCCACCAGCATCCTGCATTGCTAACCATGCAAGCAAAGCAAGACCTTAGATAGATAGATCATTATTACCATTATCAGTTACCAGTATTCATATCCTCTGTTACTGTTACTTTTTTTTCCTCTTTTGTTAGTGTTAGTGGTGATCTGGGAAAACGGAAATATCTCCGCCCTTTACCCACCAATTTCAGATATATCCAGGCAAGATCATACCCGAACCTTCTGACTGGATGCAGCGTCTCACCCACGTTATTATCGTGCCCATTGTGCAGAGGTCTGATTGTTTGTTTCTTTGGTGTATATAATCATGGGATCTTTTTTTTTTTTTCTTCCTTCCTTTCTTTCTTTCTTTTCCCCTTCTCGTTTTGTATATGCTGACGTTATGCCCATCATGATTTCATTTGATTGGTTCCGTTTAATGGAGGTCTCTTCGCTTGTTTCTTTTGTGTATACAATTACCGTCTGTACGCTTGTTTTCTTTTCTTTCTTTTTTTTTTACAATTACCACTTCTTTCTTTTATTATTATTTGTGTGTGTGTGTCTGTCTTTTCTTTCTTGTTTGCTTTGATGATCATCAGGTTTTCTCGTTATTATTTTTCTATATCGCAATGGTCTACATGCTCGTTTCTTTTGTGTACAATTACCGAATGTTCTCCTTCTTGGTTTTGTTCTCTCTTTCTATATTTGCTCATCAGATTTTGTTTCAAAGACTATATTTTTCGTTTCTTTTGTGTGTGCAAATAGTTATTTTTTTCTTTGAAACAAAATATAAATATAAAAAAATCAACATTCCTGTAAACAATTAACGAAAAGGTGAATTGTCCATCTGATATCCGACAAAGAGACAATAGAGTAATTTTTTCATTGTGACCCACTGCTATGTTTTGCCCAAAAAATGTTATGCTTGTTAAAGCAAACAACAAAAAGGGCAAGTAAGGAAGGATATGTAGCAGCACGAAGCCAAAAAAAAAAAAAAAAAAAAAAAAAGCAAATAGAGTGCTGCTGGAATGCATACAATTGAAATCCATCACAAGAAAAAAAAAAGTTCTTTATTTTTCTAGCTTTTCTCTCTGTCTTTTTTATTTTTTTTATTTATCTCTCTTTCTTTGTTCCTTCTTTCTTTTTTATCAGTTCATTTCATAAAATTGTTTTTTAGCTGTCGTGACAGCTATCAGGCTTCCTTTTATTTTACTTAATTTAGCTAGCTAGTCATGTTTTGCAATGGTGTATTCGCCTATTTCTTTTGTATGTATAATTAGTTTTCTCTTTCTTTGTGTGTATATATGGTTTTTTGTTTTGTTTTGTTTTGTTGTTATTGTTGTTGTTTTATTGTTTCTTTTGTATGTACAATTACTCTTCGTTTCGTTCTTTCTGAGTTTCTTTTTATACTAGCTGACATAAGGTCCTTCAGATTTTTGTTGTTGCTGATTTAGTTGACTGGTTTCGTACTATAGTATTATGTTTCTTTGTTACTTTATTTGCTGCTGTTGGTTGCTCTTTTTCATATTTTGTTTTATATATACGAGTACAATGACCGATTCGTTTCATATTCCTTTTCGTTTCTATTCAAACTTATTCTGTATATTTTTTTTTCTTCCTTTCTTTCTTTTTTTTTGTCCCCCCCCCCCCCTTTGTCCCTATTTCATACCCTTAATCTTGCACTCCTCTTTGTTAATCTCCCTTTTTCAAGACCAAAAGCAAACAAACAAACAAACACAAACAAAAAAACAAGCCCTACCGGATTAGGGATATTGTTTCATATCAACTGGAGATAGGCCGGCGTGTGTTTGTCTGTAGTCTGTCGGTTGGTGACAAACAGAAAAGGACCAGCAAGAATTTCTGACTCGTTTCTGGATGCATCTTCACCAAATTTGGGTCAAAGTTGTAGACCGATAAGGACCTGAGAATACCTAAGCTTGGAAGGAAAAGCTCCAAGGTCTGCCACATAGACCAAAAATATGCCTCAAATCAGCAGTTTGGGTTTTTTGAAGCGGGTTTGTGAACAATTTTTTTTCTCAGCAAGTGCTAACAAGATTTCCATTTCATTCCCATTATTGTAACAGTTTATCATTGTGCTTGCTTCACGTCTTTTTTCTTTAATTTTTTTTATATATATATTATTTGTAAATATTCTGATGCTTCTTCAACGTCGCTGCGACTCTTAGAGGAGCAAAATATTATTTTCTGCTATTTTTTTTTCATAAAAAGGAAGACTTTAATCACAAATTCTATGTTTTAAATAGCTATGCTTTGTTGTCAGTGGACATTCTGATTTTACTTGAGAAAGACATTAAAGTCGAAAATTTGACCCCTCTACAACAAGGTGTTCGGCTGTTGTGCACAGTAAGAAATAAAAAGGAAGACCGTTAGAATGGTTGAAGCATGCTCATATTTTCGCCTTTTTCCAGAATACGTCACAAGTAATTTTTTTGTTTTGAATATTTAGTCAATTTTTTTTCTCTATTTTCTGCCTTTCCTATTCTCTTCTTTTTATTGTAACATTTCTTCGTCGTTTCTAACATACCACCAGAACTGATTTCTTTTTCTTCTTCCTCCTTTTTTTTTCTCCCTCCCCCCCCCCCATACACACCCACCTTTTTTTCTTTTTTAAAAAATTTCTTTTCGTATTCTTCCTTTTCTTTTTCACCTAACTTTTCTGTTTCATATTTTGCGAACATACCAGCAGTAATCAAGTGAATGATGACTTCCTCTCTTTGGACCCCCCTATCCCTAAATTTCCTGTGTCGTTTCCGCTACAAACATTTTCTCCTCATTATTTCATATTTCTGCATCAGTTTGTTTGTTATTTTTATTTTTTTCTTCTTCTACTCTTTTACTTTTCTTTTCTTTCCCTTTTTCTGTGTATTATTTTTTCTCTACAGCCTCTGTCCATTCTTTTCCATATCTTGTCTTGACTTTTTTATGCTTTCGCACTCACACGCCTTTTCTCCTTTGTGTGTGTGTGTGTGTGTGTGTGTTGTGTGTGTGTGTGTGTGTGTGTGTGTGTGTGTGTGTGTGTCTCTGTGTGTGTGACTGTCTGTCTGTGTGTGTGCTTGTGTGTATGTGTGTGTATGTGTGTGTGTGTGTGTGTGTGTTGTGTGTGTGTGTATCTGTCTGTCTGTGTGTGTGCCTCTGTGGTATGTGTCTGTCTGTCTGTATGTATGTATGTCTGCGTGCGTGTGGTAGATAGTGGATGGGTAACTGAGAAACCGAGACAGTGTATAATGTGTGTAGTTGTGTGTGTGTGTATGTGTGTGTAGATGTGTGTGTTTCCACGCACAAGCCGCTGACATACTTGGCAGGGGCTTTAACGTGCAAATCTGACATTACGCATGCCTACACACAAGAGGGGGCTTTATGTACAAACAAGTCTGCACACTTGTTGACCTGGGAGATTGGAAACACTTCCACCCTGTACCCACCAGAAAGGAGTGTCTAAGGGGCTGAATACAGGAACTTCCAACTAGACATAGGACGTTTACCCTCTTGACTACGGCGTCCAAGAGAGGGAGGGAGAGAGACAGAGGGGAGAGGGGAGGGAGGGAGGAAGTGGAGAGAGAGAAAGAGACAGAGAGAGACAGACAGACAGATATATACAGACATAGACAGACAGACAAATAGATAAATAGAGAGAGACAGACAGAGACAGACAAAGACAGACACAGATAGACAGCAGAGAGAGAGAGAGAGACAGTGACAGACAGAGAGAGAGGAGAGAGAGAGAGAAGAGACAAAGAGAGACAGAGAAAAGACAGACACAGAGTGCGCGCACATGTGCCTGTGTGCGAGCGCATGCATGCGTGTGGTGAATCTTTTTTTTTTTTTCCTCTTTCCTTCTCTATCCTTTTCTTTTCCTCATTTTGTTGTCTTTTTATTCTCTTTCTGTTCTAAGCCATACATTCATTCGTTCATTAATTCATTCGTTCATTCTTTTTTCATTCATCTATTCATTCACTCACTAACTTATTCGTTTATTCGTTCGTTCTCTTATCCTCTTCTTATTCGTTCACGTTCGTTTGTTCGGTCTTCCTTTCTCTTTTTTTTTTCCTGATTTTTTATTGTTTCGCTTCTTGCCACCACCTCTCCACCCAGCCTTTTATTTGTGTTATTCTTTTTTTCACTGATTTATTCTGACCTTTCCTTCTTTTTCCACATTGTGAAATTCTGTGCCCTGGGAAAGGGGGACTTGTTAGACTGGGGGCCAAATAACGGTGTTCTGTGCAGCACACCGTAATAGCTGACTGCACTATAATCGGGGTCCCTGAGTTCGTCCTCTTCTTCTGTGCACAATGTTTTTGTTGCATAACAAACTAACTGACTAACTACCTGACTGATTGACTCACCAACCAACTAATCTATCGACCTATCTATCTATCTGCCGTCTATCTGTCTTATCTATCTTTCTATCGATTTAATCGATCGCATCCTATTTATCTCATGTATCTACTTACACACACACACACACACACACACACACACACACACACACACACACACACACCACGCACGCACGCACGCACGCACGCAGCACGCACTACATCTATCTATCTATCTATCTATTATCTATCTATCTATCTATCTATCTATCTATCTACTCCATCTGCCGGCCTGTCCCGTTGTGTATCTATCTATTTATCTGTGTATCTGATCTACTTCTCTTTCTCTCTTTCTATCTGTCTGTCTATCTATCTATCTGCTGTATATCATATATATACTTTTTCTGTTGTTCGAGTCAGTTTTCTTTCTTCGTTTTTGTGTTGTATATTATGCATATCTATCTTTCTGTTGTTTAGTGATTTCTCTTCCTCTTTTGCTGTATATCATACACATCTTTCTTTCTCTTGTTTGTTTAGTCTCTTTCTATTCTTCTGTGTGTATATCTGCCGTATATTTTATACATGTAGAATCTTTTTGTTGTTTGTTTACTTCTATGTGTATTTTTGCCGTCTATCCTGTTATTTCTTTCTGTCCGTTGTTTAGTTCTATTTCTTTTCTTTACTTTTGTTTCTCATCCCCATTTTTTCAGTTCTTTCTTTCGTTTTTTTTATGTTTCTTTTGTTTCTTGTTTTGTTCATTTTTCTTTTTGTATTCTTTTCTGTCTGTCTTGTTTTTTCTTCATTTGTTTGAGTTTTTATTTTTTCCGTTTTCTTGTCTTTTCTTGACTTGTTAGTCTTATCTTTTTCATTTTTCCTGTTTTTTTTTTCTTCTTCTTTTTAACTTTTTATTTTTCAACCTCCACGTACATCAGAATCCAGACAGCTGGGACAAAATATGTCTCAGAAAGTTAGACGTCTTGTCAAATACATTAGCAAAAATGTGACAGCATCCACAGCAATTTGCCTTCTCCCTCTACCCCTCTCCTATTCCTCTCCTTTTTCTCATTACCTTCCTAATCTCTCCCCTTCTTTCCACAGAATTATCTGGCCTTTCGCTTAGTTTGTCTCTTGTGTACTATTTAAGTCACAGAAAAAGAAATAAGATGTCTTCCTAAACAAATTAGCCCCAAATATGAAAATATTCACAACAGTTTGCTCTCCTCTCCTCTCTCTCTCTCTCTCTCTCTCTCTCTCTCTCTCTCTCTCTCCTCTCTCTTTCTCTTTCTCGCCCTCACCCCACGCATCCTTTCCAGTATTAACTCCACGTATTACTTTGTCTGCATCTTTGTTATTACTTCAGTAGCAGAAGACAAGACGTCTTATCAAATACTTATCACAGACTTAACAGCATTCACACGAATTTATCTACCCTCCCTCTCTACCTCCGTCCCTCCCTCTAGGTCCCAACTCCCCCACCCACATTCTCTATTCATCTGTTTACAGAAGTAGCCAAGTTTCTCTGGCTTGTTTGTTTCTCCTGCACTATTTACGTAACAGAAAATACAACGTCTTGTCAAATGTGCTCGAACAAATTTGACAGCGGTCACAGGAGTTTGCCTTCTCTCTTGCCCCACCCTCTCATCTTGTCTTTACAAAGCGTTCAATTCGCAGAACAAACACTTGTAAAACACTTGTAAAGAAAAAAAAGAAAAAAAGAAAAAAGTACAGTGTTTGCGTACAAATACCTCATTACAGGGGCAATGACCTACATACGATAAACCGTTCCATTCCCCCCCCCCTCTCTCTCTCTCTCACACACACACACACACATCAATTACTGTTTCCTTGCGTATGTATCACTTTTTATCTCCCTCAAACGACACCAAATGCTGTTTTTCTTTGAAGTTTAGATTATGGAGTTTGCTCACGAGTATTCGGACAATTTCACCTTCCAGCCACATCTACCAGCAATAACCTGGCAGACTCTCCAAGCCTCCACAAAACCCTATGCCATGGCAAGGTCTTGAAATGGAGAGGGGAAAAGAGACTTGAGAAACAATAAATTGACGCCACCAGCAAGGTGGAAACATTAAGATGGGCAGCGAACACGCCAGCTTTTAATATTGCGGGCTGAGATGGTAGTCTTTGACCTCCTTATGCACTATGCTTTATATTATCAATTGAGTGATGTATTTCTTTGTCTGTATTTCTGGCTCTGGGAAGCTATGTATAGATCAGCAGCAGCAACTTTGAAAACAAAAGGTTTTCAGATGATAACTTAAACCACTGAAAATACAATGTCATTGTAGTTGTCATTTTTCTTTCGTTCCTCTTCACTGAAATACCCGGCTTTCTTTCATTACATATAATTTTTTTTTTATTCCCCTTTCAAACAGTGATTTACTATTAAAAAAAATAAGGAAATCAACAATTTAACAACGACGTATCCATAATAACTGGATTTATCTGATCACTCAAACTCCTTTGTAAAAACCACTAAAAAAAACTTTGCATTAATAATTTAGAAGTAACACAAAAGAAATAGCATTGTTTAAAACTAGTTGCAAACTCATGAACAGCATTGTCTTGTTAGTTCATCCTTAAAATCATCTCCGAACAGTAAACCCTTTGTTCAAAATTAACACCACGAGCATTCAGTGAAAAAAGAATCAGATAAACTAAAACACATAAAACTGGTACTTAATTTAACATTTTTAAAACCCATGCCACAGTTATCACAGATTCATCGATGAAATCAGTGGATTAAATGAAAATAAAAATTCAAAAATTCAAACAATCAGTCAAAATTGTCAGTTGAATCAAACCATACGTGACTGTTTAAAACTGGCACTCAACTGACCGCTATTTCATCAGGCACACTCACTCACTGACACACACATACAGAGAGAGAGAGAGAGAGAGAGAGAGAGAGAGAGAGAGAGAGAGAGAGAGAGAGAGAGAGAGAGAGAGAGAGAGAGAGACGCCTACAGTAATCAGCCACATGTACTTTTCCCAGTTTTCATTAGAACCAAAAGAAGATACAGAATACACAAGAAAGCACTTTAATAAGACTTTTTCATCCATACTGTTTCTGAAGAGTACCGAAAACAGAATGCATGATCGGCGATACACGAGAAACCACTCCTATGGCATTTCACCACCCACACCGTGTCCATTTCTTTATCCTCTTTGGTCCGGTCGTGCAGTACACATGGAACAGAATAAAATGAAAACATATCGCTACACGCATTGTTTCCATTTCTCGACGGGCGCAATAGCCAAGTGGTTATGACACTTTGTTTTCCAAGTGGATGGTCCGGGTTTGAATCTACGTTGGTACTGCCTAGTAGATAAAGGACAGTTGTTGCTGCTGCTGTTGTTGTTTTTCTGTTTCCCAGATTAATACATGTACGGAGCTGCTTCGTTGTGTGTGTATATACACGCAAACCGTTTTAAGTAAGCACGTTCAAGATCCGGTAAATCATGTTAGTGTTCACTAGCTTAAAGAAAACCCAAAGACACTCAACCTACATATCCACGAAAAAGAAGTATGACTGCTTTGATGGAAGGGTACAGTATCAACAACAATATCGACAAGCCATTCACGTAAAGCCAACTCGTATATTCGAGTGGAAGTGGAAGTTCCAAACACACACACACACACACACACACACACACACACACACACACACACACACACACACACACACACACACACACACACACACACACACACGCACTCATAAGACACACACACACACACACACACACACACACCACCACACCACACACCACACACACATACATACAATTACACAACCCACTCCAAATTGTACCAAAACATGAAGGGAAGATGATACACGAGAAATCACTTTCACTGTTTAAAAGAAGGCCCCCAAATGACCGCCAGGTCACCGCTTATGGGGTGAGGGCGAGTACCAAAGACACACAAAACAAAACACAAGAAGCCACTTCAATAAGGCATTCTGCCACACTCACAGAGTTCATGCCTGTACTGTTCTGTTAAAGGATGGGGTACGCAAGGAGCAGTGTATTCTAACCATAAACACTTTTTGCTGGGGTTGTGCCACTCTAAATATTGAAGCTATTCACTGTCGATCATCCAGGACGCTGCTTGTTAGTGTTATTGTTGTGTAAAGCCCAGCTGACCGCGTGCAGCCATATCAGGGCTATAACCGCTTCAAAACATACAAAACTTCAACAGGGGAGGGGAAAAAAAAGAAGAAAATCAACTACTTATATGAATGCATTCGCGCACATAATCTAAGGACATGCCCCTGGGGTTGACCACTCCGTCTAGTTTATCACACAGTGGATTTCAAAAACACACCTGAATACAAATATAAGCATACATAAGGACACCAAAACGTGTAAAAACAGGCATAAATTACCACGTATCTCACCTCCCTACAGCGAAAAACGCACTTAATACATGTACCCAATTATCAATCCTAAGAAAGAGTAAGTACGTAAGACTTTACTGAACACATACAGGTGAATGGACCAGCAAGGCAGAAAACGGTATGTAGAAATGACAGAAAGCAAAGGAATAAGGCAGAAAACAAAGAGAGTGACAGAAAAGAAGACATTTCTAGCACAGAATTTCCAGAAGGTGGGGATACTGTTTATACTGAAAGAGACCACGGCATCCCCACGGATGACAGGACGTTGTTTGACCGTGTGTGAACTAGAGATGTTGAACGTTCCTTTTGTTAAGATGTGTGAACATTTCGCTGCTGAGGGTTTTTTTTTTATTGATAAATATACAGTTCTACAGTTATTAGTTTCAGTAAAACTAACGGTCGAGTTATTCTAACAATCTTCATTTTTATGTAAAAACCATAACAAAAATACCCACATTCTCTACTTGTGACTAGTCACTGTGACTTCAAAAAGCGTAAGACCATCATTATCATTAACGTTCAAAGCCAAGACGATTGTGTAGAGCTATATGATGGTTATCACCATCTCAACACCTCTTGAATTCTTTCTTCCCTCGAACGACAACAGAGTGGAATGGTCTGCCAGACGATATCATCACCTTATCGTCGGCACACCAGTTCAGGATGGCAGTGTCTGGCCTCAGATGCAGCCCAAAACCAGCCTGCTGAACGAGGAGGGGGCCCCAGCGACCATACTAGATGGTGCTGGGGGTCGGCTAGGCCAGCTGATTATACCAACTTTCAGCTGAAGTGAAGCCTGCCGACGGTCAGTGCCCCCAAAAAAATCTTAGTTAGGAATCCTGTGTGCTCTCCCCCAGTTTTTCCCCCGTTGGCGCGTATATCCTGAATTGGATTCTGCCGACGTCTACACATCAAGATCAAGATCAAGATCTTGGAACCTTGATAAAACACCGGAACTGAAAATTAGGTACACATATTCATATATCTGTGTGTGTAATCTAATTCCTCGGTAGTATAGTGGTCAGTATCCCCGCCTGTCACGCGGGAGACCGGGGTTCAATTCCCCGCCGGGGAGATTTTTTTTTTTTTTTTTTCCCCCTATACTTTTCTCCTCAGTTTGACCGGAAAACCGAACTGAACGTCTAGTCCTTCGGAAGAGGACGAAAAAACGAGTCGGACCCGTGTGCCTTCTGGCTGCGCAAGCTAAAGATCCCACGTCAGTTGAAAATCGTGAAGAGCAAGGCATTGCCTGGCTGCCTTGGTATATTTGATTTCCCAGGTCCCACCCCTTCAAGACAGATTAGCCATCTCACCTTTCTGAAGTGTTGGTAAAAAAAAAAATGACTATGAATATGAATTTCAAGTGAGGGAGAGGGGATGGTCGCCGCCCTCGTGGTGTTGGCCTCGGAAAAAGTTGAGGTCTCTACCACCCACTCCCCTACGACCCCAGGGTTATGGAACCATCTAGGTAGGACCTCAGGACCTGGTCAGTTCGTGGGTTTACGTGCAGGCTTAAGGCTTGCGCCGTGATCATTCTGGATCTTCTCCATCACATGGCATCTGTGACGTTAGTGCATATGGAATTCATTCCGAGCGTGGAGACGTCATCTTGAGAAATTGAAACTGCATAATCTAAGAGTAAGCCCCTGGCATTGACCTCTCCGTCCAATTTATCACCACAGGTTTGAACAAACAAACCTGACTACAAATATATAATCATAACTAAGTACATTAAAACGTTTGTAAAACTAGCCTAAATTACGTAAAATTGCTTCTGCACATCACATTTCTTTAGTCAGAATTGCAGTTTATGCATATGCTCAATTATCAATCCTAAGCGAAAGATGCTAGGATTTATGGAAAACATAAATGGTAAATGGGCCAACAAAGCAGAAAATGGTAGCCTAGGGTGAGATGACAGAAAGCAACGGAGGAACAAAGCGAGTGACAGAATAAAGGACATTTCCAGCACAGAATTTACAGAAAATGGGATTTATTATTCATGTCAAGAGCCCCAGCATCCCCAGGAGGGACAAGCATCAGATGATGCATTCATTAAATTTGACGTGAAGCGAGGACAATGGCATTGCCACAACACTTAGAATGTAAATGTTCTTAGAAATTGCTAAGAAAGTGTTGGTTCCACACCTCCCTCGAACAGTGCTTTTTTTTCAGGCACTTTTAGGGGGTCCTTGTGATCTTGACTTCAAAACTTGAGTGTGTGTGTGTGTTTTCACTGAACAGCTATCCACATCTCTCACCCAAAGTTGGTAAAGACATATCCAGAAACACACACACACACACACACACACACACACACACACTCTCTCTCTCTCTCTCTCTCTCTCTCTCTGCACCTATACTAACTTTCCTTTATTTGAAACTGGAGACGCAAATGTGACGAAAACGGAAGAAAACACAGGTAGGGGAAGACAGGACGAGACATAACATTTTTCTGCAATGGTTGTATAGGACGTCAGTGAGCGGAACGTGAAAAGTGACAGAAAATACACACACACACACACACACACACACACACACACACACACACACACACACACACACACCACACACGCGCACGCGCGCGCACGCGCGCACTCACTCACCACAAATATGTATATACACAACAGACCATCACCGTTTTACTTTACTATGGGCAGTCATATTCACAATCACGCACGCACGCATGCACGCACGCACGCACGCACACGCACGCACACGCGCGCGCACACACACACACACACACACACACACACACACACACACACAACACACACACACACACACACACACACCAGAACTGTCACTTTTCACGTTCCGCTCACTGACGACGTCCTATACAACCATTGCAGAAAAATGTTATGTCTCCGAGTCTGAATGCCTCTTCTTCAAAAGAACTCTTTACAACTATGAATCATCTCCTTGGCACACGAAAAGATTTACCTCTCCCAACAAAACATACAAATGAAGAACTCCCATCTGTATTCTCCAAGTATTTCACCACCAAAATACAAACTCTTCGTGACAGGCTTGACAGGACACCCTGTCAACCATGCCCACCTGACTCTTCCTTCTCTGGCACACCTCTTACTACTTTTACCCCAGTCTCACAAGAAGAAATTTTCAACACAATCAGATCCATGTCGTTCAAAACCTGCGAACTGGATCCTCTTCCAGGTTCTCTCTACTCCGACTGTCTTCCTACTCTCCTCCCATTCATCACTGACATCATCAACACTTCTCTTCAAACTGGAACTGTCCCAGATTCTTTCAAGTCTGCTATTGTTCACCCTCTCCTCAAGAAACACAATTTAGACCCAAATGAACTGAAAAATTACCGACCTATCTCTAATCTCTCTTTCTTGTCAAAACTCCTTGAAAAAGTCGTCCTCAACCAGCTGAACTCTCACCTGTCTGCCAACAATCTCCTCAATCCTTTCCAGTCAGCCTACCGCCAGTGCCATAGCACTGAAACTGCCTTGCTACACATTCTCAACAATCTCCTCCTTGCAACTGATACTGGCAAAGTCTCTCTCCTCACACTCCTTGATCTGTCTGCAGCCTTCGATACCATGACCATGGTATTCTCCTTTCTAGACTTCATCATACTTTTGGCATCTCTGACATTGCTCTCTCCTTTTTCACTTCGTATTTATCAAACAGAAAACAAACTGTTCTCATCAATGGCACTTACTCTCAACCTGCATACCTGACCTGCGGTGTTCCACAAGGATCTGTCCTTGGCCCTGTTCTTTTCACTCTTTACACCTCCCCCCTGTCCACCATCATCAACTCCCACTCTATAAAACACCACTTCTATGCTGATGACACCCAACTTCAAGACAGTGACTCACCTGATAATATACAGCGCCTGTTGACTCGCACCACTGAGTGTTACTCGGACATTAAGAACTGGATGACGTTCAACAAACTTCAGCTTAATGACGACAAGACAGAAGCTATCCTCATTGGCACCCGTCAGAAACTTTCTCAGCTGTCTCCTCTTTCTCTCCCATTATGTAACACATCAGTCCCAATTTCTGAATCAGCTAAAAACCTTGGTGTCTGCATTGACTCTACCCTCTCCATGAACAACTTTGTTTCTCAAACTGCCAGATCTTGCTATTATCATCTCCATCGTATAAGGCTGATCAGGAAGTATCTCTCTGTCGAAACAACTGCAAAACTCGTTCTCTCCTTCATAATGTCTCGCATTGACTATTGCAATTCACTCCTGTCTGGTCTTCCTGCCTCCACCATTCACATCCTACAGCGCATTCAAAACAATGCTGTACTCCTTGTACTCAAAAAGAAAAAAGCTGACCACATATCTTCTCTCCTGGCACAACTTCACTGGCTCCCTGTATCAAAGCGCATACAGTACAAACTAGACACCATGTGCTACAAAAGCCTCAATAACGCAGCCCCGATTACCTGTCAAGCCTACCTGAGATCTATGTTCCCTCACGTACCCTCCGCTCCGCCTCCGATCCTCTGACTTTTCGCTTTCCAAGCACTAAGCTCAATACCTATGGTCCACGAGCCTTCTCTGTTTCTGGTCCACTCTCCTGGAACAAACTTCCTCTCTTAGTCCGTCAGCAACCTACTTTTGTCTCCTTCAAGTCCGCTCTCAAAACTCACCTTTTCTCCTCCGCATAAAATCCTAACCTCACTCAACCCCCCCCCCCCCCCCCCCCCCTCTGCAGCCTGTCTCCGCTCGGAGGGGAATCACATAGTTATAATATATAATTGTATATGCTATGCTCTCTATAATTTTCCATTGCTTTTATTCTTGCTTTTATTGCTTTTATTCTTTCTCCCCATTTATAGCCATGGTGTGTGTGTGTGTGTGTGTGGTGCGTGCGTGCGTGCGTGCGTGCGTGCGTGCGTGTGCGTGCGTGCGTGCGTGCGTGCGTGTCTGCTTCAGCACTTAGATTTGATTTTATCAAGATTTTGCGCTATATAAATATTGTAATTATTATAACTTTTTCTAGCTCTTAAAACGTACTTTGGACAGTCATATTCGAACTCCCTCGCACACTCTCTCCTCAGTCTCTTTGTTTCTGTCTCTCTCATACACACACCTTCACAGCCCCCCCCCCCCCCCCCAGATATTCCACCACATTCTCCCCACCCCATCATCAGTTTCTCCCACCATCAACTGTGTCACTCCAAAGCACACCCGTAACAAAACGAAGACAGGCAGAACGAGCTATCGTCATCGCCACGTCCTTGGTATCATCATCATCTCTGCTGACGTTAGTCGGTGAATTTCTTTTTTTTTAAATTTTTTTTGTATACCTCCTTTTTTTTTAACCTGTTTGACTTCTTCACCTCTTTTTATACTTGCTCTTTTTCAGGTCTTCGACTCTCTCGCCTTTTCTATATTTTATACTCTTTCTCTTTCTTTTAATCCTCAGACTCCCTCACTGTTTTCTTTCTTTTTTTTTTCCTTTCTTTTTCCAGAACTCCTTTTTTAGACCCTCAGAGGCCCTCAATTTTTTTAACCTCTTTTTTACTTTTAGCCCAGACCCCCACTTTTTATACCATTTGTCTTTAATCCTCAATCTCTTTTTTTTACATTACTCATTTTAAACCTCACTCTCACTGTTTTCTTCTTTTTTTCTTTTTTCCAGACTCCTCTTTTTCAATTTTACCTCAACCTCAGATTTTCTTAATCCTCTTTTTTATTTGTAGCCCTTTTTATACACCTCACCCGACTCATTTTTTATACCCTTTAGTCTTACCTCAGACTCTATTTTATACCCTCTTTTAACCTCAACCCTACTTTTTTATACCTTTGTTTTATGTTTTTTTAACACCCTTAGACTTTCAACACTCATTTTTATACCTCCTTTTGTCTTTTAACCCTCAGACTCCCTCACTTTTTTATACACCCTTGTCTTTTACCTCAACCCCCCTACAGCACCTCGCCCTCACTTTTTTATACACCCTTTTTCTTTTAACCCACCCCCACTGATCCCTCACCTCACTTATTTTTTATACACTCCTTTTGTCTTTTAATCCTCAGACTCCCTCACTTTTTTTATACCCCTTTTGTCTTTTAAACCCCAGACCCCTCACTTTTTTTTCATACAACTCCTTCTTTTTATACAAACCCCAGACTCCCTCACTCTTATTTTCATACCTCCTTTTGTCTTTTAACCCCCAGACTCCCTCACTCTTATTTTCATAACTCCTTTTGTCTTTTAAACCCCAGACTCCCTCACTCTTATTTTCATAACTTTTTGTCTTTTAACCCCCAGACTCCCTCACTCTTATTTTCATACCTCCTTTTGTCTTTTAACCCCCAGACTACCTCATTCTTTTTACATTTTTGTTCTTTTAACCCTCAGACTCCCTCACACTTTTTTATACCTTTTTTTTTTAATCCTTAGACTCCTTCACTTTTCTATACCTATTTTTTTCTATTAACCCTCAGACTCCCTCAGTCTTTTTATGTCTTTTTGTTTTCTATTAACCCTCAGATACCATCACTCTTTTTATATTTTATACCTTCTTTTTCCTTTTAAACCTTCGACTCCCTAAACCTCCTGTTTTCTTTTAACTCTTTTTAATCCCTCAGACTCCTCTTTTTATATTCTTTTTTCCTTTTAACCCTCAGACTCCCTCATTATTTTTCTACCTCCTTTTTTCTTTTAGTCCTCAACTCTCTCACTCTTTTTTCATACCTCCTTTGTCTTTTAACCCCCGGAGTCCCTAACTCTTATTTTATACCTCCATTTGTCTTTTAATCTCCAGACACCCTCAGTCTTTTTTACTACTTTTCTTCTCTTAACCCTCATCTCACTCTCTCATTTTTTTTTTAATACCTGTACCTCTTTTTTCTTTTAACCCTCAGATTGCCTCACTTTTTTATACCTCCTTTTTTTTTTTTTTTTAACCTTCGAGACTCCCTCACTCTTTTTCATACCTCCTTGTTTCGTTTAACCTTGAGACTCCCTCACTCTTTTTATAATCTGTCTTTCTCTTTTAAGTTTTGGACTCCCCCATTCTTTTTTTTCCTTTTGATCCTCAGACTCCCTCACTCTGTCCATCGGCGGCAATAACTTTAACCCTATTACTTTCTCACCTTATCCACCAGCTGCAATACTTAACCCTTTCACTCTCTCACCTTAACCACTAGCTGCAGAAACTTAACCCATGATCCTATCTACCAGCAGCAAAATTTTAATCGTTTGACTTCTAACCTTATCCACCAGCCTCCAACCGGACAGGGTTTAACTCCCTCAACCCATCCACCGCTTTCTTGAACGGAATGCGGTGGTTAACCCTTTAAAGAGTGAAAGGGTTACATTTTTAATTTACTATCATGGCTGATTGTGCAGAAAACTGGTGGACAGAGTGAGGAAGTCAAACGGTTCGGGTTTTGCTTTGCTATCTCAGGTGATAATACAGAAAACTTGTCGTTCGACTGATAATACAAAAAAAACATGTGGCTAGGATGAGGGATGAAAGGTGTACGTCTTTCCTCTGCTATCGTAGCTGATATAATAATGCAGAAAGCTGATGAATAGAGTGAGGGAGTCGAAGGGTTAAGTATTTGCTAGCTATCATGGCTGATATGGTAGGAAGCTGGTAAATAGGGTGAGGGGATCGAGGAGTTAAGTGTTTGGTCTGCTCTTATAATTGATAATACAAGGAATTGGAGGATGAAGTTAGAAAAAAGACTTTCATATCGTCTGGAAGGGTGTGTGTGTGTGTGTGTGTGTGTGTGTGTGGTTGGGTGTGTGTGTGTGTGTGTGTGCTGTGTGGCGCGCGCGTGTGGTGTGTGTGCGCGCGCGTGGATGGTGCGCGCGCGCGCGTTTGTGCATGCGTGCCTGCCTGCCTGCCTGCTTGCCTACTGGCTGGCTGGCTCTCTCTCTCTCTCTCTCTCTCTTCTCTCTTCTCTCTCTCTCTCTATCCCAATTGCACACAAACAAACAAACTAAACAAACAAGCAAACAAACACGAACATCAAAGACGTGCAAATACAGTAAACAAATTTCCGCCAAGTAGATAGTGCGATAAAGTTTTGCTGATAAGTGAACCATACTTTTTTCTCTCGTTTTCTTTTTAAAAAAAAAAATCTGCCTTCTGGGGCATAGCATTCTATTGATTTCTTTCAATTTTTTTTCAAAGTTAAAAAGAAATGATCGACAAACGAAATAACAACACGCCTCCACGTTAATTCATTCAATCTAGGTCATGCAAGAAAAATGAGGGAAAGGAAGAGATTGAGAAATGGGGTCAAAGAGTCAAGGGACAAAGGGTCATTTGCAATGCCAGAGACAAGTTAAGATGGGAAGAGGCAAGCTGACATAAAATCAAAACAATCAGTCTTCTGCTCGTTGTTAGGGAAACTGCCCACCAAGATTCAATTCAATTCAATCCAGTTCAATTCAATTCAGCTCAATTTGATTTACCGCCCAGTTGACCACAAAGACCATCTCGGCGCTGAAAGTATGACAGAAAGAAAACTGACAATAAACTGACATTCGAGTTATAAACACAGACACTAACAGTACGAAGACAGATAAATGTTAGAATAGAAATCAAACACCGCAAAAATCAGAATTGTAATCAAATAAAATAAAACATATGACTTTTCATCAAGAAATGAGTCTTACGCCATACAGTAAGAATTATATGCGGAGGGGGCCCATGGTCACTGAACAACATAAGGGGATTGACCAGTGGGCAGAAAAAAAAACAGACGTAAAGAAGATGACAGAAAATCATGAAAACAGGCAGTAGGAGAAAAGTGGGCCATTACGTAAACATATATTGCAAATGTTCGTATTCAAAACGGAAAAAAACCCGGAAATATACATACACAAATATTTGTACCGAAAAGGGCAAAAAATGTACTACTATGAAAACGTTCATTTACGAATACTTGTATTCAAAACGGCAAGGAAATGGGCTACCATGAGAAGTAATATTTTCCAAGTCTCGTATTCCAAACAGGAAAAAATACTCCGAAACAGGGATTGATGCTATAATAGAAAAGCGTTAAAGTTTAAATTAATGTTTTTCCATAATTCTGAACTCGTAGGGGAGTGAGATGGATGAGACCATATTTTCTCAGACAAATTAAAACAAAAACTAAAGGTTTTCGCATAATCCCGAAGTCGTAGAGGAGTGAGATGGTAGACAGTTCAAGTTCATATTGCTTATAGCCCAGCCACCTACTACAGCCATATCAGGGCTAACACCACATCAGAAACGAAAACCAGGTTAGATGGTTCTCATGGTCAGCATTATAAAGGTGTGATACCTGTTTCCTCTCACTCGCTGCTTTACCTTTCCTAAACTTCGAAAGTCATTTACCAAATCACAGGTAGAGACAGGAGACTACACGCAAATATCATGAAATCCTCCTAAGTCTGATTCACATTTCGTGCAAAATTCGCGCAAGCAGATTGGAGGGCGAGGGCATTACCAATACACCAACCATGTATCAACAGTGCCTATGAATCCCTTGCCAATCAACACAATCCACACTCCAATTCCCCCTTCTTATCAGGCCATAGCGTGACCAGCAAACAAGAAACAGTATAGGGTCTACCAGGCAATCCTTTTTACCAGGTGACATTATCAACACAATCGGTGATGATGTCAACTCTACGCATCTAGCGTACTACCAAAGAGCCGGTTCTCTGTCGGCGACACCATGGTGTGCAGACAGGTTCTCCGATCATTATCGTCTCTGCAACGGACGTGTGGCGTTAAAGTACAGTACGGTGATTGAGTGGCTAGCGTGCAGACGTCTGCATCAACAGATACACTGACTGTGGCTTTCATCATTCTTGTGACCGTCTGTGTTTTGTAAGAATACAACGGTGATTGTCAGTTCTGTTGTCTTCCCTGAAACTTAAGTAGTTTTATTTACTACCAGCCCAGGACTTTCATGTACTGCTATTGCTTTGTGGCAAGGTTAGTTATCGTAGTACGTTCTACGAAAGAAATCCCTTAAAGCTATATTCGTACTACACTTTGGATTTTGTGATTACGTCTGATCATTATTTTCACCAGTCAGTCAGTCTAGTAACTTGTGGATTTCATCACGTCTGATCACCATCTTGACCAGTAAATCAGTCAAATAACTTGTAAAATTTTTCGACTTTCAAGTCATACCAATATAACTTATAAGACTACTTTCCATTAGTGCTGTCTGGTGACTTCGTTGTGGAAACAGAGTACATTATAGAAGTGAAGGTATGTTACTGTCATTTTGGTGATCACTTCTTGCCCTTTAACTAGGCAGACAGTCTTCGACACTAATGTAGCTACAGTTTTTGATAAAACCAGGTTCACAAGCACAACGCTCATCATCAAAATGCCAAAATGGATCACGTTAATGAGCCCCGGTTATCTGCCCCACTGACGTCGAAATGTTTCCCAGGCTTGAATTCTACGTTCACTGCGAAATAAGACGATGCCAGAAAGACGGGAGAAGGCAGGGAGGGGGGGAACAGACATTTCTGAAAACACCCTAGGACCGTAGGGATTAATTGGAGGGTGGTACAGACACCCATTTCGACAAGAAAAACATTGTATGTAGTAAAAACATCAGGATTGAAATTTTTCACCAAGTTAAAGTGAAGCATAGCTTGACATTGTTTTAATAGCCCCGAAATCAAAACAGACTTAAGTAAAATGTTCCATTGTTCCCATCAATTTACAACATCAACAAATCCACGTACTGCCTGAGCGGTTTTTGTTATTCATGGCTTTGTGATGCTTTCTTAGTGAAATGATATTTGTAGCACATTGAATGAATTTCTGGAAAACGGAAGGTTTCTTGTCAACCGAATTCAAAACTAGGAGCTTGAGAAAACATTCAGCTTGTAAACAAGTGATGTGAACTACACAGATATCTCGTGCTAGATACTTAACTAACAAACAAGGATAAAAAGAGAATGATATGAGACAGACCTAAATCCACATAGAATAAACATTACTACAGTGCTAGGGAGAATTTACAAAAATGGGCTGTTGTGCGTAGGCCGTTTCCATTTTCTCTATCCTGTACTTAACCATTCCAACGCATTTTGCTGGCGACCTATTTCGAAGCAAACTTCCAGTAAAAACGAAAAGTATGGCATAGAGACAGGGTTAGAAATAATGACAACCGAGAAATGGACCAACATCCGCCAACCATACATCACACAACAGTGTATAAAGTGTTTGGTCACCTGACTAGTATGCCCGTCAACCAGACAGCCCTTCGAGATTATATTATCAAATGTTCGGGCTTCGAAGCCAGTGGAAGACAACAGCAGCACTACATATGCGGAGTGTACACACACTCCGCAACCACAAATGACACTAGGTATACGGAGTGGTAGACATAATCTAATCCACAACATGACTCTAAACATATCGAGTGGTGGACACCTCCACATATACAATATCACACTAGAGATATAGATTGGTAAACACACTTCACATCCACAACATGACACTAGATATATAGGGGTGGTAGACACACTCCACATCCACAACATGACACTAGATATACAGATTGGTAGACACACTTCACATCCACAACAAGACACAAGATATATGGAGTGGTAGACACACTCCACATCCACAACATGACACTAGATATATGGAGTGGTAGACACACTCCACATCCACAACATGACACTAGATATATGGAGTGGTAGACACACTCCACATCCACAACATGACACTAGATATACCGAGTGGTAGACACACTCCACATCCACAACATGACACTAGATATACAGAGTGGTAGACACACTTCACATCCACAACATGACACTAGATATACAGAGTGGTAGACACACTCCACATCCACAAAATGACACTAGTATATATAGATTGGTAAACACATTCCACATCCACAACATGACACTAGATATATAAATTGGTAGACACATTCCACATCCACAACATGACACTAGATATATAGAGTGGTAAACACACTCCACATCCACAACAAGACACTAGATATATAGAGTGGTAGACACACTCCACATCCACAAAATGATACTAGATATATAGATTGGTAAACACACTCCACATCCACAACATGACACTAGATATATAGATTGGTAGACACATTCCACATCCACAACATGACACTAGATATATAGATTGGTAGACACACTCCACATCCACAACATGACACTAGATATATAGATTGGTAGACACACTCCACATCCACAACATGACACTAGATATATAGAGTGGTAGACACATTCCACATCCACAACATGACACTAGATATATAGAGTGGCAGACACACTCCACATCCACAACAAGACACTAGATATATAGATTGGTAGACACATTCCACATCCACAACATGACACTAGATATATAGATTGGTAGACACACTCCACATCCACAACATGACACCAGACATATAGATTGGTAGACACACTCCACATCCACAACAAGACACTAGATATATAGATTGGTAGACACATTCCACATCCACAACATGACACTAGATATATAGATTGGTAGACACACTCCACATCCACAACATGACACCAGATATATAGAGTGGTAGACACACTCCACATCCACAACATGACACTAGATATATAGAGTGGTAGACACACTCCACATCCACAACAAGACACTAGATATATAGAGTGGTAGACACAGTCCACATCCACAACATGACACTAGATATATAGAGTGGTAGACACATTCCACATCCACAACATGACACTAGATATATTTAGAGTGGCAGACACACTCCACATCCACAACAAGACACTAGATATATAGATTGGTAGACACATTCCACATCCACAACATGATACTAGATATATAGATTGGTAGACACACTCCACATCCACAACATGACACCAGACATATAGAGTGGTAGACACACTCCACATCCACAACATGACACTAGATATATAGATTTGTAGACACACTCCACATCCACAACATGACACTAGATATATAGAGTGGTAAACACACTCCACATCCACAACAAGACACTAGATATATAGAGTGGTAGACACACTCCACATCCACAACATGACTAGATATATAGAGTGGTAGACACATTCCACATCCACAACATGACACTAGATATATAGAGTGGCAGACACACTCCACATCCACAACAAGACACTAGATATATAGATTGGTAGACACATTCCACATCCACAACATGATACTAGATATATAGATTGGTAGACACACTCCACATCCACAACATGACACCAGACATATAGAGTGGTAGACACACTCCACATCCACAACATGACACTAGATATATAGATTGGTAGACACACTCCACATCCACAACATGACACCAGACATATAGAGTGGTAGACACACTCCACATCCACAACAAGACACTAGATATATAGAGTGGTAGACACACACCACATCCACAACATGACACTAGATATATAGAGTGGTAGACACACTTCACATCCACAACATGACACTAGATATATAGATTGGTAGACACACTTCACATCCACAACAAGACACTAGATATTTAGAGTGGTAGACACACTTCACATCCACAACATGACACTAGATATATAGAGTGGTAAACACACTTCACATCCACAACATGACACTAGATATATAGAGCGGTAGACACACTCCACATCCACAACATGACACTAGATATATAGATTGGTAGACACACTCCACATCCACAACATGACACTAGATATATAGAGTGGTAGACACACTCCACACCCACAACATGACACCAGATATATAGAGTGGTAGACACACTCCATATCCACAACATGACACTAGATATATAGATTGGTAGACACACTCCACATCCACAACATGACACTAGATATACAGATTGGTAGACACACTCCACATCCACAACATGACACTAGATATATAGAGTGGTAGACACACTCCACATCCACAACATGACACTAGATATATAGAGTGGTAGACACACTCCACGTCCACAACATGACACTAGATATATAGAGTGGTAGACACACTCCACGTCCACAACATGACACTAGATATATAGAGTGGTAGACACACTCCACATACACAACATGACTCTACAAGGCCAGACTTCTTCTCCCCATGACACTTTCAAATACAAACAGGCGGGAAAAGTAAAATACATGCAACCTTTGTATTTTTGTCATTATTCTTCCATCCATTCAAGGGTTTTGTCACATTGGCATTTGCGGCTATAGGAGAATCGATACCTCAGTAGCAAGGTCTCCACAGCAATACAGGGGTTCGGCTAACATAGAGGTATAAATCACAACTCTCAATCCGACTTTCAACAGGTTCAAATCTGGCTAATGAAAACTTTGGGCATCTGTACTTCAATTCATTAAGCTGTGAATACGAAGACAATCCCATTCAGGGTTGGGGAAGGTAAAGTAACAAGGAAGCAGAGATGGGCACCGCCCTCATTAAGCTGATCCTGCTGAAAGTTGAGATCTCTACCACCTCACTCGCCAACAACCTCAGGATTACCTTTAATCTGTACGACCACCTTACAGCCGGGGGGTAATTTTCATCATGGGTAGAGGGTTCCCTGTCACCAAAACGTCCAAAGACTTTACAGGACAACATTTATCTGAAATAGCAAGGTCTCTACCACCACATTCCCCACCGACTTCATTTTTGTCTTTCAAAGAAACGTGATTTGTGCATTACTGAGATGAGGATAACACGCCTGTATGAGTATGTGGAAAACGTGTACTAGTGGATAATGCACCCAGTTAGGATGCCAGAAACACATGCACACAAGCGCGCGTGTGTACACACACACACACACACACACACACACACACACACACACACACACACACACTCACACATCAACACACATACACACACACACTCACACATCAACACACATACACGCACACACAAACGCGCAAATAATAACAGCAGGGGAAAATAGTGCAGGGGAGGGTGGGGGGGGGGGATAATAAGACAAAAAACAAAACAAAAAACACGTACGTAATCAGAAAGACAATTTAAAAAAACGAAAAAATGGGAAGTAAAAGGAAGAATAATATGAAAGAGTGCAGAATACGGAATTTATAACTGCAAAACAAAACAAAAAAAGCAGGTTGAAGGTTTGTTTCAGTTTCAATTTCTCAAGATGACGTCTCCACATTAAAAAATATTCCATATGCACAGACGCCAGAGATGCCGTGTGATGGAGAAGATCCAAAATGATCATGGCATAAGCCCCAAACTTGAAAAATAAGCCCTAGGCACCGGCAAGGACTTGAGGGAGACTAAGTAATGATAACTAATACGCACTGTAAGTACACAATAAAATAAAAAACATTCATATGAAATTCTAATTTGTTTTTTATCTTAAAATTTGCTCAAGGCATTTGAGGGACGATAATTTATTAAGTAAGTGAATTAGTATTATTACACTCCGTTGCTAGATTAACGACGTGCTATTTTTACTTGAAGCTCTGCATTATCCAAAAACAAAGATGTTGGGAGAGACAGACAGGGAGGGAAGGAAGGAAGGAGGGAAAGGGAGGGAGGGAGAGGGAGGGAGAGGGAGGGAGAGGGAGAGAGAGAGAGAGAGAGCGAGAGAAGAGAGAGAGAGAGAGAGAGAGAGAGAGAGAGAGAATGGCACTTCTTTTTCCAATGACATAACGGCTCAAAGCCAAATTTAAACCTGCCATTGCTAATCTATTTATCTGCCTTGGATTAAACATCCTGAAAAGAACTACACAAAAATCATTCAATAGCATAAGACATGATACATCAAGAAATCAATGCGTATATAACAGGATCTGCAGTCCAGACAGAGAGAGAGAGAGACAGACAGACAGAGAGAGTGAGAGAGAGAGAAACAAACAAACAAACAAAAACACAAACAAACAAAAACAGATTCTGGAATTTTCTTCCCATTTATCACGTGCTGTCAAGACAAATTACAGCATCAGCAAATTATTAACATAAATATGTCCCCCTCTATTTTCTGATCATCCAACAGACATACACACAGCCGTAACTTCTTTGTTTGCTTATTTGTTCGTTCTTCTTTTTCATGTTTTGAACTGATTTGGGTTTTGGCTTTGTTGTAGTTTTTCTCTTTTTCTTCCGATTTCTCTCATGAACTCACCCTCCACCCTTCCTGCGGCAGAATCACCATGAAAGATATGCGCGTACAGAGAGAGATCGAGCAAGAGAGAGGGGGAAGGGAGGGGGAGGGAGAGAGAGAGAGAGAGAGAGAGAATGTGTGTGTGTTGTGTGTGTGTGTGTGTGTGTGTGTGTGTGTGTGTGTGTGTGTGTGTGTGTGTGTGTGTGTGTGTGTGTGTTTTATTCAAATGATGTATAGCCCCTTACGAAAGAATATGCAACAAAAACAAACTAAAAAAAACATAACATGTGTACATACATCATCATGCATATTACATAGACGTAAATTGATATAATAATGCAATCTGAGAGAAATAGGGATAGAAAAAGACAGTATGTCTTAGAGAGACAGGCAGACAGACAATGTGTGTGTGTGTGAGTGAGAGAGGGTGTTGATGAGAGAGAAACTTCAGAACGAGACAGACAGAGGGACAGACAGAGACAGACAGAGACAATGAGAGAGAAGGACGACAACTGGACAAACGTGACTTACCAGAGTAAGGTTTCCATGGCGATAGAAGCCAATGGTGGCCCATTCAAACTCCCCGCTGTCCGTTCGCCTGAAGTTGAGGATGCGGTAGCGGGAAGGACCGTCCCCATTGGGCAGAAAATGGAACTTCATTCCAGACATACCTGACACACAAAATACATTTATGTAGGAGGTGAGGTGAAAGGCTCAGGGTTCAGTGAAGTAGATTTCTTTGTTTTTGTGTTCAGGTTCATATTGCTTATAGCCCAGTCGACTACTGGAGCCATATTTGTTTTTGTGTTTGTTTTTAGTTGTATACAACAGCACGTCAAAAGAATCAAAAGAACAGTCTTCCAGTGGATCCGTACCCTCTGTGGGGTACCAGGAAACGAGACGGTAGATGAGCTGGCAAAAAGTAGAACCCATGAAGACTAACAACAGCGTCGGCTACAGCCAAAAGAGGACCATTATCAGATCACCCCTTAAGCCATTGCAGAAACGGACAACACACATCTCCTGTCCGAAGAGCAGCAAGTGGTCCTGACGAGGGTTCAGCACGACCAGCTCAACACCCCTATCAACAGCAAATTCAAACTGACGCTTTCTCTAACCTGCTCATTTTGTCAACAGGACCAAACGGCTGAACACTTACTGCAGCAATGTACCTACATCAAGTGGAGCGACAGGAGACGTACCGACTACAACTCGTTCGGACCATCATCATCATCATGTGCCCTGCTGCATGGCGTTAGCGATCATGGCCCACAATGCGAATCTTGTCCTGCGAATACACTACTTCACTGTCCTCGACCACTCTGCAAGTCCGTCCCATATTTTCTACCTGTGTGTACCTGGTGCTCTCCTTCCCTCCAGCTTTCCCGTTGTGACTTTATTGTCTCTCCTTCCCTCCAGCTTTCCCGTTGTGACTGTTATTGTCTCTCTCTCCACTTTCCGTTGTGATTGTTATTGTCTCTCCTTCCCTCCAGCTTTCCTGTTGTGACTTGTTATTGTCTCTCCTTCCCTCCAGCTTTCCCTGTTGTGACTTGTTATTGTCTCTCCTTCCCTCCAGCTTTCCTGTTGTGACTTGTTATTGTCTCTCCTTCCCTCCAGCTTTCCTGTTGTGACTTGTTATTGTCTCTCCTTCCCTCCAGCTTTCCCTGTTGTGACTTGTTATTCTCTCTCCTTCCCTCCAGCTTCCGTTGTGACTTGTTATTGTCTCCTTCCTCCAGCTTCTGTTGTGACTGTTATTGTCTCTCCTTCCCTCCAGCTTTCCTGTTGTGACTTGTTATTGTCTCTCCTTCCCTCCAGCTTTCCTGTTGTGACTTGTTATTGTCTCTCCTTCCCTCCAGCTTTCCTGTTGTGACTTGTTATTGTCTCTCCTTCCCTCCAGCTTTCCCGTTGTGACTTGTTATTGTCTCTCTTCCTCCAGCTTTCCTGTTGTGACTGTTATTGTCTCTCCTTCCCTCAGCTTTCCTGTTGTGACTGTTATTGTCTCTCCTTCCCTCCAGCTTTCCGTTGTGACTTGTTATTGTTATTGTTGTTTAAAGCCCAGCAGACTGCGTAGAGCCATATCAAGCCTATAACCGCTTACAAACATACAAAACTTCAACAGGAAAAGGAAAATTAGAAAATTAAGTACACATATCAATGCATTCGCACACATAATCTAAGCACATGCCCCTGGCGTTGACCACTCCATCCAATATTTCGCACAGGGGATTTAAAAAACACCTGAATACAAATATAAGCACACTTAAGGACACCAAAACATATAAAAACAGGCATAAATTGCCTAAAATTACTTCTGCATATCTCACTCCCTAGAGCCAAAAATGCACTTATAATACAATTATCAGTCCTCAGGATAAGTACATAAGACTTTTATAAAACACATACAGGTGAATGGACCAGCAAGGCAGAAAATGATAGGAAGAAATGACAGAAAGCAAAGGAACAAGACAGAAACAAAGAGGTGACAGAAAAGAGGAAATTTCTAGCACAAGAATTTCCAGAAAGTGGGGATACTATTTATACTGCAAGAGTCCCGGCATCCCCACGGGGGAATCTGACCAGACGAACGATTAGAACTATTCGCACACACCAGAACAAGGGACATAATTACAAGACAGCTGGATATTTATTACCCTTGCCATCATACATGCGTCTTTCCATGTGCAATGCGACAAAAAAGTTGGTATAATTGACATACAGGGAGCTACATCAATGCTTTGTCGCGTTATGTATGTGTGTGCGTGCGTGTGGTGTGCTAGCTCAGGGTGGGGGGGGGGGGGATGTCAAACGCATACACACCTGCATGTGCATGTTTGTGTGTGAGTGTGAGTTGATGTAGCGCATGCGCGTTTTGTTGTGGAGTGAAGGCTGGGGGTGTGACTGTAGTAGGTGGGTGTATACAGGCAGGGCTAAGATGAAATTTGTTTCTGCTTTCATGACGTCGTTATTTTTATGTTTTGAGCTGTGCTACAATTTCTATGTGCAATGTCCTGTTTTTGGACAGACATGCGATTTCCTCTGAAGGATTAATGAAAAAAGCTCGCATCATAGCTGTTGTTGATTAAAAAAAATTCACAAAAAGCTGATATATCCTTTTTAATCCTCTTTTTTCATCCTTAAGATCAAAACAACACCTACTTAGGATCAGAACCACACCTATCTGTACCACACACATGCACGCACACACACACGCACAAATCATAGTAATTGGCCAGGCTGAACAAATAACCCAGCCGATGGGGTCAGTTTGTTAAAGCAAGAGTTTAGAGAAGAAAACAGATTATCGTATAATGAACCCATACGAACATCGCTTCTTTTGCGCAACAGGGGGACTCGGTGCGCCGACTCGCGATTGCGCATTAGGCACGCGCAAAGTACGTGACCGTCCTGCGCCGTAAGGGCGACAAGTCATTATCTAAGCTTGACATGGTCGTTATGAGAAACAGGCAGAAGAATGGTGGGGGTAGACGGGAGTGGATTTGGAGATTGAAGGGGGTGGGTTGGGGGGTGCGTGGTAAGTGGATTGATGGATTGTGGGCTTTTACTGGGTGGCGGGTGATGAGGACACGGTGGGGGGGAGGGTAGGGGAGGGAGATGAGTAAAAGTACATGTTTTGTTGGGAAATGTAAAACAGAGGGAAAGAAACCAGCCTCTTCTTCTTCTTCTCATCCCCCCTCTCTCTATCCCCTCACCCTCTCTCTCTCTCTGCCTCTGTATCTGTCTCTTGTTTCTCCTTTGCCTCAATCTTTTTCTGTCTCTCCTCTGTATTCTGCCCCTGTCTCTCCTATGTCGCTCTCGGTCTTTTGATGTCAGTCTTTCCTCTGTCTCTGTCTTTTATTTCTGTGTCTCATTTGTATTTCTATCTCTCTCCGCTGTCTCTGCAATTCTACCTTTTTCTCTTCTTGTCTTTTTCTGTATATTATCTGTCCCTTCTATCTCTGTCTCTGTCCTGCCTCTCTGTCCTGTTATCTCTGTCCCTCCTATATTTCTATCTCTGATTCTTTGTCCGTCTCTGTATTTCTATATTTGTTTCTTCTGTTATTCATCTGTTCTTTCTCTCCTCCGTCACTTTTGTCTCTGCAATTCTAGTGCGTGCGTGCGCTCTCTCTCTCTCTCTCTCTCTCTCTCTCTCTCTCTCTCTCTCTCTCTCTCTCTCTCCCTCCCCTTTCAACCTGTCTCTTTTTCTATCACTCTCTACTACTGTCTCCATTTCTACATGTACTTTCCTCTAAATGTCTTTCAGTTCCCATTCGTTAACTCAACGTGGTGGGTAAGCAAAGAGGAGAGGCAGCAACAGAGAGACAGTGGGTATATATTCCATCGTCTCATTCCAGTTTTGTATCTTCTCGTGCCTGTCGTTGTTTGGGATAAAACGGACGAACGTACCAAAGACAGAGAAAAGCGAGAAGCCAGGAAATACAGTTAGAAACTAGGTCAAATACGAACAGACAAACAAACAAACAAAACCACGCAAAGGTTTTTCGATTTTACTAAATAAACATAAACAAAATCTACACCATAGACATGTTATTTCAAATCTCTTTTTTATACAGAATGATTACAGAAAATCCGAATGTTGGTATTTCTCATTACTATTGTGACCTCTAAGAAGCACTTGACATAAAGCAAGGACAATGGTGGGCACTGTCACTACAGCCAAAACAAAATGTAAATGTCAAAAGTTCCTGCGATAGTGTTGGTCGCACACCTTCCTACAAAAGAGCTAATTTCGTTTTCAATCTTTTTAGTACACATGTCCTTGACTTTGGAACTGTCTCTTTAACATTGATGTTTAGTCTGTTTATCCATGACCTTGAGTTTTACTTTCTAAACACACACATCAGCGGTTCTGGTCTACATATCTGATCTATATTTGGTAACACACACACACACACACACTCTCTTTCTCTCTCTCTCTCCTGCCCCTGTCTGTCTGCGTCTCTTCTCTCCTCTTCGCCTCTTCTCTTCTCTACTCTCTCTCTCCGATTTGGGAACCACGTAAACAGTAATTCTGTTTCCTCTAAATAAACCCCATACTGACCTAGAACACCGGATATCATAACAAATGGCGAACAGAAAGGGGGAAAAAGTCAGTCAATATGAGCCCCTCTCAAGTTTTCTCCGGGTCTGAACAGGAGACGAAAAAAAAAGCAAAAAGCAAAAAAAAAGCTGAAAACTGTTGTCAAACGTCCATCTAGAAGAACCTGAGATTTTTTCCTGATCTGTTTCTGTGCCTTTTTATTGGCCAAGTTTTCACAACGCTATGACGATGCATCACGACGACGAGAATCATCATGATGCTATCGAAATCCATTCTGGGTTGAGACTGCATGACAGGGGTATGCTGTATGCTTCCTATACTAACATATCCCGTCAGCAGCAAGGCCCGAGAGATACAGACACCTGCAATGATGGCATAACTAACACC
>JAPXFY010000015.1:43955365-44027865 GCA_030674185.1 Monoplex corrugatus | reverse complement strand
ATAGACACCCTAAATGGGAGATTAAACAAAGAAACAATAAAACACCCTCCCTCTCAATTTATTCTTACTGTACACAACACCCGAACACCTTGTAGAGGGGTCAAATTTTCGACTTTAAAGTCTTTCTCAAGAAACTCAGAATGTCGACTAACAAAGCATAGCTATTACAATTTATGTTCGATATGAAATAAACACCCTGAATGGGAGATTAAACAAAGAAACAATGTGAAGGTCGAGGTTCAACCGCCTAACAGGCACGGTCACCTCATTGCCGATATTTGTGGTGTTTCTGTGTTTCCAGGGACTGTTTGATGTTTATTTTGTGTGAGCAAGTGTGTAAACATATAGTCTACGATGTCGTCATCACATCATGTTGATTGCCCCCCGTATTTTAAGGTACTGTTCGTTTTCTTTTTCATTCGACTGGCCTTCCTGAAGTATGTTGAAATCCCGCCATGTTACTTCCCGTCCGTCGTGCACGTGCACCCCTATCAACCCAGCCGTACTGTCAACGCCATCTCTATGTCGTCTCTTGTTGACATAAAAAATCAGGTTCAGTGCACATACACCAGAGATCAACTCCTTGCATTGGCTTCCCCGGCACACGCGAATCTTGAACCTGAACTGATCTCACGTCTGAAAAAGTACGACATCAGTTGTAGCCTGCCTCGTCGACGCTCGCGCCGGGGCGGCATACGCAAGCGCCATGCTATATATGTGGTTACTCGTAATTCTTCAATGTGTCAGCTCAAGGCCCCCTCTCCTCTGAACTTCGTCCCTTACGCTTCCTCACCCTCACCTCTGAACGTCGACCCTCACATCCCCCCATCCTTTTCTGACAACATTCTTCCTGCAGTTTTCGACCGACCTTCCTGTTCCAACGTCAACAATCTGGTTGTCATTGACACTCGCTCTGCAAGACAAATTTCTCGCCGTTCTGCTTCATTCCGTCTGGGTATTTTCAACGCTCAGGCCCTGGGCACCAGAACAGATAAACGTTCGGCACTTGGCTATTTTATCCACGACAGCAACATTGACGTTTTCGCTGTTGTTGAAACCTGGTTTCGTTCAGTTGGTGATGAAGCCAAGTGCCGTGACATTGCTCCCCCTGGTCACTACACCCTTTCCTTCCCTCGTCAGTCCAGCCGTGGTGGCGGCATTGCCTTTGTCGTCGCTGATCAACTTTCACCTTATGCCTCAACCAAATCTGCCTTCCCTTTCAGTCACTCCTCCTTTGAACTGGCCCAACTCACCCTTACTTTCCCTCATCAGACGTTCCACCTGCTTTGCCTCTACCGCCCTCCACCCAACTCCAAGAACCGTCTGACTGACTCTACCTTCACTGACGAACTGCCTGACCTTCTGTCTTACTGCAATTCACTCAGTGGTTCCTACATCATCGCCGGGGACTTCAACATTCATTTTGACCATCCTGCCAACACTCTTACTTCTAAAGTTATTGATCTACTGGACTCATATGGTCTGGTTCAGACAGTCAACGTGCCTACACACACACGGGGGCATACCCTAGACGGTATTATCCACAGGGCTGATCAGGCCATCGTGAAGTCCATCACCACTGATCACACCCTCCCTTCTGACCATGTCTGCCTCATCTCTGATCTCCTGCTTTCCCGTCCTCCTCCTCAGAAAACTGCTGTGCAAGCCAGACACCTATCTGCTGTTGACTTGTCTGTGTTCGATGCTGATCTTCACTCTCTCCTTACTGCCTCGCCTCCTAGTACTGCTGATGAACTGAACAACCTCCTTCTTGGGCTACTGGATCAACATGCTCCATCAACAACACGCCAAGTCTCCAAACGACCGCCTACACCTTGGTTCTCCTCCATAGCTTCACAACTGCAAGATGCCAAGCGTGACAGACGTCAAGCTGAGAGACAATGGCTCAAGTCCAGTCTAACTGTGCATAGGCAAATCTTTCAAACTGCCAACAAAATTGTTAATAGCCTTGTAGACGCCGCTAAATCAGCCTATTACAATGCCAAAATTCTTGCTTGCTCCACGTCCAAACAATTGTATAATATCACTAATACTCTTCTTGGCAAAACTGGCTCTTCTCCTCTTCCATCTAACCTGCCACCATCTGATCTTCCACAGGCTTTCTCCGACTATTTTGTCAACAAGATTGCTAACCTCAGGCTTTCTCTTGATTCCACGACGAACACTCATGCAACATTTCCTGAACCCCCTTTCTCTGGAATCCCCCTTACTTCCTTCCAACCCGTTTCTGAGGACTTTGTTAAGAAAATCATCATGAAATCCGGCATTAAAACCTGTGAACTTGACCCATTGCCAGTTTCTTTCCTCACCCATTGTCTTGATACTCTTCTTCCTCACATCACCAACATCATCAACCATTTCCTCTCAACTGGCTCCTTTCCTTCTTCTTTCAAGTCAGCAATTGTTAGACCTCTTCTAAAAAAGACGACTCTTGACCCTGAGAATTTGAAAAACTATAGACCTGTGTCAAATCTTCCATTTCTTTCCAAGGTCTTAGAGAAAGTTGTTCTCAACCAGCTGTTAAACCACCTTCATTCCAATAACCTTGTCTATCCCCTTCAGTCTGCTTACCGTTCTGCACATAGCACCGAGACTGCTCTTCTCAAAATCTGCAACGACTTACTGACTACTCTTGACTCTAACAATGTATCACTTTTGACTCTCTTGGACCTATCTGCTGCCTTTGACGCTATTGACCACTCTATCCTTCTCTCCCGTCTGCATCACTCTTTTGGGCTCCATGATACTGTCTTGAATTGGTTTCATTCTTACATCACCGATCGTCTGCAAGTAGTTTCTGTCAATGGTCTTTCTTCTAATGCTTCCTGTCTGACCTATGGAGTGCCACAGGGATCTGTTCTGGGCCCCCTACTTTTCATTCTCTACACCTATCCTGTCTCCTCTATTGTCCAAGAACACCTACTTCAGCATCATTCTTTCTCGGATGACAATCAGCTGTATGTCTCTGGGCCTCTCCCTGACCTTCCCCTCATGATCCAAAACACCCAATCTTGTGTAGCCGACCTGAAGGATTGGATGACTGAAAACAAACTGAAATTGAATGAAGAGAAATCCGAATTGATCTTGATCACCCCACCCAAACTCCAAAATCACCCCTCTCTTCCAACCTCCATCACACTTGTTGACTCGTCTATCACTCTCTCCTATTCTGCCCGTAACCTTGGTGTAACTCTTGACCAAACCTTGTCCTTCCATCTGCATGTTAGCAACGTTTGTCGGACTTGTTTTCTTGAACTCCGCCGAATTGCTTCTATCCGCCATCTCCTCTCAGAAGACACGACAAAGACTCTTGTCTGTGCACTTGTTCTATCTCGTCTTGATTACTGTAATGCTCTTTTGTCTGGTTCCCCCTCTCACCTCATTAACAAACTTCAGAAAGTTCAAAATCATGCTGCCCGTCTCATCTTCCGCTCTTCAAAATTTAACCATGTTACGCCATTGCTCTGTTCTCTTCACTGGCTCCCGGTTCAGCAAAGAATATCCTACAAGATTGCCTGTCTCTGCTTCAAATCTATTGAGTCTTCCTGTCCTGAGTATCTCGCCCATCTGTTACATCTCTACACGCCATCTCGAGCTTTGCGGTCCTCATCCGACACCCGTCTCTATAGTATCCCCATAGTCCGCACTAAAAGGTTTGGGCAGCGTTCTTTTTCCTATCAAGCTCCAACTATCTGGAATCAGCTACCTCGCTCACTCAGATACTCACCCTCTCTGTCCACATTCAAACGCTCCCTCAAAACTCATCTGTTTCCCAAATAACTGATAATTTCTGCCCCCCTCCCCCCATGTAACGTAATGTTGGCTTTATAATGTCTTAGTGTCAATGTGTCATTGCATTTGCATGTCGTGCTGTGTGTGTGTGTGTGTGTGTGTGGTGTGTGCGTGTGCGTGTGTGTGTGTGTGTGCGTGTGTGTGTTTGTGGGCGTGTGTGTGCGTGCTTGTGATTTCGGTTATATGTTTTGCCATTGTTAACGCCTAGGGCATTAATTTGATTAGGCGTACTAAATGTTCATAATAATAATAACAATAATAATAATTAAGCAAACAGAAATATAAAACAGAACAAGGGAAAAATATGAAAAAAGAATTCATGCTGCATAAGTGGCGACACTGTGGTCTGTGTATGAACGACATTCATGTCAAATGTTCTAATATTGTCACTTCATTTTCGTATACCTTTATCATTTTTTTCACTTTACAACCCACAATACATTTCGTTACTGAGAGAAGAGAAGTTGAATCGACTTGACATGACAAGCAAACTTGGAATCGAGAAGGCACGCTCATTGCAGGGTTATGTTTTTTCTTCTTTTTGTCTGTTATGTTAATTACTTCGTTTGTCGGTCGTTTTTTTCCACCCATGTGTACGGGGTTTCGTTCGTTTTTTTTTGTTTGTTTTTGTTTTTGTTTTTTTGTTCCGTTTTGTTTGAGTTTTTTTTGTGTGTTTTTGTTGTGTTTTATTGTTGTTGTTGCTGTTGCTGCTGTTGTTGTTGTTGTTGTTGTTGTTGTTGGCCGCCACATCTTCTATTTTGCTCTCGTGTCAATATCTCCAAGCCATCTGTTTCGACTCTCCTAGACACTTTGATATTGAGATTATTATGACAGCAAAGTTTAAATGGCCACAGAATCTGAAACCAATTTTTAAACTGCTATGATAATGACAATTATAATGGAGATGATAATCTTATGCACTTCGGATTGAGAGTCGTAACAGAGCTGTATCCAACTCTTCCTTTTACGTAATATCCTGGCGTCAACCAGGCCCGAGAAATACAAATACCTGAAGTGTTGGTCAGCCCAATTTGAGCACTACTCTCAATGATGCATCCATTCAGTAGATAAAAATTAACTATGAGGTCGCAGTCTTCCTAACGATCCCATGGTATGCTCAACTCTGGTTTGAAGTCTGTCAAGGCTGAAATTCCTAAAACAATTTTCTGAAAAATCCCAAAATCATTTTCTGGACTGACGGGAGTTCAAAGTCACACGGTCCCAGTCAGCAGTCCATTCCGCTAACCATCTCGCCACGTTGACCGGTGCAAGACTATTTCATAAAATAATAATAAAATGGAAAAGGGTTCAAGGGTAGAAGAAAAGAACGAAAGAACTAGGGAATGAAATAAAGATGACAAAGAAGAAAGAATTAAAAACAAAGAAATCAACCGACAAAATTACCAGCAAATGGAATACCAAAAAAAAAAAAATCAAGAAATCAAGAAAGAAAGAGATAAAAGAATAGAAAGAAAGGGACAAAAGAATCAAAAGAAACGGAGAACAGGGAAAAATAACGTAAAGACAGGAAAACCCGAGAAGGGGAAAAAAGTACATAAATAGTAAGAAATAAAAAAGACACACAAAAATACAGAAAAAGACAGAAAAAAGAACGAGTTGCAAAAGGCAAAAAAGGATAAAAGAAAAACATGCACTCCCAAAAGGAATTAAAGGGGAAAAATCAATACAAAAGACAGAACGAAAGAAGGGAAGAGAGTGAAGAATGAACGAACGAACTGTGTGAGAAATGGAAGAAGAAAAACAGGTGATCGACCTAAACAAAAGCAGAGTGAAAAGGAAAAGGAAAAAAACGAAAAAGGAAGAGAGAAAGAACGTAGAAAAAAAGGGGTCAAAATGAATGAAAGAAAGAGGGATTCCGGAAAAGACAAGGAAAAGTATGAAAAATGAAAACGAAACAAAACAAAGAAACTAAGAAAGATCAACAACAGCAACAAACCATAAGGCAAAAGACAGAAAGAAGTATGAAAAAAAAAAAAAGAGAAAGATACAAACAAAAACAAGCAAAGAAAGACAACGAATAATAGAAAGAAAAAATTAGAAAAACAAAAACAAATCTGGATGCCCTAATCTTCATCTTGACATTATGCCCAGTCAATCTGACCTAAAGGAAACTGGACATGTGAACGACAACGAAATAAACACACACACACACACACACACACACACACACACACCCCACACACACACACACACACACACGCGCGCGCCCACATCTCCAATCTCATCTAACATTTCGAGAGATAAAAAAAAGAAGAACACATTTCTCTTCTGATCCAATCTTGGGACTGGAAATAAAACCAAACGATACAAAATTATGCGATAACCACATCTGGGAGAGAAAGTGAAGAAAGAACACTGCTAAGCCCTATTAACAATCTCCCTATCTGTCATGATAAATGCGTTTTTTGCCCAACGGAGAACTTTCAAAGATATCAATATTCATACGTCATAATACATTTCAAAAGGTATCAATATTTATACGTCTTAATAAGTGTTTTCGCATAAGTGAGACCTTTAAAAGATATCAATATTTATATGTCTTAATCAATGTTTTCGTATAACCGAGACCTTTGAAATATATCAATATGTGTACGTCTTAATGAAAGTTTTCACGTACCTGAAACTTCTGAAAGATATAAATATTTATATGTCATAATGAATGTGTTTTTGCGTAACTGAGACATTTAAAAGATGTCAATATTCATATGTCAAATGAATACGTTTTCGCGTAACTAAGACTTTTAAAAGTTATCAATATTTGTAAGTCATAATGAATATGTTTTCGCGTAACCGAGACTTTTAAAAGATATCAATATTTATATACCATAACGAATAGGTTTTCTTATAACTGACACTTTTAAAAGATTTCAATATTTATGTGTCATAATAAATCTGTTTTCGCGTAACTGAGACTTTTAAAAGATATCAATATTTATATGTCTTAATGAGTATATTTTCGCATAACTGAGACTTTTAAAAGACATCAATATTTAGACTTCCTAATGAACATACTTTCGTGTAACTGAGACTTAAAACATCAATATCTATAAGTCCAATGGAATATGGAATACGTGTTCGCGTAACTGAGACTTTTAAAAGACATCAATATTTATAATTCTTAATGAACATGTTTTTGTGTAACTGAGACTTAGACGATATCAGTATTTATACTTCTAATTCAATACGTTTTCGCGTAACTGAGACTTTTTTAAAGATATCAATATTCATACGTCTTAATGAATGTGTTTTCCCCTAACTAAGACCTTGAAAAGATATCAATATATGTATGCCATAATGGATACATCTCCGTGTAACTGGGTTTTTAAATACAGCAATATTCATACGTCAAAACAAATTCTCTTGCAATTGAAACCTTTAAAATATACCATATATATATATATATATATATATATATATATATATATATATATATTTTATATATATATATTATATTAATATTATAATCAATACATTCTCATGTAACCAAGACCTCTGAAAGATGTAAATAATTATACGACATAATAAATACATTATAACGTAAATGAGCTTTGAACTGTCAATAATAATTCGTCAGAAAAATACCGAGTTTTGGCGTTAACTAAGACTTTTAAAAGATATTAAATCTTTATCAAATGTGCACAATCACAAACCCATTTCCAGCTGAAAAAGTTGAACCAACTTTGGTTATGTTCCATAAATGACGGTAAGTTTAATCAAAACATTTATATTCCTGGTCGTTGTGACCAGTCAAGATGACAAAGTGTTAAGTGCAACAGACTAATGACTATAAGGTCGTGATTTCGAGCCCTTATCAGTCCAAAATAACTACTGAGGCATTTTTTCGGCTCAAACAGGCTCCTATCCAGAGTTGGGAGTACTATGGTATCATTGGGAAGAATTGTATCACAGTTTGATCTAATCCACCTTGCAGATGCATATTCGAGTTTTGCTGGAACTGCCTAACCAACACCGCAGGTGTCCGCATCTGTCGAGCCAGGATGAGCCCCCATCAGTCCCCATCTGTGGTATTTTTCGGCTCGTCCAGGCTCCTATCCAGAGTTGAGCGTAGTATAGTATCATTGGGAAGAAATTAGATCTCATCCACCTTACAGCTGCGTCACTGACTTTCGCTCGAACTGCCTAACCAACACCGCAGGTATCCGCGCCTTTTGAGCCTGGCTGACGCCAGGATAATATGTTATAAAAGTAAGTGTACAACACAGCCTTTCGGGCAGTCGCAATGCAAACTGGAACTCCACAGCATTATCATTATCACCCTATTCTCATCATCATTGCATTTAAAAAAAATGTCCCAGTCTGCGCCCCATCATGCTAATGTCAGTTTCTGTGGGTTTGGACATGTTACTAGTAGAGAGCCCAAATGAGCGGGTTGCAGGTTGTGAGGGTTGGCAGTGACAAAGAAGTGGTGTAGGACATGAGTACAAAAAAATGGTTAATACAAAATTCTGTATTTAAAAATAAAGAAGTATATGCATTTAGATGAATGGATAGCATAAAGGTCAAAGCAAACAGATAAATATTCAGAAAGACCAACTGACAGACGAGCTTAGAAGTAGACATGCAGGAACTGATGAACAGGCAGGCATACACGCAAAAAGAAAGACTGAGACTGACAGACGAGCAGAAAACAGACAGGCACGCAGAAAGAGACTGACAGACTGGCAGGCAGACAGATACAGGCAGGCTCTGAGACATGACAGATGGACAGACAGGTAGGCAGACAAACAACAAGAAAGTCACAGACAGACAGACTGACAGACAGACAGACAATCGACCACGTAAATATGACGACCAGTCAGTTGGACATACCAATAGGACTTAGAATTCGATCTAGAATTTGCTCAAGAGGGTTCTTCGCACAATGGACATTTCCTTATACACGCTCTATCCAAATCTGCCCGTGATGATCTGGTAGACTTCCCGACCCTGTGCAAAACCCTACGCGCTGGCAAGATCTTGAAACCGAGGGGATGGTGGACAGGGGATCTATGAACCACTAGGCTGACACTACCAGAATTGTTACTGTTATTGTTGTTTAAAGCCCAGCGACTGCACGCAGCCATAACCGTTTCAAAACATATACAATACTTCAACAGGAAAAAGAAAGAAAGAAAAGAAATGTAAGTACACCTATCAATCCATTCGTGCACATAATCTAAGGGCATACCCCTGGCGCTGACCACTTCGACCAATTTATCGCACAGGGAATTTCAAAAACATACATGAATACAAATTTATATATAGCTCAGGACACCAAAACAGGACACCAAAACGTATCTAAAAACAGGCATAAATTACCTAAACTTGCTTCCACATATCTCATCTACCTAGAGCCGAAAATGCATTTTATACACGTACCCAATTATCAATCCTAAGAAAAAGTACGTAAGACCTTATCGAACACATACAGGTGAAAGGTCCTGCAAGTCAGAAAATGACAGGAAGAAATGACAGAATGCAAAGGAGGAAGAAAGAAACAAAGAGAGAGACAGAAAAGAAGAAATTTCTGGCACAGAATTTTTACGTGGGGATACTATTTATACTGAAACAGCCCCCGGCATCTCCACGGGGGGTAGGGGGGGTGGTGGTGGTGACACCACCAAAATGATTGGTGCATGAAGACATCCAGCGAATAGGCCAGTCCTTTATGTCCCGGGATGACACTGAACTCGAGACGTCATATCCTGAATGCCAGGCAATATACCAACAGACAAATAAACAGACTGAAACAGGCGTCCAGAGTCGATAGGAAATAACGTTTTTTTTTCTATAGAAGTCCTGAGAGGAAAAAAGTAAATCAATGAAGTTGGCTGCATTTGGAAGGGAACGTAAAACGAAATCCGGTAACTCAATATCCCGTGTGTGTGAGGAGAAAAAGATACAGGAAGAAGATTGGAGGTGGGAGGAAGAAGAGAAAGAGGGGGAGGAAGAGAGGGGGTGAGGGAGAGAAAAAGAGAGAGTGAGAGAAAGAGACAGAGAGAGAGACAGACAGATAGACAAGACAAGACAGACAGAGAAAGAGAAAAAGACACAAGAGAGACAGACAGAGTATAAGAAAACAAATGGAGAGAAAAGTGGAGACAGATTAGCCAAATCTAGACAAATATGGACAGACCGATTGCGTCTGGAACCTGGAATTTGTTCACGAGCGATTAATCGCACTCGGACAGGTCCATAAGCGCTCTGATCTGCCGAAATGTGTCCAGTTATCTCAATCTGGCAGACTCCTTAAGCCTGCGCAAAACCATACGCACTGGCGAGGCCTTGAAATCTTGAAGGGAAAGGACCAATGAAAAACTGACACCAACAGAACTTTGAGAGTATTAAGATGATCAGCCAACAGGCCAACTTGTGTATACTGCGTCATGATACTGAATTCGAGACATAAGATCTCAAGTCCACCGCTCTACTGAAAGAGTCTGACAGACAGACAGACAGACAGAAAAAGAGAGAGGGGGGGGGGGGGGGAGAAAATAGAGAGGTGTGTGGATGGATGGATGAGTGGATGGATGGATGGATGGATGAATGGATGGATGTATGGATGTATGGATGGATGGATGGATGCGGGGATGGATGGATGGATGGATGAATAGACGGACGGACGGACGGACGGATAGACTGACAAATTCACAAAACTTTTAAACTTTCTTACTCAAAGATAGTAGTTTTCGGTCCCATTCGACCTGTCTAACAGCAAGTCCTTGTTTCTCTACACATAGTAGTTAAACATATTAAGAAACTGATGAACCATAACACATACAACGTGAAGGAAGTTATACAAGATGACTGATAAACATATCACTAAATGACTGACAAATATTAACTCTTACATGGAAACGGGTCAAGCGCTTTGAAAAAAACATGGGAGACAAAGGCACACGTAAACTTAGCAAATGCATCTCAAACATCAACAAGAACAAAAAAAAGCAATAATAACGTAACAATAGAAGTAGTAGTAACAAACAGCCGACTACACAGAGCTATATCAGGGCTATAACCGTTTCAAAATATACACAACACTTCAATAGGGGGGGGGGGGGGGGGGGGGATTGACAATTAATTACACATATCAATGCATTCGCCCAATAATTTAAGGATATGCCTTTAGCGTTGACCACTCCGTCAAATTTATCACACAGAGGATTTAAATTTACATACCTGAATACAAATTTAACATAACTAAGGACACTGAAAACGTACATAACAATGGGCCTAAATTACCTAAAATCACATCTGCATATCATATTTCCCAGAGCCAAAAACGCGCTTAGTACACACATACCCAGTTATCAATCGTAAGAGAGAGTACGTAAGACTTTATTCAAAACATACAGGTAAATGGACCAGCAAAGCAGAAAATGATAGGAAGAGATGACAGAAAGCAAACGAGCAAGGCAGAAAAACAAGGAGTGACAGAAAAAAAGGAAATTTCTAGCACAGAATTTCAGAAGGTGGGAATACTATTTACACTGAAAGAGCCCCCGGTATCCCCACCTGGGAGGGGGAAAGGACACGTGCGCTTCTGAATAAATGACAGACCAACAGACTGATAGACAGACTGATGAGTCAAGTATATGTGCTATATGTGTACATTATCATCATCATTTATCTTTTATTTAAATTTTTGTTTTTGTTTTGCATTCTCCATTTTCTATGGTGATGATGATGATATGTACATTATAACTAGTATAATTAGACGCTCACAACCTCTGTGAGGGTACAAGTGGTCAGATAAAATTAGGAAGAATTAGCAGCAGTAAGTAGTAGCAGAACTATTATCATCATCTTCACCACTGCCATTTCATCATCACTACTACTACTATCATATTGTGTTTAGAATATTATTATTATTACATATATTATTATTGTTATTGTTATTATTGTTATTGTTACTACTACTACTGCTACTATTATCATTAACATTATATCAACATTATCATCACCACACCATCATCATCATCATCCTTGAATGGAGTGGAATACGTGGTCAAGTAGTTCAAAGACTGGACGAAACATGGGCTCACGTTACGGAGTAGACAGGGATTCTTTTTCCTCCTCCCTTCCCCTCAGTGGACATTAAAGATACCACGGCAACCCCCCCCCCCAAAAAAAAAAAATTGTCTATGGCCAAATTCTGTTGCCAAGTCCACTTTCACAGATAAACAGAAATATGTACATACATGTACACAATATAAAGAGAGAAAAAACAACATGGGTGGCGCTGTGTTGCAGTGAATCACTCTCCTCGGAAAGAACAACCCGAATTTCAAGAGATAAATCCATTGTCACAAAACATTTACAGAGATGAAAAGAAAATTCAAATAAATATAAACCGATACTATTAACACAACTATCACTATTCACCACAACTATCATCATCATCATTAGCACTTCCACCTACCACCACCACCACGAAGAACTCACCAGTAAAGCGGACTTTGAGCAGATATTTTTTAGCAGGTCCCCGTTGATCTTGGTCATGGAGGGGCACAGGCCTGGTTTGCCTCCACACAACTTTCTGTGCATGTCCTGTATGGATATAACATCACTGTTTATCATTATCTTATTGTCATCGGTATGGACAAAGGCCTGATTTGCCTGCACAAACGTTTCTAGAGTATGTTCTGTATGCATAAATCATCATCACCATCATTATCACCACCATCATCATCTTCTTCACCATCATATCTACACAACAACAACAACAACAACAACAACAACAACAACACAAGCGCCATCATCATTCAGAGATATAGGCTTGGCTTGCCTCCACACAACTTTCTGTGCACGTCCTCTATGGATACCACCATCGTTATCGTCGTCACTTAGGACGGACACGGTCTGGTTTGCCTGCACGCAGCTTTCTGCACAGGTTCTGTATGCGTAGATTATCATCATCATCATCATCATAATCATCGTCAACAACAATAACACAAGCACCATCGTCGTCGTCGTTCAAAGACACAGGCTTAGCTTGCCTCCACACAACTTTTTGTGTATGTCCTGTATGGATATATCATCACTGTTATCATTACCATCATCTTAATCGCCATCACCATGAACGGACACAACCTGGCTTGCCTGCACACAGCTTTCTGTGTAGCTTTTCTATGCACAGATCATCATCATCATTGTTCATATGCAAGCCTAGATTGAACCCACACAACATTCTGTTCATGTCCAGTATAGATACATCATCATCCGTTATTATCATATTTTCATCTTTACCATCATCACCCTCATTCTCATTATCATGCAGACACTCAGACCTGACCTGCCACCACACAGCTTTTTATGTATGTCCTGTACCCTATCATCGTCATCATCATGTTTTAAAACTTAACTTTGTGTCCAAATAACATTCCCAAAGTTAAAACTATTTTTGTGTCCAAATGACATTTCTAAACTTATAGTACTTCTACACACATTCAAAAATACTGAAAAAAATTAAAACATCTGAATTGTTCATATAGAACATTTTGATCAGAAGTCTGAACACACACACACACACACACACACACACACACACACACACACACACACACCAAATGCAACCAAACACCATAAACACACATACACGCACACGACCAATCCTTCCCTCCTCCCCACACAAAAAAAGTAAATAAAAATGACATTTCCCGATTAAAAAAAAACTAAGCAATAAAAGTTTGGAATGTTTTTCAAAGAACAAATAAATAAACAAACAACCCATACACAAGTATTTACGTGTAGAGATTATCGTTCAATACAGCCACGGACACCCGTACAATAAACACGCTCAAGCCAACGCCTATTCTTATGCATGCACAACACACACACACACACACACACACACACACACACACACACACACAACACACACACACACACACACACACACACACACGCAACAGCGAGCAAGCGAGGAGAGACAGAGAGACAGAGAGAGACAGACAGAGAGAGAAGAATACAGAAACAGACAGACAGACAATCACCTTGAAGGCATAAGCGAAAGCCAAGACCCCATCACTAACAAACTGAAGCTGGGCTTCCAACTCAAACCCGTTGTCATGTGTGATCTGTTCCTTGCCCGTACACACTTTGTCGTAGTTCTGAAAACCAACGATACCAATATTTACTTTAGTGTTCATGACGATGATGAATATAAAGATGAAGCTGATGATGATGATGATGATCTTCATGACGACGACGATAATAATGATGATAGTGACGATATGATTCAATTGGTACGTCAAAAATGGAATATACAGTATGTGTGCGTTATAATTTGCAAAACTCCTCTCTCTCTCTCTCTCTCTCTCTCTCTCTCTCTCTCTCTCTCTCTCTCTCTCTCTCTCAATCGTGTGGTTGTCCCAGGGAGTAGGAAATGAGTGTCAATTTATTAATGAATTTAAAGACAGGCTTATTTGTTCGTTTAAACAAAATTGGCACTCAGATATGGAAAACAAAGAAAAATATAGTTGGTTCTTCTCATTTAAAGATGTTTTTCAAACCGAAAAATATCTCAGTGTTGTTACGGATAAATGGCAAAGAACTAATTACGCAAGATTTAGATTAAGAACACTTGGTTTCAATGCAAATAAAAATTGGTTTCAACCTGGGACATCCACAGTATATCCTTGCTCCTTATGTGGAAACAATGTCGATAATGAAAAACACTTTTTATTCCAATGCCAAATTTTTGACACAATACGTGGAAAATGCAAAGTTTTTGAATCCGACATGGCCAAAAGACAAGATGTATCTATTTTGTCGTCTGATGACGAAGTCATAATCAAATCAGCGGCACTATACATTGCGGAAGCATAAAAAATAAGACATAAACACTTACAAGCCCGACAATAGTGCTAGACAATATCATACTGGGATTAATTTAATCTCTTTTGACTGATGTGGGCTATATCACGTTAACTCCAAAAGAAGCCGCTTTATTATAGACTCTGTTTTGTAAAGAGCTGTTTTCATTTGCTTTATTTTGCTTTGTTTGCCGATAATTTAAGAGTAGCTAATAATATGAAAATAATGGTATATTTGTAGAATATGTTAGAAGTGGGTATTGAAAGGGTATATAGACACTTAAGGGTCTACTATACATGTTAACAAAAAACAAAAAAACAAAAAAAAACAAAAATAAATAAAAGGCATAGTGATGTCCCTTGTTAACAGAGTATTTTGGGGCAGTTATGTGAAGATTATATTATTATCACTAAATGTAAGGTTTGGGTGGTCTAGCCCAGATGTTTCATCATATTACAGTTTTGATGTGTGTGTGCGTGCGCACGAGCGCGCGCCCGCGTGTGAGTGTATATGGATGCGTGTGTGTGGGTGTGGGTGTGGGTGTGTGAAAAAGATTTTGGTTTGTCTAAACCTAGACAAATTATTGGCCTGAATGTGGGAACACTGTTCTGATATTTTTTTGTTTTGTTTTGTTTGCATTATGTAGTAGTGGTAAAATGGATGATTGTTCATTATATATGATTTGAATATGTTCGACTGTTTAAGGAATGGATGTTCGATATTTTTTTTCATTATGCGTGAAGAATTTGCGCACATACAAAGAGTGGATTGTGTATCGCACTACTGGAAAATTGTTATCCCCCTTGTCAAAAGACCTTTTCGGGTAATGACAATAAACAGTTTCAGTTTCAGTTTCAGTTTCAGTTTCTCTCTCTCTCGCACGCACACACACACACACACACACACACACACACACACACACACACACACACACACACATACACACACAAACAAACACACAGAGAAACATTCCATGTGTGTGTCTATGTGTATGCGTGTGTGTGTGTGTGTGTGCGTCCGTGCGTAAACATACGTTTGTGTGTGTTTTAAACTGTTCAAACATGTTTAAATGTTTACATTTGGTTTGCTCTATAATTATACGATACTGACCTTTCGTTGCATGTCATGGTATTTCAACGAGAACGTTTTACGTATCTGTAATGCATTCTTTTTGTAAAACAACAAAATCAGTATTTCACTTTTAGATAAAATAAGTTGACATGATCTGATTCGACTTGATCCTCGTAAAATAAGGTCAAGAAACAATACTACTATGAATCGTTTTTGCATCGTGCTCTTCTCCAAACAATTGGACCACAGCGCATTATACATAATCAGACTATTAATCTGATCACAGAGAACTCAACCTTAAACAAGATGATACATTCCATTATGCTGTTGAACAGTTGCCAAACGGACAGTTGTTCTTTTTCAAAATATTTGTGTGGACGATCTTTGGTGGGTGTGCATGCTGGGTGTTTTCGGCATGTTTCCAAAAGCCAGCCGCCGACATGACTACAGAATCTTTAGCGTGCGTATTTCATATTATGCAAGGGTATACACACAAAGGGGTGTTTAGGCACTGGCGGGTCGGCACACCTGTTGACTTGGGAGACCGGATAAAATCTCCACTCTTTTTCTTCCCACCAGGCGAAAGCATCATGGCAGATCGAACTCGGGACCTTCCGACTGGACGTCGGACGTTTACGACTTGAGCACAGCACTCATCGTTACCATTTATGATGAACAGTTCCAGTTTTAATTTCAGTTTCTCAAGACGACGTCTCCGTGCTCGGAATGAATTCCATATGCACTAACGTCACAGGTGCCATGTGATGGAGAATCTCTAGAATGATCACGACACAAGCCTTAAGCCTGCACATAAACCCATGAGCTGGTCAGGTCCTGAGGTCCTACCTTAAATAGTTCAATAACCCTGGTGTCGTAGGGAGTGAGGTGGCAGAGACCTCAACTTTTCCCGGGGCCAGCACCACGAGGGCGGCGCCCATCCCCTTCACTCTCGCTTCAAATTCATGTTCATATTCACACTGAAGCACAAACAGATAAACAAACAATACGAATGATGAATATGACGGTATCTCCAACACTGACAGTCCATCTGGAACCATCCACATCAGAGGCGCTGACAGCATCTTCCTCATCATCATGTAATTTCCCTAAACAGTGTGATCGTCTGGACAACCGATGGGATGCAGCAGTAGGCAGGATCTTCTATCTCTGCGTACAAGTGCAGCGTCAAGCAGGCCAGGGTTGCTAAGCTTTGGTCAAGAAACATACCAGACATATTTTTATACTCCCTCCACATATTTATGTAGTTCCAAGACCGGTAGCTCTCTCTCTCTCTCTCTTCCTCTTTTGTGTGTGTGTGTGTGTTGTGTGTGTGTGTGTGTGTGTGTGTGTGTGTGTGTGTGTGTGTGTGTGAAAGCACATATATATATGCATTTGTTTATCCTTTTATATATCTATCTCTGACATCGTTGTCGTAGGAGTCCCGGTAATAGTCTACATAATGAGTTCTCGTCCTTTGTGACAATTTTGCACTGTGCAATCTACGAGTAGTCACCTAGTCACTTATGTCGGTTCATTCATTTGTCTCCCTCCCCCCTCTTTCCAGTATGGTGTAAATAACAGACAATATAGATTTAGTTTTGTTGTTCTGTTCTTTTGCTTTCCTCCTTCTGTCTTTGTGACGTCAGTAGGGGACTAGATGACAAGGTTTTGTTCCCCCCACCTTTCATTTTTGTTTATTCATTTATCTATTTATTTATTTATCTATTTATTTTCATTTTGTTGTGCATTCTCCATTTTCTGTGGCGAATGTCATAGAATAGATGACAAAATATTTTCCCTTTTGCTCTTTTTACATTTATTTATTTTATTCATTCATTCATTCATTTGCTTCTTCATTTGCGTTGTAGTCTAGTACCCATAACAGACTCGATGACACTTCGTTCTTTATTTCGTTTTTCCTTTTTCTTCTTTTTTTGTATTGTCAATGAAAGAGAAGCTGACAAGAGTTTTTTTTCTTCTTCTTTTTTGTTTTCCTTCTTTCATTCTTTGTGCTGTCAACAATAAACCTGATGACAAGGGTTTCTCTCTCTCTCTCCATCCACCCCCGTTTCCTCCTCTGTCTTTCTTTGTGGTGTGAATAATAGACCAGATGACAAGTCTTATTCCTCTCTGACAGTGCCGTCCGTCCTGTGTGTCTGGAGTACATGTAGTGCAATCTCTTCACTGGTGTGGAAGTATAGTGCAATCAATTCAATGATCTGGAAGTATTGTGCAATCTATTCATTGATGATGGCTGCCCATTGATTCTCTTCGCCTTCGTTTTGTGTGTGTGTGTGTGTTGTGTGTGTGTGTGTGTGTGTGTGTGTGTGTGTGTGTGTGTGTGTGTGTGTGTGTGTGTGTGTGTGTGTGTGTGTGAATAAGACTGTTTACCATGTTGCTGTTACAAGAAACACCACGAGGATGTGGATATGGTACCCAGAGCACCAACGTCTCGCCAGTCTCCAGACAATCACTCCCCAAGCTCCCGACGCCACTCGATAGTCGTTTCATCAAGCAAAGAGGGGCCGTCTATGCGTTGCATGACCCATTCGGACCCAGGCATCAGTTATAATGTTTACAAACCGAAATGGCAAGGTGGGGAGATGACAAACCCCTGGACATAGCCACACAACGTGCACCAACCCGGCCCTGCCCACGTTGTTGTGTTTTTTTTTTTAGTCCACCCCTTCCACCCAAACCTTTTCCTGACATTGTAACAGAAGCTGTTGGCCCAAGTCAATTGGAACTTCGGAATTTGGAGTTTGCTCAAGGGGGATTCACCCCGCTCCGGTAATTCCATATGAGCTCCACCTACATCTGCCAGCAATTATCTAGCAGCATGAGCAAAATCTCATACGCTGGCAAGGTCTTGAAATGGAGAAAGAGAGTAGAAGGGACCCATAAAACACTAAGCTGAATCATCACACTGCGGGAAACATTACATGGCCAGCGAATAGGCCAGTTTTTAATGTTGCGGGCTGGGACTTAACTTGAGAATTCAGATCTTGCGTCCACGGCTCTACCCAAATTTTTTTTTTATAATAATGAAATAAAATAGTAATAATAATAATAATATAATAATAATAATAAAGATAACAATAATAATAATAAATAATATAATAATAATAAAATAATAATAATAATATAATAATAATAATAACAATAATAATTATATGAACTAAACTAAACTAACGAAAATAAAATACAGTAAAATAAATAAATAGAATAAAATAAATATTAAAATAAAAAAAAATAAAAAAAAAAATGAAATAAAATAAAAAGACGTCCTGTGATTAAGATTCCGTCCTAAGTCATTAGTGTTTTCAGTATGGCACTTCTGCTTCTATTTCACTCTTTGGTCTTATAAACGTATTCCTTTAATCATGTAATTATCTGTTTCAGTATTGGGTGTACAACTCCCGACTTGTTTAAAGTTTCTATGTTGGTAAAGTGTGCGTCTATGCGTGCTGTTCCTTGGTTATTGTTTTGTGTCACTGTGTGCAAAACACGTGTGTCTATGTATACAGGTCGGTGGTCTCACTTCGATATTACTGAGAGTTTCTAAATTCTGTGAGAGAGATAGTGACAGAGAGTGTGTGTTTGTGTGTGTGTGTGTGTGTGTGTGTGTGTGTGTGTGTGTGTGTGTGTGTGTGTGTGTGTGTGTGTGTGTGTGTGTGTGGTGTGTGTGTGTGTGTGTGGCCTCTGCGTTAAAGAAAGAAACAGAGAGAGAGAGAGAGAAGAGAGAAGAGAGGAGGATGAAAGGAAATACAGAGAGACAGAAAGAGGGGGGGGGGAAGAGAGAAAGTGAGAGAAACTAGAGAGAGAGAGAGAAGTGTGTGTGTGTGTGTGTGTGTGTGTGTGTGTGTGTGTGTGTGTGTGTGTGTGTGTGTGTGTGTGCATTGTGTGCGTGCGTTTGTGCGGCGTGTATGTGTGTGCGCGCGCGCGTGCGTGCGTGCTTGCGTGCATGCGTCCGCGCGTGCGTGCGCACGCATTCGTAAAATACGAGAATATCTGTGTGAGAGTATGCGCATATGCAAAATCCAAGTATGGGAGGCAGTACACAAACACACATACACGCGCACACACACACAACACTACAAGCACGCACACACACACATACATACAAGCACGCAGGCACGTACGCACGCACACACACTCACGCACAGACAGGCAGACAGACATACACACATTCATAAATGCACACACGCACACACACACTAGCCATATTACACAAATACTTACCACCCACCCACAACCGCTACCTCCCACCACCTACCACCACCATCATACCAACTCACACCACCGACCGCCCCCACCCCATTCTCCTCCACATACACTCCCCATTCACCCACCACTACCATCGCCACCCCACACCTCCAACCCCTACCCCGCACGCACATGCACAGCGTTTTCATACTGCTCCGCATTTCCCTCACGACAAAAGGTATTGAGGAAAGATGGATGATTTATTTATGAGGGGGCCAACAATTGGATCATGCAGAATAAACTGCATGCTGGGCATGATTATGAATAAACCCTGGCCTCCCCAGCTCTGTGCGAGTCAACTCGGAGAAAGTGATTAAACTTTTTGTTCACTGGGAAAAAAAAAACCCAAAAAACTTTATTCTGTTTTTCTTTCTCTCCTTTCTTCTGGTGGGAGGGGGAGAAGGCTGTCCAAGAAATAAGATAGTCAAGACATGTTTGAATTATCAGAGATAAGATAATCAAGACATGCTTGAAGTATCCATTTTATCATCACTTGTATTTTCACTTTCTATTCATTCAGTTTATATTATTTATAGCTTAGCCGACTACTAAAGCCATATCAGGGCTCCACCCCGCGGTAAAAACAACTCTTAGCCTGTTGTTGTTATTTTTGTTTAAAACCCAGCCGACCGCGTAGAGCCATATCAGGCCAGGCTATAACCCGTTTCAAAACGTACACAATATCTCAACTGGAAAAAAAAAAGAAAATTAAGTAAACATATCGATGCATTCGCGCATATAATCTGACGATATGTCCCCGGCGTTGACCGCTCCGTCCAATTTATCACGCAGAGGATTTAAAAAACATACCCGAATACAAATGAAAACATACTGAAGGACACTAAAACATACTAATAACGGATGTAAATCACCTAAAATTGCTTCCGCATATTTCATTTCTCTATAGCCAAAAATGCACTTAATACATGTACTCAATTATCAATCCTAAGAGAAAGTATGTAAGACTTTATCGAATATATACGGGTGAATGGACCAGCAAGGCAGAAAATGATAGGAAGAAAATTAATGACAGAAAGCAAAGGAACAAGGCACAAAGAGTGACAGAAAAGGGGAAATTTCTAGCACAGAATTTCCAGAAGGTGGGGATACTATTTACACTGAAAGAGCCCCCGGCATCCCCACGGGAGAGAAGTCTAAGCCTAATTAAAAAGCCAAACTCGAATAACAACGCACATGATTAGTCTTTTGAAGTCTGAAATGCATTTAAAAATACTTCCCGTACGTATGATCATATAAAATGAAAGTGCTTTCAGATGTTACAGAAAACACTTGGTTGAAGTAAGAGAGCATTGCCCTGACACAATTTTCATTGAAGCTTTTTATTCAAGCAAAAACAATAGTGCAACATGGGGCAGATACAGGATTTGATTTTGTTGTTGTTGTTGTTCCATTTCTATTTCATGCAAATAATATGAACAAAAATAGTTTGTTAGCTTTCAAATGAATTGAGCAGAACTACAAACATTGAAAAATTATGTATAAACGTTTGTATTATAGACGAGACACAACAGACGCGAATGTCTGTCAAAACGTCTCTGGCCAATTGCTTGAACAAACAAAACATGAAAAAGAAGGGTAGTATGGAAACAAGGATGGAAAAAAGGAAGAAAGAAACAAAGGAAAGAAAATAACTGAGCGTGAAAGGAGCAACAAGAAAAAGAAATAAAGAGAAGAAAAGACAAAATACGAGTACATCCCAAATCGTGTTATCTGGTAATCTATTTATTTATCTAATAATCGTTTAGTTTTTATTCATTCGTCCATGTATACATTCATTTTTGTGTGCGTTCGATGTTTTTGATGCATAAGTTCAGAATCGAACGAACGTATGCGTATGTGATTGTGTGTGTTTCACATAACATACTGTTAGTGGTGTTTGTCAGTGTGTTATGATACCTTGTGCATTATGATTCCCACCCATGAAAGAGGTTGCTAGTTTTTATAACCATGCAAACATCCAAGTTCCTGAGTTCCTCTCTCTCTCTCTCCCTCTCTCTCTAATTCTCTCTCTCTCTCTCTCTCCACACACACACACACACACACACACACACACACACACACACACACACACACACACACACACAAACTCACAGGCTCATAAACATTTCCATAAATATACACATCCAAACACATGGCATACCTGGTTAAACGGGGTGGGAGCACTACCGGGGTACTTGCAGGCAAAGTGCTGCTCCCAATACTCCACGAACCAGGGGTTACGGGTGTTGGTGGCCGGACGAAGTGCCAGAAAGTAGTCCCTGAAACCCTCCACTTCTTCCGCCAGGGGCTGTACTGTGATCGCTCCTTCCACCTACATGAAACAGAAAGTAATGCCTGGGTTCAGTCAATATTATATAAATCATCACTGTAATGTTACAGCTGAAACAATCCACACCAACTTGTAATTCGACGGAACCAGAAGGTGATGCAATCCTACTAATAACGCTTACACAGATGAAATGAAGCAACTCTTGCATTGCAGAAGCTTCATAGTGTACGTGGGCCACACGATCATTGTTAACGCTACGATTTTCTGAGAAAGTAGAACCTAGTGGCATCCAGAACCTGCCTGCCTGAAAAGTTGTATGTCGTATGGATCCACACCATGATATATAATGAGCAAGAAAAATTTGAGCAGCAACCATTATTTTCACAATTACCATGTCACCTTCTTCAGAGGCGAAGCAAAAGTTTGATATTCCTGCCTGAATGCAGTAAAACTATTTGGCGTTGTAAATTCTTGATGCTGTTTTAATGCGTTGTGTTTATTGTTTTCCAGGTTTTGGATTAGAAGTGTGATGGTTGCTTGTTTCTGGTTTTCTGTTTCCCCTCCCCCGACTTTTTTCCAGCTGCTGCTGCCACCTCTGAGGTTACTGTAATTTCACCTTCTTATCAAACTGCACCTGGAACTCAACGTGAGGAGCAGATGATGTTTGCTTATGTGCCATTCTTTGTGGTCGTGATGGACAGGCTAATAAAGCCTTTGCATGGATCTCGATCAGAAGTGTTCCTGAAACTCGTCAGGCCACTCGGATTTTTGTTGGTATATCCAGGGTAGAGCAATATTCAACAGAAAATGTGGAGTGGAATATTACAAGGTCTGCAACAATTTCATCAGTTTATCCATGGTATATGGCAGTTTCGAAGTCTTGGGCATACATGCATACGTGCATAATTAATTATTATATATGTTTTTTTGTTTTTGCTGCTTCATCTTCTGCACTGCTCCCACTCCATTCATTTTGCCTTACCAACACATCTCCTAACCCACTGAAACTGAGCTCACCATAAGAACAGGGCATTAACAGCCACAGAATCGGGACTATTTTTCATAATACTATGATGATATTGTAACGGGAATAATACTGTGATCATGCTATGAGATTCCATTTCGTACCGAGACTACGAGACATGGCTAGACTCTACACTACCTTTCACAATATATGCTGGATCAACCAGGCACAAAAAATACACGCACCTGCGGTGTTGGTCTGGGAATATGAAGAACTACTTCAATAATGAATCCGAAAGTGAATGAGACACGAGTTTGGGTCCTAGTCATCCCATCGAGCATATAGCATGCTCAACACTGGATAGGAGCTGGTTGAGGCTGAAATATCCCAAATAGTGTTTGGACTGAAGGGGTTTCAATCACACACCCTTCCATTTAGTATTCTCCTGCGCAAACCATTTCGCCACGTTGACAGGTATACACACACACACACATACAATATGAAGTATCCCCTTGATTTTGTAACCCCTATTAGAATATATAGGCCATATAAACCATACACACACCAAAAAAAAAAAAAAGGTAGGCCACTACGAATCTATGTGGGTCTTAACACTGCATTATACAAGCTAATAAGCGTACAAGTAGTGACATAACTCACGAAGATATACAGCTACTTTACCCATCCACTGATTGACAAAGTGGCAACGACACTTATCTATCTTGATGAGAGGAATGGACATGGAGGAGGATGGCGGTGGTGGTGACGGATAAAGGAGAGGGGTCATCAGTTTGTCGTTAGCAGGAAACCTGTGGCTAAGGGGACACCACCACGCGTAATGCCAGATAGCAGGCAATTAGCCCCCTTTCCCAGTGGCCCCCATCACCCCCCTCCTGCTAAAAGCCCATGGTGCAAACGAGTATTGACATCCCCTTCACACTACGACACCCGCCATTCCTCACCTACACGCTTCATGGCTTCTGTTTGTCTTCTTTGAGGAAGACGCAAGCTTTCATTGGTCTGATTTTGTCTGTGACAAGAATGAAGCAATGCTTTCGACAGTGACACATTTGTAAGTCTCTCAGGGAAGGACAAATTTATTGGATTCCATCTATGGTATGGAGGAAAGATGGTTCTCGTTGGCTGTGTCCTTTCAGATTTCATCCACCTCCAGAATCAATGAGTGCATCTATCAGGTTCATCTATTCAGATACAAAACGACCCCCAAACTCACTTCTTTCGTCCTGATTGAAAAAAAAATCATCACTTCCTCATAGATCTCATAGAGGTACGAGTAAACTTCAGAGATTGAACATGTGTTATCAAAGAAATGATAAACTCATTGTCCGGTACTTCAGAACCTCATCTATTGCAAGAACGGTACATTGTCAGTGGTGATTCCCCACGAGATACCATCCATACAGAACGTTTTGTTTGCCAAAACTCCTTCTGACTCTCAAAAAGGGGAAAAAAAAGACAAGATGGTAAAACCATTTTAAGAAATGTCCCTTTTATATAAAAACTATTACAGAATATCCAGATTTTGAACTTCTCAAGTTCACTTTGACGTTTTAACAAGCTTTGGAAGAAATAAAACTTGAAATAAAGCATGTGGCAGACAATGGCAGATAGTCAACTGTGAAATCAGCATGCAAATACTATGAAAAGTTCCTGAGTAGGTGCTGTTCACACACCTTTTCTGAAAACGTCATGTTAAACACCGGCTTTTTTCCTCTTTTTTCTTTCATGCAGTTCAGACCATGGTCCTACGACTTTTCAAACTTATGCATCCGTGACTCCTTAATGGTCCATATGCTCGACTTAAAGTTGGTAAAAAAAAATTCAAAGACACAGCAGAAAAAATCTTGCTAATAATTTTTCGTCACAGACAGACAGAGACAAGCAGACACCTCTCCAAGGTTGATCTAAAATGATCTCCCCACCCCACCCCAGTCCACTCCTTGTTTTCAAAGGGAGGTTTAAAAAAGAAACTTGGTTGAATAAACTATACCTACATTCCCTTCCAGCATCGGTTTGCAGTCTGCATAAAACACAGACGGGTATTCCATCAGGACTGTATCATGATGAATGGCATTCGATGGGCAATGTATTGGTGCTGAATGATCAGTGAGCCGTACAGTGATACCATGGGCCAATCACACCGTGAGATGAGGAAGTCAAGCAGTTCACACGAACCGCCGACCTGGGTCCAGGACAGAGTTGATGGACGACCAACACCGCGGTGCTGATGCGTTGTCCTTTTAGTTCTGGCCTGTCCCTCTGTCCCCTGCTGGATACTACTGCATTGGTATCAGTGTTGGCTGATGATTAAGAGAGAGGAGGAGATATTGGTTTGCAGCCAATGCTTCTCTACTTCTTTTCTTTCTATGTGTGTGAAAGACCGAGAGACTGAGCGAATGGGGAAGGGGAGAGGGGGCGGAGAGAAAATTAGTTCAGTAAGTTCATATTGCGTATAGCCCAGCCGACTACTAGAGCCATATCAGGGTAACACCACGTGAGAGAGGGAGAGAGAGAGAGACAGAGAGAGAGAGAGGCAAGCAGGCAAAGAGGGACAGACAGACACCTCTCCACGGTCTACATGAAATGACATCCCCACCCCACCTCAATCCAAATCTTGTTTTAAAAGGGAGTTTTAGAAAGTAACCTTGTTGGTCGAATGAAATATACAGGTCTTCCAGCATCGGTTTGCAGTCTGCATAAAACGAAGACAGGTATTCCATCAGGACTGTATCATGACGAATGGCATTCCATGGGCAATGTACTGGCGCTGAATGCTCAGTGAGCCATACAGTGATACTAGGGGCCAATCACACCGTGAGAGGAGGAAGTCAAGCACTTCACATGAACTGCCCACCTGGGTTCAGTTGATGGACGACCAACACCGCGGTGCTGATGTATTGTCCTTTTACTTCTGGCCTGTCTCTCTGTGTCCTGCTGAACACCATTACGTCAGAGCCTCTGTCTGTCTCTGTCTCTCTCTCTTCTGTCTCCCCTCTCTCTGTCTCTCTCTCTCTCTGTCTCTCTCTCTCTCTCTCTCTCTCATGTGTGCTAAAGCCTGAGAGAGTGAGCGAAAGGGGGGAGGGAGGGGAATGGAAGGTGGGAGAGAGAGAGAGAGAGCTCAATAAGTTATATTGCTTATATCCAGCCGACTACTAGAACCATATTAGGGCTAACACCAAGTGAGAGAGAGAGAGAGGGGGGGGGGGGCAGACATAGACAGACAGACACCTCTCCACAGTCGATATGAAATGACATCTCCCACCCTACTCATTTCACCCCTCGTTTTAAAAGGGAGATTTAAAAGGGAACTTTGTTGTCTGTCCAAAAAAACATATCTACACATCGCCTTCTGGATCAATTTGCAGTCTGCATAAAACACAGACGGCTATTCCATCAGGACTGTACCATGATGAACGACATTCGATGGGCAATGTATTGGTGATGAATGCTCAGTGAGCTGCACAGTGATTCTATGGGCCAATCACACCGTGAGAGGATGAAGTCAAGTAGTTCACACGAACCACCAACCTGGGGTTCAAGACAGAGTTGATGGACGATTAACACCACGGAGGTGATGAGTTGTCCTTTTACTTCTGGCTTGTCTCCCCTGCTGGACACCATTACATTGGTATCAGTGTTGGGCGATGATTAAGAGAGAAGAGAGAGGAGATATTAATTCACAGTCACCCCCCCCCCCCCCGCTCTCTCTCTTATGTGTGTGACAGACAGAGAGTGAGCGAATGGGAGGGGGAGAGACAGAGAGAAAGAGAAAGAGAGAGAATGAGAGAGAAAGACAGACAGATAGACACACAGACAGAGACAGAGAGAGGCAGACAGACAAATACCTCTCCAAGGTCGATATGAACTGACATCCCCACTCCACCCCTTGGTTTAAAAGGGAAGTTTAAAAAGAGACCTTCTTGTCAGTCAAATAAAAGATACCTTGACATCGCCTTGTCTGCATAAAATACAGATGGGTATTCCATCTGGATTGTATCATGATGAATGGCATTCGATGGGCAATGTATTGGTGCTGAATGCTCAGTGAGCCGTACAGTGATACTAGAGGCCAATCACACCGTGAGATGAGGAAGTCAAAAAGTTCACACGAACTGCCGACCTGGGTCCAGGACATAGTTGATAGACGACCAACACCGCGGTGGTGATGTGTTGTCCTTTTAGTTCTGTCCCTCTGTCCCTTACTGGACACCATTACATTGGCATCAGTGTTGGCTGATGGTTGAGAGAGAGGAGATATTAGTTTGCATCCAAAGCCATTCTACCTTTTTTTTCCCATCTCTCTTTTATGTGTGCGAAAGACAGAGGGTGATCAAAAGGTAATGGGGGGGGGGGGGGGGGGGGAGCAAAAAAAGAGAGACAGAGACAGAAAGAAAAAAAAGAAAAAGAGAGACAGGCAGACAGACACAGACAGACAGACACCTCTCCACGTTCGATATGAAATGACATCCCCCACCCCACCTCACTCCAACCCTTGTTTTAAAGGAAGGTTTAAAAGGACCCTTCTTGTCAGTCGAATAAAATATATCTACACATCGCCTTCCAGCATCAATTTGCAGTCTCCATAAAACATAGACGGCTATTCCATCAGGACTGTACCATGACGAATGGCATTCGATGGGCAATGTATTGGTGCTGAATGCTCAGTGAGCCGCACAGTGATTCTAGGGGCCAATCACACCGTGAGAGGAGGAAGTCAAGCAGTTCACACGAATCGCAAACCTGGGTTCAGGACAGAGTCGAGGGACGACCAACACCAGGGAGCTGATGTGCGTTGTCCTTTCAGTTCTGACGACAGTATTACGTTGGTATCAGTGTTGGCTGATGATTAAGAGAGAGGATGGAGATAGTTTGCAGTCAAAGCCTATCTCTCTGTGTGTGTGTGTGTGTGTGTGTGTGTGTGTGTGTGTGTGTGTGTGTGTGTGTGTGTGTGTGTGTGTGTGTGTGTCAAAGACAAAGAGCAGGTGAAGGAGAGAGACAGCGAGAAGGAGAGAGAGCGAGAGACATAGGCAGATGTAGACAGACAGATAGAAAGACAGACTGGGACAGACTCAAGAGACTGATGATTTAGGACAACAGCCTCTATCACAATATCAAAAAGGAGATGTGGTAGGTAGGGGAAACTAACGATACAAAATCCATTTCATGAAAATGCAGCCATATGGTAAACAATCTCATTCACACAAACATGGCACACACTAATACACACACACACTCAGACAAGAAGACATAATTATACTCACACATCCGCTAACGTACACACAACTACTGTAATAACATTATGTAACAGGGGCTTTGAGAATTTAGTATGTGTGTGTGTGTAAGAGAGGGAGGGAGGGACGGATGGAGAGAGGCGGGAGAGAGAGAGAGGAGAGAGAGAGAGAGAGAGAGAGAGAGAGAGAGAGAGAGAGTTCCACAGACCTCTTTTTCCACATTCCTGGGCCCTAGAGAATCACAGAAGCCAGAATAATGACTGCAGTGATCAGTGAGAATAGATGAACGAGAGCAGCTGACGCAATGATTCATTTATTCAATTATCTATTTTGGGCAATGATCTATCTCTGTCTGTCTGTCTGTCTCTCTCTCTCTCTTTCATGTTCTCACATCATTTTAGCTATGCATTACTTTTCCCTTAAAGCTAGAAGCCAGAAAGGCAACAAGCTTGATGCACTCACTATGGAGCAAAACATCTATCGTCACCTTTTACCACTGGCAATGAACCATCCTTAACAGGCTCCTGAATACTGACATAGCATTCTGACTGGGGTCATGGGGATCATCGTTTCGTCGTATTGAGGTTATTAATGTTGCTTTCTTCTCCACAACAACTGGAAGAAATTTCACATCCACATCCAATATTCCATCCTTGGCTTCCAATGGAAAGTTACAAACAAGAAACAATTGCCATGAGCTCCATTTTCAAGTAGATTGACTGCATGGAGCCGATTCTAATTGAATAAAGTACCAACGTTGTGTTCATGAATGAAACCAGATCAATCCCCTTAAAGCTGATGCTACTGAGGGCTCAATTTCATCAAGACAGAGGACAATTTCATCCTGAAACATCTCTTTGGAGATCTGGTACAGGGATGCAAGGGTTAGGGATGCTCACAAACTTGCTTCAAAGACCACCTGAAAGAAAACCTGAAGTGGTGCGGCATCAAATCTGCTGACTTTGTCGAATCAATCCAAATTTGAACACGTAAGTATGCACTACCCAACACATTCTTTCTGGAAGATAAGCTCCACGCCATGAACAACGACAAAACGTATTGGCATCAGTCCTGGTGACAGTAGCAGAATTCCAGAACCCTGTCTGCTAGACATTTTGCAAGTTTCAGATCAGGTCTCCACTATTTCTCAGGTAAAGACAGTTGAACAGCCCGGTTTAAATGGAGACCTGCAGACTATTAACCGTGCTCTCTGGTTCGGTTGGTGGATAAAGGGGGGGGGGGGGGATTTTACTTACTCCTCTGATCAACATGTATGCAAATCTGCTAGTGCCTAAACCCTCTGAGTGTGAGTGGCTTACGGTTGCATAAAAACACCAAGTAAGCACGCCCACCAAAGACAAAATACGCAGGCTGTGCAGCAATGAACTGCCTGCAAAGTGTGGGCAAAACAACGTGTATACATGCACCCGAGAAAAATCGGAACTAAAAAAAAAACCAAAAAAAAACCATCTTACATTATTAGCTTATGAACGTGCCTTCAGTTAAACTGCGCCATCTGTTTAAAAGTCTACTTGATGATCTGGGGAATCTGCCTACCCTATCGCAATATAAGCCACAGTAAAGACTTCCTGCTCACCCAGGCCTTCTGTCTTTGTTCATATAATTATTCCTCTACTAATATGTATTTTTACTTCTAACAAATCAAACGGCATTGTGTATTTGCTCATGTGTGTATACGTTTGTGACCATACGTACGAGGGGTAGACGCTGTTGCTAGCGTTAAATTCTATTCGCATGTGTACGTGTATGAATGTGCGTGTGTGTTTAGGTGTATGTTCAGGTAGGGTGTGTGTGCGTGCGTGTGTGTGTGTGTGTGTGTGTGTGTGTGTGTGTGTTGTGTGTGTGTGTGTGTGTGTGTGTGTGTGTGTGTGTGTGTGGTGTGTGTGTGCACGTCGTGTGATGATCAATCATTTTGTATAACATTTTGTATCTCGTAAATGTGTAATGCCAAGTGTCTGCAAATGAGTTGGAGAAATGCTTATACAAGCAAGATTTATATTAATATTGACACGTCTGTGTCTGAATGTATGCCTGCTTGTGTGCTGCCCCTCCCCCTATGTCCCACACGCAGAGCAACAGACCAATAACAAAAGAAAAAAATTAGGACAGACGAATAAACGACCACGTCAATAGTCATTCAGTGAGACCGAAGGCCCAAGAGAGGGGAGAGAAGAGGTCAGATACGTGTCATACGTATACACACACACGCGCGCGCGCACGCACACACACACACCACCACCACATAGAGATAGAGACAGACAGACAGACAGATAGACAGAGATAGCGAGTAAGAGAGAGAAGGAGAGAGAACAAGAACAAATTTTATTTACGAGTGTATGAAATAAGCAACGGACAGACAGACAGGCATGCAGACAGACTGACAAGAGGAAAAAGAGAAAGAGAGGAAGGTTGACAAAGGGCGAGATACAGACATACTGAAACAGCGGCAGACACACATACACGCAACATCCACCTATCCCCCTCCTCGCCCATCCACCCTCTACCCACCCACACAAACACAATGCCACAAGTAAAAGTACAGACATCAAAACGAGACTAGTAGAACCAGAAAGAGGCTAATGGACTGGTCTTACGGGTCAGTGATCTCTTCTCACCTGTTTAGCATCCCCAGTGCCCTGATGGGTCGCTTTCTGTCTCCGATAATCCCTTCAGGGCCCTCCATTCATCCGGTCCCTGACTACTGACATAACCATTTCCCTTTTCCCCTTACAGACCTATGTCTGACTCCGATAATCCTTCTGGGGCCCTCCATCTTTTTCCATGACTACTGAAGTGGACATTTCCGTAATCCCCTGATGGGTCCATTTTCCTATAACCCTGACGAGTCCCTTTCTCACTTCAATATAATCCCTTCAAACATCAGCCCTGATCAGTGACTAGTGAAATGGCCATTTTCCTAATCCCCTGACGGTCTCTTCCTGTTTCTGATAATCCCCTCTTGGCCGTCCATCCTGTTCAGTGACTACTCATATGACCATTTTCCTATAAACCTGATCAGTCTCCTCATTTCAATATAATCCCTTCAAGCCTCTGCCCTGATCACTGACTAGTGATATGGCCATTTTTCTAATCCCCTGATGGGTCTCTATTTCCAAAAATCCCTTCAGGACACACAATCCTGCTCAATTATTAACATGACCGTTTCCCATGCACACTGGCAGGTCTCTTTCTGTCTCTGATAATCATTTCAGGGCATACACTTTTGTTTAATTACTGACAAGACTATTTCCTTTGTACCCTGACGAGTCTATTTCTATCTCCAATAATCCTTTTAGGGCAGTCAGTCCTGTTTAATGACTACTGACAAGGCCGTTTCCATTGTCCCCTGGCGGGTCTCTTTCCGGTTTCAATATGATCCCTTCAGGTCCTGCCTGCTCCCCCCCCCCCCCCCCAACAATGGATCACAGCCTTGAGGTTGGAAAAGGGGTGGGTGGCTGGGGGCTTGTAATGCTTCTATGACCAAAAGGGCTCTGATGGTAGGGCTACCCAAGCCAGACAAGTCGAGGAGTGGAGTCTAAACGAAAAGTGATCCATCCACTGAAGACGGAGCGTGCAGACTGTGCAGTAGGTTATGTTTCCTGCACAGTGTAGACTAGAATAAAACAAATTTTTCTTTTTTCTTTTATTGTTGTTTAAAGCCCAGCCGACTGCGCAGAGCCATATAAGGGCTATAACCGCTTCAAAAGACAAAACTTCAACAGAGAGGGGAAAAAAAAGAAAATTAAGTACGCATATCAATGCATTCGCGCACATAATCTAAGGACATGCCCCCGGCGTAGGACCATTCCGTCCAATTTATCGCACAGGGAAGATTATAAAAACACACCTGAATACAAATATAAGCATGCATAAGGACACCAAAACATATATAAAAACAACATAAATTACCTAAAATTGCTTCCGCATATCTCACCTCCTTAGAGCCAAAAATGCACTTAATACATGTACCCAATTATCAATCCGAAGAAAAAGTACGTAAGACTTTATCGAACAAATATAGGTGAATGGACCATTAAGACAGAAAATGACAAGTAAAAATGACAGAAAGCAAAGCAACAAGGCAGAAACAAAGAAAGTGACAGAAAAGAGGAAATGTACAGGCATCCGAGACAACATACTATGATGTGGTGTCAGCTCATGAACCAAAGTCAGGTGACGGCCGTGTTGGGCCCTAATGCCCACCCAAGCGACTGGCGGTTCTGACAACTTAGGAACCAGTAGAAGTCAAGCGTATAGCTACGAGTCAAAACCTTCAACTACCAAGAACAGCCCTGAGGATGGTACAGTGAAATGCTGCAGAACTACGTCGCACAAAGCCTGATTTCAAATCTTCCTGAAACATTACAACGTTGATGTCATTGCATCGAAACACGCCTTTCTGAGGCTCACCGTTTCTTTGCGCGAGGATATGAAACCTTTCAGACAATACAGAACCACAGGACACAAAAGAGCCATCACGCTCGCTAAACATATATCCCAGCAACCTTGTCAGAACAAGCAGAAAAATGAGAACTTCCGTTCATAGTAGTGCTATCTGAAAACTGAAGAGAAAGAAAACCCTTGAAACGATGGAGTCACCACTGAAATGATCCAGTCTCTTCGACCCAGCCAACATGGAAGCTACTTGAGATTTACAACCAGTCCTGGAACAATGGCATTTTCCAAATGCTTGGAAAGAAGCCATAATCATTCAATAAGGCCAACTACAGACTATCATCCAACTGGGCTGTCCAAGAAAGACTGGAGCACATCAACACAGACTGTTAGCACCTCTAAGGCAAAAACCTCATTTGCAAAAACAGCAAACCTACTTTCAGGAAGAACTGTGTGTGTGTGTGTGTGTGTGTGTGTGTGTGTGTGTGTGTGTGTGTGTGTGTGTGTGTGTGTGTGTGTGTGTGTGTACGTGCGTGTGCGCGTGTGTACGTGCGTATTCACTCAATTGTGGGCAGAAGCTGGTCAAAGAAAAAAGGACCACACACATGCTCACACACACACACAATTTTGTTAACTGATTGATGGGGGTTCAAAACAGCAACTTCTCTTCCCAACTGGAACCCAGGCCAGCGGTTTGTATGAACTGCTTGACTTCCTCCCTTCACTGTGTGATTACCCTGGTATCACTGCACGGCTCACTGACCTTTCGGCACCAATACATTGCCCATTGAATACCACTGATCATGATGCACACCTGATAGAAAAATCGTCTGCTTTCACGAAGACTGCAGACTGATTCGGGAAAGTCATGTGCATATTCCTTTGGACCAACCAGAGGATTCACCGAATACCGTATGTCATTGTACAGCCGTGATGGATTACACCCCTAGCCTGATGCTACTTGCGAACAGATTCAGGGAAGTGATGTTTTCATATACTTATTACCTATTTACTGATTTGTCACAATAGGTTTACCATGTGAAATTCAGGCTGCCCTCTCAGGAACAGCACGTTTTGAACTACAGTACCACCCACTATTTTCTTTTTCTGAATGATGAACTCTGTTTACTTATGAAAGTGATTTACTACAGAATTCTGCCATGGAAAATTCATTTGTTTCCATGGGATCTATGACGTGCGTGAAGTGCTTGCTCCACAAGGAGACAGTGGTAAGATAAGACGTCCAAAAGACTTGCCCTTAAACCACCACTTAAGATGTAGAGGAGGGGGAGGGGTAGAACAAAAAATCCTGTCTGATTCGTTCTGACCCAGCTTTCTCACGTACTGGGCAGGTGCTTTAACCACTAGGTCACACACTGCATATACCTTACGCGATAAATAAGAAATTCTTTCGAGATAATTTGGTTTGACCAGTGAGACTCTGTATGGGAGTCATCTGGATAGATGGCTGCTGATACTGCTGTTACTGTTAATTTTGTATAAAACCCAGCCGACTGCGTAGACCCATATCAGGGCTATAATTGTTTCAACAGGCAAAAAAAAAAAAAAGTACATCGTTTTTTTTTTTAAACAGATGTGAATTTCTTAGCGTTCCAGCTTTTCTTGGTTATGTGTATGCATGTTGCTTTACCCACACTGAGCATGCAGTATGTTGCTGCACTCGTCTGTACATCCTGTCTTTGGTGGGTATGCATGCAGGGTATTTTCATGTTTCCTTACGCCATTGGACATTGACATGACTTACAGCAACTTTAACATGCATATTTGATGTTTATACACACAAAGGGAGTTTTACACACTAACAAGTCTGCACTCAATTTCACCTGAAGATCGGAAAAATCACCATTTACCCACCAGACGGGAGATACCAAGCATGATCGAACCCAGACCTTCCGACCGAAGTCTGACGTCTTACCCAACTGACTTTCACGTCTGTCAGGAAGTGGTTATAAGGGATCCAGATAATGAGTTGGTGGTTTCTTTTTTGGTACAGATCAGTCTTCTAAAATGTACATATATACCAATCAATAGCCAGGTTTCGTATCAGGTAATAAAGAGATCAGAGCAACGCATCGCAGCTGATACCACTTCAGACACAGCATCGCAACTGATACAACATCAGTCACAGCTGATACCACATCAGCCACAGCTGATACCACTTTAGCCACAGTATCGCAGAAGATACCATTTCAGCCACAGCATCGCAGTTGATACTACATCAGCCACAGCATTGTAGCTGATACCACTTCAGACAGCATCGCAGCTGATACATCAGCAGCAGCAGCAGCAGCATCAGAAGACATCGCACAAAATCCAGCATGCTGGCGACAGCTACAAAATCGAATCTGTACAATGCAAAACAGCTGTTTTTCAGCATTACAAGGACCTGCAGAAGCAGAACCTGGAGTCACAGGACCCCTTCCCATGATGTTCCACGAAAGAACATGTACTTCCAAGGTTGGTCTTATGTGCCGCATGAAGTACCACACAAGGCACTGAAGACCGTAAGATCGATTGGTGAGTCCATCATTATCCTCACATCCAACCAATCAAAAAGTTGCTTTCTTTAAACTAAGACAAGATCTATAAGGATCTATCCAATGACAGTCTGTTTTTCAACATCAACAAAAAGTGACCAATAAGCTTAAGTCTTTCTCACAGACTGACAATTCAGGTTCAAGTTCATACTGCTTATAGCCTGCCGACTACTAAAGCCATATCAGGGCTAACACCACGTTAAAAACGACACCCAGGTTAAAAAAGCGAACAAAACAAAAAAAAAAAAACGACAGTTAAAAACCATGCTCACCATTACTCTTGTAAGTCTAAAATACGTTTAAAGAATAACACACTCATACGTAAAATCATATCAGGTGAAATGATCTGACCAATGAGATAAGGGCATAAACAAAATCTGACCAATAAGCCTGTCACAATCAGAAACTGGCACAAGAAAAATCTACCAATGACATTGTTTCGTTATTACTTCGCAAACCAAATTTGACAAATGAGCTATAGCACCTTCCTTAGAGCAGACAAATTGGTCTTCAAGAGTGTAGTTGTGCTATAATGGATGGAGTCGTCGTGTGATGAGAAGGTCAATACTAGTTTGCAATATACGCTTTTAGCAGGGTCCAGGTGGAAAGGGGTTATGGGAAGGGGATAACCGCCTGCTGTCCGAAGTAAGGTCTGCCGGTGTCCCCCTAGCCTTTGGTCTCCTGCTAACGACACACTGATCACCCCTTGACTTTAGTCCTACACCACCACCAACCACAATCACCCTAACCATCATGACTACTATCACACCGTCACTATCATTACTTCCACTACCATCACCACTAACTGTCCTCAACCCCTGATGAAGAAGAAGATATATTTCATTGTCGTTTTCTCTTCTAGTCGATGGGAGTTTTAGAAGAAGAAAAAAACTTGACATCCGCACCCTGTTCACCAGCATCCTGCATTATCAACCATGCTAGCAAAGCAAAACCTTAACCTTTTGTTTCTTTCACCATACCCACCAGCTTCCTGCAGAAAGGGTAGTGCGCGGAAATCAAAGGGTTGAGTTTCTGCAGTCAGCGGATAAAGTGTGCAGGAATCAAAAGATTAACCCTTTGACTCCCACACTCTATCCACCAACAGCAAAAACGTTACCTCTGATTCTCTCATCGAGTGAGGAAATCAAAGGGTTAAGTTTTTTGCTTTGCTAGCATGGTTAATAATGCAGATCCTAGTGGACATGGTACAGGAGTCAAAGGGTTAAGATTCAGTGCGCTTGGACATTTCTATATGTGCTCCACTAAGAACTGACAGCTCATATTTTGCAGACTCCTTAAGCCGAGCAAAAACTTTCGAATTGTGAAAGTCTGAAAAAGGACGGGCTTGGGGGATGGGTGGGTGGATGGAGAGGTATAAAAGCCAATACCACCAGAATGAGGACTAAGATTGGCAGCCAACAGGACAGTTGTTATGTTGTGATCCAAGACATGACATCACTCCAGACATGAAATCTCGAGCCCACGATTCTATCAACCTACAATAAACTGTGGCCCACATGAAAGTCTAATCTACGACGCCTGCATTATCAGCATGGCGCTGTAACCAACTGAACTAATTCAGTAATTGCCAATAATCTCACCAACCTGGCAACAGGCATAAGCGGGATTCTGAAGAGAGAGGGGAAAAAAAACGGTCCCAATCAAAAACTGAACGAAACAAATGCACTGATAACGCAACCGCTGTGGATTAAACCCCCTTCCCCCATCTCCCCTCCCAAAGGACAAAAAGTACATTTAAACAGTTTGTTACAATTATATGCTGAAAACAAAATGCGACTGGATGGCTTAGTGTAACGTACGCAAGTACGCAAGCACGCAAGCGCACGCACAAAGACACACAGCCATTAATGCACGCGCACACATTTAAACGCCCATTACTAGTACATAAAGCACATTGTAAGTACCCCCCCCCTCTTTTTTCCCCCACGAATTGACCCAAAAGTTAGAGGTGAACGTTACAAGGAACTAAACCCTTTGCACGAAACTGACCCAGACGTTTGGGGTGGGTGTGTACAAGATAGGCTACTAACCTATACGCTACGGCGGTCCATTGTTTTTTAAGGGATAATAATTTTGTTGCGATATACCAAGGTATTTAACCGTGTCAGGTTATATTTTTAAGAAGAGTTCTTCCTTTGTCCATTCATCGACACACACCTGCCTTTTGTTCACATTTCAACACACGTATGCACACCCCTTTCACACACACACACACACACACACACACAACACACACACAGTCCACACACACACACACACACACACACACACACACCATCACTCGTGAGCATACGTTCATACCTCGCACAAGCACATGAATGAGAGAGAGAGAGAGAGAGAGAGAGAGAGAGAGAGAGAGAGAGAGAGAGAGAGAGAGAGAGAAGAGATCGAGAGAGAGAGAGAAGAGAGAGAATGGCTACAGTTTTACTGGTATGACTATCTTCTTTTCTGTCTCTTCTCTTTCTTTTGACGTTTCTTCATTCCTTTCTTTCTTCGTCCTTCTTTCTTTCTTGTCTTTGTTTTTCTTTTCGTTTTCTTTTTCAGTTTTGTCTAATTCTTTATTTGAATGAGCTTTTGTTTTGATGGTTGCTTCGTTTTTGGATGTTTGCTTCTACAATCTATTTTTCTGTCTCTGGTTTCCATTTTCGGGTTGTTTTTGTTTGTTTTGTTTTATGTTAACTGCTTTTAAACCTCAAGATTCACGCTGCTTCTGGAAGGAAAATAACAATCTTAAATTCTCTAATGGAATCTTTTCTCTCATGGGGGAATACCGGAAACAAAAACAGACATACACACACGAAAAAAAGATATCATTCGGTCTTTGCGTCTGTCAGACTATCATAATTCCGTTACGTGGAAACAGGAGAGATAACCTTTCTGAAAGGTCAAGCTGTCGACGTGTCAAGGGAAATGTCATCGCTGTAGAAAATGTGAAATCAAGCAAAAGGACACCAAAAGAGGGAGGAATAAATGGAAGGAAAGAAAAGGGAGGAGGAGAGAGATGCATAAACTAAGAAAAAAGAAAACGAAAGAAAGAAAAAGAGAAAAAAAGAAGGGAAGAAAGAAATCAAATCACATTAGATAAAACATACTATAGTAATGTACAACAGATTGCCTACAATAAAACAAATAATAAAATACAGCCAAAACATTCAAATAAGTGCGGTTTTCTTCCTATAGTTCTTTTTGTTATGTCCTCTGAAATTGCAAGTTGGATTAACACTATTGACTTTTAAATTTCTGATGATAACATTTCATAACAGTGGTATGCAAAGTAGTCAGTGTGTGGACTAGTGTATCATGCATCCATCTAAGATACGAGAAACCAGGGTTCGATTCTTGTCAGACAGGGATTTCCCCCCTTCCAGCTTCCACCAGAATGAATGGTGGTCTGCATGCTAGAGTCTCAGATGTGCTCTCTAATGCAGCAAGCACTTATCGCACTTAAAAAGATCCCAAAGCAAACTGAAAAGCTATCCTTGGCAGAAATTCGGTAGGAAAAAAATCCACTTTTACAGGTAAACAGAAGTAAGCGCAGACACGGGAAAAAAGTGACCAAAAAACGAAGAAACAAATGAACGACGAACGAATGAACAAACCAACCAACCAACCATACAAAAGAAAAAAAAAAGAAAGAAAGAACTGAAAAAGTACCGTTTTAAAATTACTTTGTGTGTGCAGTAACTTGTGTATGGGTGGCTGCGGAATTTATTTCCAAACAATCAATAAAGTATTATCCATTGATGCAGTGTATTGACCTGCTCTCTCTCTCTCTCTCTCTCTCTCTCCCTCTCTCCTCTCTCTCTCTCTCTCTCTCTCTCTCTCCTCTCTCTCATACTTTGTGTTTTGTAACATCAGTTCAGTGAGGCTGAGACTGGAACATATAGAGACAAGCGGAAGATCACGTAGAACAGAAAAAAGAATACATTAAAAGCAAAATATTAGGATGAGAACAAAATTAAACGGCGACAAACTAACACACACGCGCGCGCGCACACACACATAGAGAAAGAGAGAGAGAGAGAGAGTGTGTGTGTGTGTGTGTGTGTGTGAGAGAGAGAGAAGAGAGAGAGAGAGAGAGAGAGAGAGAGAGAGAGAGAGGAGGGGAGAGAGAGAGAGAGAGAGAGGGTGGCGAATGACATTTTGCCTATTTACAAACAAAGAGAAGACAGTCGCATGGACTGTTCGATCAGAAAAACAGAGCGTAATAAAATACCCTCGACAAAATAGAATCTACACAAATAAATAAATAAATAATGAATAAAACTAGGAGATAATGGGAAAAGAAATGGTCAAACCATTCTGAAAATCTCTCCGTTCAAGGAAAAATTATCGGAGAAATTCCAGATTTTGTACTTCTAAAGTCAATGAGACCTTGAAGAAGCTTCGGTTAAAAAACTTGACATGCACTGAATACAATAAACAGTAAAAGCAGACTTTAAAGGTGGTGAAAAGTTCTTGAAAAGTGCTGTTTAAATACTTGCCATAAAAATACGTCATTTTAGCAACTTTTTTTTTTTTTGCCCTTGTGACCTTGATCCCGGTGACATATCTTCCAAACTTACGCTTTCGGGAGTCCTCAAAGCCAACATCTTCGACATAAATTTGGTAAAGATCCATCCAGAAACAACAAAGAAAATTTCCTGTCACAGATATGCAGACACATAGTGAATAACAAAAAGAAAAGAGAGAGAGGGGGAGGGGGAGACAGAGATGGAGGGAGGAAGAGAGGAAGAGAGAAAGAGAGAGAGAGAGAGAGAGAGAGAGAGAGAGAGAGAGAGACAGAGAGAGAGAGAGAGAGACGCACACCTGCCAATATGAAACAGCCTTTTCTTTTCACCGAGATTGAAAAAAGAAGAACGAGAGAGAACGAACAAACAAAAACAAAAATACAAAAAACGATTGCGAGGTCATATTGCATTGCCTATCCATTTACAAACGAAAAGAAGTGAAGACGGGACAGCTGAACAAGCTCTGCAAATTGTAAATACCGGCTGCAGACATTGTGTAAACAAAATCACCTTCTGTCACAACACAATGTGGCTTCTATCTCATGTCACCAGCATCTTCTCTGTGTTAATCTGATTTCCTAAAGAAGAAAAAGAATGAATGAATAAGAGAAAACACGATAATGAAAGAAAGATGGAAGAAATAAAAAGAGAAAGGATGTATGTGGAGAGTTTCAAACTGTTGTGTTGTGCTGTGTTGTGCTGTGCTGTGTTGTGTTGTGCTTTTGTGTGTGCTGTGCTGTGTATGTATTTATATATATATATATTATATATATATATATGTATACATATATATATATATATATATATATATGTATGTGTGTGTGTGTGTGTGTGTGTGGTGTGTGTGGTGTGTGTGTGTGTGTGTGTGTGTGTGTGTGTGTGTTTGTCTGTTTGAGGGGTAGAGAGAGAGTGAGAGACAGAGACAGAGAGATAATAAGCTAAAAGTGTTTTTACTGTTGAACAAAAGATTGAAGAAAGTACGCACTGCATGTGTCTGTGGGTATGAGTATGAATGAGTGAATGCATGGTAAGGTGTAATTGTGTGAGTGGGTGAGTGGTCGTCGGTACAGGTGTGTACGTCTCCCTGTGCACGCACATACGAAAACCGCTCCCAGGCAGATGCATCTACAGAAGATAAAGATCTACGAGTAAGATTTAAGTACTGTGCTGTCATTCGTACAGCTCCCACCACCCTCTCTCTCTCTCCCCTCCCTCTTACCCTCCATCCTCTTTCTCTCTCTACCTATGCCGCGCGGGGTGTGTGTGTGTGTGCGCGCGCGCGCGCGTACTTTGGCGTATGTGTATGAGCATGAGCGAGCCAGCACGTATGTATTCTTGAATTGCAAGTTACTCACTACACCTGATTCTAGTCTACGTCAAACCTATGCAGACGATAACGCCAAGTCCTACACACACACACACACACACACACACACACACACACACACACACACACACACACACACACATACACACACACACACACACACACACACTTACACGCACGCACATCCACACACACACACACACGCACACTTACACCTACTTCAATGCACCCAAGCACGCGCGCACACGCCCCACACACACACACACACACACACACACACACACACACACACACACACACACACACACACTCACAGATTCATTCATGCCCATGCCAAAACGACTCCCACGCGTATAACATCAATTGACGTAAGTCGTCTAAGACCCCCAAGTGTCTGCTGCGATGGCCTCCCTGATCAACCATCCAATGACCTTTGCCCCTGGACGTCACGCTGGGAGCAAAGAATCGTGATAGGAGTTATAAGTCTTTGTCTACGGTCATCCATTGGCCCATTCTTTTGCTTCTTACTCTGCGGCCCAAATCTAATCTCTCCGCTAGGATAAATGTCTTGGTGGTTTTTAGAGGCTAAGTGTTTGGGGGAGAGGGGGAGTAAAGGGTTACAGTTTAATCGGTGTTGTTTGTGGTTTTGTGTGGGCGTGTGTTGTGGGTGGTTGATTGATTGGAGGTGTTGGGGGAGGGGAGTGAGTGAGAGAGACAGAGATAGAGTGAGTGTGTGTGTGTGTGTGTGTGTGTGTGTGTGTGTGTGTGTGTGTGTGTGTGTGTGAGTCTGAGCGCCTGCACCATCGCCAGCACACGCACATATATGCATATGAAATATTAAATCTTTTTGTAATTTTTTTTTATCTTTTTCTTTTTGCACAGAGTAGAACTCCTTCGAGCACAGCCCATCAAAGCATACACATTCATTCAAAACGACCAATTTACCAGAGGGAGCAGACGTTTGCGTGAATGACCATTCTTTATCTCGCTTTAAAGGCAGGCATACTCCGTCTTTGGGCAGCTAGGGAGAGAATGTTGAAGAAATACAAGTCAATGATCTGGAAGGCAGAAATAAGAGTCTTGAGAGGAAAAGAGAGACTGACAGGAAAGAGGAACCCCACATTACCTAAACACAAATCAGACAGATCGTGCGGTTCCAAAACAGGGGCGAACATTTATTTCTGTATCCGTGTACCCCACTTTTGAGATTTCATAGTACTAAATTTGCGTTCTTTGCACATATAAGTATGTGTGTGTGTGTGTGTGTGTGTGTGTGTGTGTGTGTGTGTGTGTGGTGGTGTGTGTGTGCGTGCGTGCGTGCGTGCGTGCGTGCGTGCGTGCGGGCGGGCGCACGCGCGCGTGAGAAAGAGACCAAAAAAAAAAAAAGAGAGAGAGACAGACAAAAAGACTGTGATGTGCGTGTTTATGTGTGTACAGAAATAGAATTTGTATGTAAAATAATTTCATGGTCTAATTTTAGTTTTTTATTTAATTAATGCATACCTCTCTCTCTCTCTTTCTCTTTCTTTCTCTCTCTCTCTCTCTACGCTTTTCTCCTTAATTTTTCTTCTAATCTAAACAGAAACAATTCATTTAGATACTCCAGCAGGTCATTTTTTTTTTCAAGTTACTTATATAACAAAAACTTCTCTATGCAGATCAACGTATACCGATTCGCAGTCTATTTAAGTGTTTAAAACGAAACACATAATTCAACTAAATACAATGTATGCGACTGTTATCAGATATAAACATCAATGTCAGCTAGTGTTATACTCTTTCTTTCTCTCTCTCTCTTTTTTTTCCGACCCTTGTTTTTTTTTCAATCTTCCCAGAGAACCCTGTCATCTCAGGCATACAAGTAGGGAATTTACATCACCATGATAAGAAGAAATAAAGACCACAAAAAACTCCATATGCATGACCTCTTCCATTTCTTTTCAGTGTCTCCAAGGCACAGAGTGAAAACCGAAAAATACCACTCAAAGAGAAAGAACGAACGAATGAACGAAAGAAAAAAAAAAAGAGAAAGGAAAAAACTAGAATAATAAACTTGTTCAAAGAAGACTCACTGCATCTGAGCAATTCCATAACAATATGTGTTCCAGCTAAGGCTGCCAGCAACTTAATACTTTCAGACTCCTTGACCCTACGCAAGCCAAAGACAGGATTGATGGAACACTTAGCTGACACCACAAGAATGACTGGAGCAATAACATGGGCAGCTTACTGAAGGCAGGGGAGTTTGTTTCCATGACCTGAGCAAGCGAGTCAGCTAAAAAGAAGAAAAATGGATTGGATGGGGGAGGGGAAGGGGTGGGAGTTGAGATGGGAGGAAGGAGGCAGGGAAGAAAAACGAAATATAATAACATTAACATAACGATGATAATAATAAAAGTAACAATAGTAATAATAATGAGAAAAAAAAATAACCAGAAAGTAACAAAGAAAACATAAAAAAGGCGAGAAAGGAGGACCTTCTAGCCAAGCAAATGTCTGGTCATGAGCCATTGGCAGAGCAGGAAGGGCAATGACCTCTCAGGAAGTGACCTCACAAGTCATAAGAGGTAATGTTGCGATGATTCATCACACGTGTTGCTCCATGCTTACTGATAGAGAAGATGAAGTCAAAATCAAACCGATGAAAGCAGGCTAATGTCGTCAGTATGAAGTAATTTTATCATGACCATGTGGCTGTTGTTGGTTGAGAGAGAGAGAGAGAGAGAGAAACAGACAGACAGACAGAGAGAGAGAGAGAGAGAGAGAGAGAGAGAGACAGACAGACAGACAGACAGAGCGAGCGAGAGAGACAGAGAGACGACAGAGAGAGAGAGAGAGAGAGAGAGAGAGAGAGAGAGAGAGAGAGAGAGAGAGAGAGAGATACTTCCTGTCACATTCCATGAAGGCAACATGGGGAGAAGTTCACTTGTGCACTTTTCCGTTTTTCGACATTTTTTGTCATGAACAGGTGGACTGCAGGCTATAAACGGTACAGGCAATTGATTAATTTCATTATTTCTTTGTTTATTTACTTATACACTTATTTATCCATTTATTTACTTATTTACTTGTTTATTTAGTTATTTATAATTGGTTTTGTTTATTCTCTTATTCATTTTAGTTCTGCGTCACCTTTAAGTTGCCTGACTGGATTGGTGGTCTCAAAAATAAGGCGTCTGCCTCAAAACGTAGAAGGCCTAGGTTCGAATTCAAGTTTGAATGGGGATTTTCTTCTTCCTCTAATGGACAGTGAACGGTGGTGTATGTGATAGTCATTCAGATGATGATGCCATCCTGGAGACAAAAGTGCACATCAAAAAAATTTTTTTTTTTAAAAACCGTCAATCATGACAAAACTTTGTAGAGGGAAAAATCAACTGTACACGATAAATATGCATAAGACACAAGTGGCACAGAATTTTTTTTTTTTGGGGGGGGGGGGGGTGACACATCCTCCTTAGGGAAATTTATCTCCAGCTTTGCACAGGAAATAAGTTATGACAGGATAAGCACATAAACTGGTGTTAAAAAAAAAAAAGCCACCTCTAATGAAAAAGAAAATGTAACATGTAACTGAATAAATTTTGCAATTTTTAAGCATTCTGCCAACGGTAAATAAATAAAGGAATATGTCAGGGAAATATTTGCTTTTTTTTTTTAACATTTCTGCTACATGCTTAAAAAGAGGGTAGGCCACGACGGTTAAGAAATTGCTATTAGCACAAACGGATAAAAAAAATCCATGCTGACACGATAAACGTTTTAACTCTCTCTCTCACTTTATTTTTTCTCTTTCTCTGCCTATTTCTCTCTCCTCCCTCCCTCACTCTCAGTCACACACACACACACACACACACACACACACACACACACACACACACACACACACACACACACGAGCATGTTTTGAACACTCACTCGTTCGTATGCGCATGTGCACACGCATACACACGAATATGCGCGCACGTGCTCACACGTTTTCTCTCTCTCTCTCTCTCTCTCTCTCTCTCTCTCTCATACACACACACACACACACACACACAGAGATATAGATAGATAGATAGATAGAGACAAACAGACAGACAGACAAACAGACGTGCGGTGTATAAACACACCACCTGATCTGCTTCTTCCTAAGCAAGCCCGCACACGCACACACACACACACGCAAACGCACACTCTCACTTACTTTACCCTCATACTTGTACAAACACCACCCAACTTACCCTCAGTTCCCACCACCACCACACACACACACATTCACATACACACACTACACTCTCACACACATAATCTAAACGTTCTAAACTCTTCGATCTTCTGCGAAGGTCCTGCCGAAATGATACACGTCCCACGGGAGACAATCATGGACTACTATAAGCAACCCTAAAAATAGAAGCTGTCCCGTCATCCATTTCGGAGATCACGTGACCACGGCTGACCGCTCCAGTCAGAGAAAACAAGGCAAAGTCGTGTTGCTTTTGTCGTGGTTACTTCCCTTCTCTATGTAGGGCTTTCTGTGTTGATTAGGTCTGTTTTGTTGTTTTAGGTGGATCACAAGGACAGATTGATAAATAGTACAGAGAGAGAGAGGCAGATAGAAATTTATCCTCCTCCTGGAATCGAACACACGCATCCGAGGTGGTCTGGCGTCTCGAGGCCACGTCACCGTTGCGACGGATGTCTTAACCACTTAGCTATGGTCACAACATGTAGGGGAATTTTTAGGCTTCATTTTTGTTCTTTCTGGTCCACGTCCAGCTGGAACTATTTTCTGCTACTTATAGGGCTCTCTCTCTCTCTCTCTCTCTCTCTCTCTCTCTCTCTACTCCTCTCCACACACACACACACACACACACACACACAGAGAAATCGAGAGCTGTTTCATGAGGTCACTGGCTCATGTTCCTATCAAGTAATCAACCCCATTGCTCCAACCTCTACGGCAAGGACTTTAGTTTGAAATCCAGATTTCCTCAAGTTGATGGCTAGACCGGCAAACTTCTCAGACTTGTAGATATGGGCTTCCTCCATCCTACTTTCATACAGTACAGTGAGCTCGATCAGGATCATTTGTTTCGATGAATTAAATGGAGAACAATGCTGGTCTCATGCCACACTTGCTGACGATTTCTGGGTGTTTTTACCATTGTGGAAGATCCGCTATATAATCCCAGTAGCCCGCTCCATCCAGCAGACCCCGCTTACATGCTCTGGGTGTCGCACCTTTTTAGGCCAGCATTTGCTGTCTCCTGCCGTGTAGAAGGTTCCGGTGGCAATTTTCCCCCCTTGTAGTACTGATCACATGTGCGATCTCTTGAAGCGCTTGACTGTGCCTCCATGTGTACCTTCCTTGGGTTAACGCTATCTTCAATGACCTCAGGACATGTTCCACTGTCTGTCTGCCTTGGCAGAGCGGGCGAGCAGATTATCTATTTCCCCCATTTCACCAGATTAGCGTTCAAGGGCAGGAGATCATACGCAGATCTGAGGATGAAACCGATTATGAGAGGAGCCATATGCCACAGGTCCTTCCAGCTCAGGCTTCTTTGGAGCGCACTTTTCCCCAAGTCGTCCACTGTCCTGTTGGCCTTGCTGGACTGCCTTCTGGAGTCTTATGGCGTCCTCTTATTTCTTCATCTCTTGTATAATCATGCCTCTTTTTGTCTTTCCGTTGAACTTTGACCACCATGTATATACACAGGGTGTACAGTCATTGCCAGGGTAGATAATTCCTATCAGTCACCAACTGCCAGGGTACATAATTTCTATCAGTCACCATCAGGTTTTGACAGTTTGTCCAGAAGGACTACCATTCTCAACAGTTCCGGTGGTACTGCCGACTTCCACCTCTTGTCCCGATTTAACGACAATTTCGTCCACTGTCTGTGCATTTCTTTCACGCGTCGCCATATCTGATCGCCGACTGCGTTGCCTGAAATATCAGGAAACACATTATGTATCACACATCATCTGTACTTTTGTCACTGTCCCTCCTTAATACATCAGTGTGCTTTTCTGCTGTAGCGAAATTTGCATTTGTATGCTTAGTTGTACTGAGGAGAGAGAGAGAGAGAGAGAGAGAGAGAGAGAGAGAGAGAGAGGAGAGAGAGAGAGAGAGAGAGAGACAGACAGACAGACAGAGACAGACAGAGAGACAGAGACAGAGAATTAGACAGAGACAGACAGACAGAGACAGAGATACGGTGGGAGGGAGGGAGAGAAGAAAGTAAAGAAAGAGAAACTGATACACGCATTCTTCAAGCGATACAATTCATATTCTGTCTGTCTGTCTGTCTGTCTGTCTGTCTGTCTGCGGACACACTGTTATCGTATTCTCATTTTTTTGGCCAAGATTTCAGACAGGCCAAAAGGCTAATTGGGCTTCAAGGATAGGGGGACCTGGGGAATAAACCTATCATTCCAATATATTTATGCAGTGGGCGAATGTCCTGCTCTCAATGATTTTCAACTGCCGTGGGATCTTTTAATGTGTGCAAGCCAGAAGACACACAGGTCCGACTCTTTTTTCTTTTCTTTTCTCTCATTTCCTTCCAAAGGACTAGACGTTCAGCTCGATTTTCCGGTCGAACAGAGGAGAATTGTCGAGGCCTCAGTGGGAACGAACCCTGGAACCTCGAGTTCAGTTATTGTGGCAGGGGACATCTAAACCATTTTGCCACTTTCCTCCATCATCTGTATTACCACCAATTTCGTTATCATAGCATTGTCCAATTATTCCCAGATTCTGTAGCCAGCTACTGTGGGTTGTACGGTTGTTGGATAGCCAAAATGCAGCGTAGCAGTAATGACGTGGGAATGGACCTTCGTATGTTTTGTGTATTTTCGCATGATAGGTGACTAAATAAATACAAAATAAAGAAGTATGTACGAGATGGAAATAACAATTAACAGTAAATACATGTATATACCCACATGCCCGCTCAGCATTGCCATCAGATCCAACCAATGAGAATGTTCCTTTCTTTAAATGGGCAGGCCCTGTATGGACCCAAATGATGAAAATCGTGTTACTTAACACAGACCAGATGTGACCAATGTGATAATGGACATAAACAAAATCTGATCAGTAAAACTGTGTCACACTCAGAAACTGGCACAAGGAAAACATTGCCAACGAGGTCATTCCTTCCTTTTTTTTTGCCAGTCAGATCTGACAAATAAGCCAATATCTTCCTTAGCGCAGACAGTCAGGTCTTGAAGCGTGGAGATGTGATATCATGGTAGGGGGTCGTTGTGCGATGGTAAGATCAATGCCCATTTGCACCATCAGCTCTTAGCAGGGTACGAGTGGGAGAAAGAAAAGATTGGGGGAGGATCTAATGCCTACTATTTGACATAGACCTGCTGGTGTCTCCCTAGCCATTGGTCTCCTGCTAACGACAAACAGATCACCCCTCCCCTTCACTCCTACACCATCCCACCATCATCACCATCAACATGACTACCACCATCACCATTACTGTCATTGTCCTAACCACCAACCATTATCACCACCATTCTCAATTCCCTCATCAAGGCAGACATCAGTTTCATCATCGCTCTGTCAACTAGTGGATAGAGTTTGGCGTTCATTCAAGATGGATTCATAAATTATGAAGTTCTACTTGTGCTCCACTAAGATCTGCTGGCATGTAGATTTCAGACTCCTCGAGCAAAAGTTAAACCCTGTGCGTTGTAAGTCTTTGAAAATGGGCAGGTTTGGGGACTCAGGGGTGAGGGAACGTAAGTGGACACCATAAGAATGATTAAAGCATTAAGTGAGCAGCCAAAAAACAGTTTTTAAATTGTGGTCTGCGATTCGTTTGCAAGCCTGCATCAATTTGCCAGCACCCCCCCCCCCCCCCCCTGTGCAGATGTCCTGGGCTCTTTTAATATAAATAATATCCCCACCATCTGGAAATTCTGTACTAGAAGCTTCCTCTTGTCTGTAACGTTCAGTGTTTCTGCCTTGCTCCCGTGCATTCTATCACGTCTTCCTGACATGTTACGCTTTGCTGGAGCATTCACCTTTGTATTCTTTCTCGTAGGATTGGTAAGCAGCACACTACCGACTGCACTTTTGGCTCTAATAAAATGTGATGTGCAATAACAATTTTAGGTAGTTTTGGCCAGTTTATAATTTATGATTATTATATATTTCAGTGTCCTTAGTGATATTTGCATTTGTATTTAGTTTTGGGTTTTACACACACACACACACACACACACACACACACACACACACACACACACACACACACACACACACACACACACACACACACACACACTGGTGATAAACTGGTAGGAATGGTCAGCGCCAGTCAGGGATATGTATCTGTATAGTATGTGCGGGGATACAACGATATATGTACTTAATTTTATTTAATGTCATTTAAACAAGGTTTTGTGTACATTCTAAGATAGTTATAGCCCTGACATGGCCCTTCGCAGTCGGACCGACTTTGAAAAAAAAATTATATTTAGTTTGCCAGTATAGGTCCTCCGCAGGTCCTTGTGTCCGTTTACGTGCAGATGCTCAAACCATTTGGTTCACTGTTGTGTGATATACTGGCCAACGGGTGTTGTTAAGATTATCCCTCGGATCTCTTTGTCTAATTTTGTCTCTTCTGGTCTTGCCCGCTACTCTCCTCAGAGTCTCATCTCAAAGAAGATCATCTTTACCTTCAAGGGATTTGTTTAAATTAATGTTCAAGTGCGGTACTGGCAAGTCAGTGTGCGTTCAAAGAGTGAAGTGATAGGCCTGACTTTTGTTTCCATAGGGATCTTGGGTATTTAGAGGAGACGAAAGTAGTGTGTGTGTGTGTGTGTGTGTGTGTGTGTGTGTGTGTGTGTGTGTGTGTGTGTGTGTGTGTGTGTGTGTGTGTGTGTGTGTGTGTGTGTGTGTGTGTGTGTGTGTGTTGTGTGTGTGTGTGTTTACAGCGGCAGACAGACAGACCGACCGATCAAGTAGGTATTGTTGTAAAGACATATTCAATGAAACTAAATGCAACAATCAATAATAAACCTATTTCTTAAGGTAGATGTAACATCTCTCTGTGGGGTTTGGGTGGGGACTGAGCGAGTGGTGTACGCGTGGGTGTATAGGAATTGGTTTGACACAGTTGCCCCCCGCCACCCGTCTTCCTCTCTCTATGTAGCAAACATCTATGACTAAGACAGATGTAATCGAACCTAAAAGTACTATTTTCAGAGGGTTTTTTTCCCGAATACGTTAATACGCTCTTCGTGTGATCCTTCATCAATCTGTTTGTCTTTTGTTTTCTTGAGCGCGCGCACTGTGTGTGTGTGTGAGAGAGAGAGAGAGAGAGAGGAGAGAGAGAGAGGGGAGGAGGAGGAGAGGGAGAGAAAGAGAGAGAGAGAGAGAGAGAGAGAGAGAGAGAGAGAGAGAGAGATGAGAGAGAGAAGGAATGAATACAGTTCAATCTACTGCCATTTATCTATTTCTGTCGTGATCTTTCCTATCTTTTGTCTTTCTTTCTAATGATGTTCCTTCCTTCTTCTTTCTTTCAGTGGTTTCGTTTTCTTTTCTGTTTTGTTTGTTTGGTCGACTGTGTTTGTTTTGTTGGTCTACCATGTTTTGTTTCCATTTTTCGGTTGTTTTTGATTTTGTTTTGTTTTGCTTTGCTTTGTTTACTGCATTTAAACTTCAAAATTCATGCTGCTTCTGGAAGGAAAATAACAATCTTAGATTCTCTAATGGATTTTTTTCTCTCATGGGGGAGCGCCGGAAAACAAAACCACACAAAAAAGAGGATATCACTCGCTCTTAGCGTCTGTCACACTATCATAATTCCGTTGCTTGGGAACAGGGGAGATAACCTTTCTTAAACGTCAAGCTGTCGACATGTCATGGAAAATGTCATCGCTATAGAAAATGTGAAATCAAGCAAAAGGACAACAACAAAAAAGCGAGGAATAAATGGAAAGAAAGAAACAAAGAAAGCAAATGAAGGGGGAAAAGAAGGGGACAGATACACAAGCTACAAAAAAAGTGAAAGGAAGGAAGAAAGACAAATCAAATCACATTAGATAAAATAGGCCAGAAAGAGGCAGAATAGACGACTACAAAGAAAATATAAAATGAAAACAAAATATATTTAAATAAAGGCGGCTTTCTTCCTCTTGTTCCTTTCGTTTGTTCCTTAATATTTATGAATGGGAATAAAAACCATGCCAGTCAACTTTTCTAAAAAAAATTTCAAGACAGTGGCATGCGTTGTTTCGTGTGTATGACTTGGTGAATAAAAGACCCACCCACGTTCGATTCTTGGTCCACTAGATTCTCAATGGTGTTCTGGATGCTAGTCTCTCAGATGAAGTCTCGTGTGCAGCATGCATTTTTATCTTTTAATCATCGAAAGTCCGTTGTTGAACGTTGGCCTTCTCCAGTTGCTTCCATTCACTTCGTTCCAGCGGTTTTGCTCTAAGTTCTTATCAAATGCATCTAGGTCCTCTCTCCATCTAGTTTCGTCTTCCTCTACTGCAAGTGCCGTCTTTTGGTAACCAGAACGTGGTTTTTGTCTTGATCAGAGTTGTAAGTGCAAATGTTGAGCTTCGCAAGTTTGCTGGGCGGGTGTCGCCTTTGGTGCGCACCATCCCTACCCGCGGCAGGTGGTAAGGTTGGACCTTTGTTTAGATCGATGACCCAACAAGAACGGCCGTTTTGAGTTTGGTTTTGTCCTGCAAGGGAAGGACTGCGGCCATACCCTGCTGCACTGGCCCTAGACGAGTTGGCAGGGGGGAAAGAGTTAGCTCAGGGTTTCCTCCAGCTGGCTGCTGGGCTCCACCCGTCACCAGACAACGCCCAGCTTCTTACTCGAGAACTCGGTGGCTTCCGGGCCCCTGCGAGTTGTTGAATGAAGTATGCGTGGAGGTCCAATCCCAAACAGTCCAGCATGCATTTAACGCACGTAAATGATTCCATAGCAGAAGACAGAACTATCACTGGCAGAAATGCTGTAGAAAACAATCCACTTATACAGTAAACAGAACTACGTGTACATAGGGAAAAATGGATGGCACTTGTACTATGGTGGCGTGCTTTCTGAAGAACCCAGCCTGCATCTGACATGGAAAACTTCCACAAAGAAACAAATCAAAAACGAAGAAAACAAAACTAAAATCTGACAAAAATTGAATGTTACGTGATAACATTTATGTGCGTTAACTCGTGCTTGCGTGGATAAGTAACTTCTCTCCAAGCAAACAAAAAGTATCACTGGTGCAGAGTATTAATTCATTGCTCTCTCTCTCTCTCCCTCCTCTTTCTTCTCAGTTCAGAGTGGGTTTGAAAGGGGACTGTATGGAAACAACACAATAAAAGAACAAAAACAAAAAAACTAGATGAAAATTAAACGGCAACAAACGAACGCACGACAAATGCACGCACGCACGCACGCACGCACGCACGCACACACACACACCCACACACCCACACACACACACACAGGATGGTGAGTGACGTCAGAATTCCTGTCCATTTACTAATTTACAAAGGAAAAGACACTAGACAGTCTCTGAACACCGTGCATGTCGACTATGCTTTTTTTTAACTTTAATCAAAACAATAAACAAAAACAAAACACACACACTCAGAATAAAACAACAACTTTAAGAATACAGAATGCTAATAGAATACAGGGAAAAACCCGAGATGGTAAAACGATTCCAACAACCCTTCTATTTATTTTAAAAAAAAAACATTTACAGAAAATCCAGATGTTTGTATTTACTAAAGTCACTACGAGCTTGAAAAGGCTTTGGTCAGGAAAAAGACTTGACAAGTACAGAGTGCAATGAACAGTGGAAATTTTAGGCACATTTTTTCTTAGTCCTTGTGACCTTGATCCAGGTTCCTTATTTTCCAGACTTATGCTTTCGAAAGTCCTCGAAGTTCTAACACTTGACCCAAATTTGGTAAAGATCCATACGCAAACAACTTTAAATTAAATTTTGCTAAAATTTTCTGTCAAAGTTACACACACACACACACACACACACACACACACACACACACACAGACCGAGACAGATAGACAGACAGAGGGGGCAGGGGGAGAGAGAGGGAGAGAGAGAGATAAGCACTACAATTCCTGATATGAAAACACCCTCTTCTTTCAGGGAGATTGGACAAAGAAATAGAGAATGAGTAAAAATGAATGTGAGGTCATATACCACTGCCTATTTATTTACGCACAAAAAGAATTGAAGGCGGCCATCTGAACATGCCCTGGAAAATGTAAATATCGGTTGCATGCATTGTATTAACAAAATCACCTTCTGTCACAACAACAATGTGGCCTCCATCTCATAGCAGCAGTATTTTTTCTGTGTTAATTTGATTTCCTAAGAGAAAGAAAGAATGAATAAATGAAAGAAAGCGATAAAGAAAGAAACAAAAAATAGAAGAAGAAAAAAGAGAAAGGAAAACGTTTCAAACCGGCTCACGCGCGGGCGCCCGTGTGTGTGTGGGGTGTTGGTGTGTGTGTGGTGTGTGTGTGTGTGTGTGTGTGTGTGTGTGTGTGTGTGTGTGTGTGTGTGTTGCTATGTGTCTGTGTGTCTATGTATCTGTGTCTGTGTGTGTTAATGTGTCTGTGTCTGTATGTCAATGTATCTGTGTGTTAATGTGTCTGTGTCTGTGTGTTAATGTGTCTGTGTGTCAATGTATCTGTGTCTGTGTGTGAGCGCGTGTATGGGAGAGAAAGACAAAAACTGACAGAGAGAATGAGGGAGAGACAGAGACAAGAGAGAGAGAGTCAGACAAATTAAACTCAAAATTTGTACAGTTGTCTTTTTAAAAATCGAAGAAATTATGGACACCACGTGTGTGTATGGGTGTGCCCTTGTGCATGCGTGGATATGGGTGTGATTGTGTGGGTGTGTGGCTTCATGTGCGTACACCCCTACACACACACACACACACACACACACACACACACACACAACACACACACACACACACACACCACACACACACACACACGCACGCACACTAACACCCACCAAACACACACGGATTCATGCCCATGCCAAAACGACTCCCACGCGTGTTGTATCAATTGACGTAAGTCGTCTAAGACCCCCAAGTGTCTGCTGAGATGGCCTCCGTGATCAACCATCCAATGACCTTTGCCCCTGAACGTCACGCTGGGAGCAAAGGATTGTGATAGAAGTTATAAGTCTTTGTCTACGGTCATCCATCGGCCCATTCTTCTACTTCTTACACTGCTGCACAAATCTAATCTCTCGCTAGGATGAATGTCTTGGTGGTTTTAGAGGTCAAGTGTTTTGGGAAAGGAGTTTACTAGGTATTGTTTGTCGTTTTGTGTGGGCATGTGTATCATGGTGGGTGTTTGGGGGTATGTGGTGGGCGAGGGAAACGTGGTGTGTGGTGTGTGTGTGTGTGTGTGTTCGTTCGTTTTGATTTACGTCTTTCACTATAAGTGATTGTGTGTGTGTGTGTGTGTGTGTGTGTGTGTGTGTGTGTGTGTGTGTGTCGTGTGCGTGTGTGTGTGTGTGTGCACGCGCGCGCGCATATGTGTGTATGTGTGGATATGTGTGTGATGTGACAATTCTTCACTGGACGGCTTATTCCACACTCACTGACAGAACTGATGGAGGTCACAGTCAACCTGATGGAATTCGGGCTAACGTCGTCAGTTGAAGATAATGTTATCATGGCCATGTGGCTTTGTTGACAGAAAGGGAGAGGAAGGAAGGAAGGGAAGGAATAGAGAGGGCGGGAGAGGGAGGGAGGGGAAGGGAGAGACATATTCTTACAATCTGCCACTCACTGAGTTATGGCATAATGTCTATGACGCCCAACTGAAGCAGTGAAAGATGCTAATTCAACATCTATCATGGTGCCAGCATGCAATACTTTTCCAGGAATGTGGGTGTATTGACAAAGACGAGAGCAGGTGACAGTAAATCACGATACTTTACTCTCTAACAGTACACCCCCACAATGCTGTATGCATGGGTGGGAGCAAAATTTTTTTTGCTATACTGAAAAAGTGAAGCCAGGGTCCAGGGGCCGGCGGAGGTCCCTGGTGGGGTGCAGGGGCAACGCCCCACTAGGGGGTCTGGGGGGCAACGCCCCCCATATGCTGAAGAAAAATTAATATGCCCGGTCGCTTCAGAGCCTTCTCGTTGCATCTTAAAACACGGAACGGACGATTTAATTCGTCTTTCTCCTCCATCCATTCACTTCTCCATTTATTTTTCAGCAATTTCTTCAAGTCACAGTCGACTTTTCGTGCCTGTGCTTCGTCACTGATGAGCTCCATCTTAAAACATGCAATACTTTCGATCTTGTACTGTAACACGAGTTGAAAACAAAGATGGCGGAACACAAACCGGAAGTGTTTTATTTTAACACGGGTAACGCAAATATCTGGATCGGAGTTTTGGAGAATAACCAACCAACAACAACAACAAAAAAAAAAAAAAAAGCTATACGGAATTCCGTATATATACGGAAGGTCTCCCACCCATGTGTATGTACAACTCTTCGTTATTGTATGTTTGTATTTCTGTCTAGTCTCGAGCGATGATGACTTAGCAACGTCCTTATCTTCTTCTTACATCCACCATCTGCACGGGCAGGCCACATATGACAGTGAATGTGGCCTTTTTTCTCTCTCCAGTTCCTGTCGGCTGTTATGAAGCTTGGTCAGCTGAGTGGTAATCGGCCATACCTCCTGTTGCTCCACTTTGATAGAGGCGACACTGCTGCTATACCTGGACCCAAATATCAACACCGACTCAGGCAACGAGAGGGATTTCTGGACTTCGTCATTTCTATCATGAGTATGTGAATAAACCTCAGGCTTCTAACAATACGTACAACGCATAAGGCAAAAGAGATGAAGATACGTTTCTAAGCATCGTTAGGCGTATTTGTGATGCGAACTCCCATCTCCTCTACTGGCTGCCGATATATTTTGGGTCAGAAATTATCTCCACCTTACCACCACCCCCAAACAAACAAAAACAAAAAACAAAAGAAAAAAAAAGCGCCCGACGTCAAGTTCTCACGCCTCATGAGGTCCTGATCGTCTTATTCACCAACGATTTGTGGGTCATTGAAACTTTCATTTCTATTAAAACGTTTTATTTATTTGCTTTTTTTCTTCTTTCTATCTATATTTATTTGTTTATTTATTTATTTACTTATTTTATTTCTGAGTCCCTTTCAAGTTGCTTGACTGGATTTGTGGCCTCACAATTAAAGCGTCTGCCTTGGACGCTAAGAGGTTCTAGGTTCAAATTCACGTTTGAACAGGAGTTTTCTCCCCGTCCCCACTGCCGAGATAGTGAATGGTGATCTGGGCAATAGTCTTTCGAATGAGATTGCGATGTTATATGTACAAGCATCATTCAAAAACTGTAGTAAACATCAACGTTCTATGATATTACCCACATAATAAGAAATGGGTCACGCTGTTCTATGGCGACACATCCTCACTGGGGAAAGCATCTCAAAACTTTGCACAAAATAAGCATATGAACTGGTTAAACAAAAGCGTCCACCTACAATGAATAAGAAGAAAAAGAAAACAACTGAAAAAATGTTTGCAACTTCCTACATTTCGCCATAGATAAATAAATAAAACGAATACACGTTTGCATCTTTTTACATCTCCGCCATCTACGGAAAAATATGTGGTCAGCATCAATTAAGAAATTGCTGTTAGCATCAACAGATAAGAAAAAATTCTTGTAACACGATAAATGTTTTAATTCTTTCCTTCTCTTTCCATCTCACTCACACACACACACATATTTTAGTTCTCTCTCTCCCCCCTCTCTCTCCCCTCTCTCCCTCACACACACACCACTCTGCCTCGTCCCTTCACCATTCCAACCCTAACAAACAAACACACACACAATACACACACACACACACACACACACACACACACACACACACACACACACACACACACACACACACACGATCGCAACATCCCAAACCCTTTGATCTTTAGTGAAGAAGGCTCTGCTGAAATGATCTATGTTCCACGGGAGGCAATCACGAACTACTATATATAAGCAACCCTAAAAATAGAAACTGTCCCGGCTTACATTTCTGAACTCACGTGATCATAGATGACCTCTTCAGTTAAAGAAAACAGGGCAGCGTCCAGTTGATTTTTTTATCTCCCCCCCCCCCCTTTTTTTTGTGCGTGCGTGCTTGTGTGTGTGTTTGTGTATGTGTGTGTATGTGTGTGTGTGTGTGTGTGTGTATACAGCTTTCTGTTTTGATTAGGTGTGTTTTGTTGTTTTAAGTGGTCGAGCGAGCGAGCAGGCGAGAGAGAGAGAGAGAGAGAGAGAGAGAGAGAGAGAGAGAGGATGAGAAGAAGAAGAAGAAAAAGAAGAAGATGATTTATCTTTTCGGGAGCAATGATATAAACTCAATGATATTTTAATCTAGTCTTCGCCTAAAGATCGTCTTCGATAGAAATGCACATACTTGTAAAGAATCTACATTAATGCAAATAAACTATCACAACATAAAGGATCAAAATAATAAGAATATTGGCAAGTTGGGGAGGAGGAATAGAGAGAAAGAGTAAACTGTTGTAACGTGTAAGAACCTTCAAAGGAACCATTATTAATTCTGTTACTATTCCAAGAACGAATTTCACGAAAATACAAGTGCTGACACCAAGTGGAAAACCTCTAATAAAATTTAATATGCTAAACAACAACAGTAATCTAGAAGTAGTATAGGCAGGCAGAGACGGACTCTGTGTGTGTGTGTGTGTGTGTGTGTGTGTGTGTGTGTGTGTGTGTGTGTGTGTGTGTGTGTGTGTGTGTGTGTGTGTGCGCGAGAGAGGAGAGAGAGAGAGAGAGGAGAGAGAGAGAGGCGTGACGTCACGTTGTTGGTGAACGTTGCTCGATTCTTGTATCATGGATTGAAATCATATATCAAGTAAGCTAGACAGGTTGGAGGGTAGAGGACTGAATAAAGCGCGATCCACTGATCCCACGGGACTGGGGGGTTGGGCACTGGGACTACCGACTATTCCGGGAAAGAAAACCTTACAGTAACAGTACACAGAAGATTTCAACACAACTATGCCTGGTGGAGTTCTCGGAAGATACTCAAACGAATATCAATGTCGACAGGAGAAAAGGCCACGGGATATCCTGAAAGTGAAATGATGAATTAGGATGGATTCATACAACATGAAACACGCCAGACAGTCAAGTTCTGGATGCTGCCTTATGGACATCATAACTTTAATATTGACAATAATGTCAGTCTGGCTTTCGTGAACAATGGGGTTTCCACTATGCAAGAGTTGCGTCCCTTCGATTATGAGCGAGCGTCTGTCACAATTATGGCACGAGAGACAGAGACGGAGGAGACAGAAAGAAACAGAGACCGAGACAGCGCGCGCGCGTGTACGTGCGTGTGCGTTTGTGTGTTTGCTCGTAGGGAATTTTTAGGCCTCATTAAGTTCGCTTTGGTTCCTCATCGACCAGATCCAACTGGAACTCTTTCAACTGTTTCCACCACTGCCTTTAAGGGTTATAGTCCTCTCTTTTCCAGAAATCGAGTGATGTTTCATGAGATCACAGGCAGATGTGCTTACTAATCCTTTGCTCCAGCCACGTTGCTGGCTAGATTGACATACTTTTCAGTCCGCTGGCTAGACTGGCATACTTTTCAGTCCGCTGGCTAGATTGGCATACTTTTCAGTCCGCTGGCTAGTCTGGCATACTTTTCAGTCCGCTGGCTAGATTGGCATACTTTTCAATCCGCTGGCCAGATTGGCATACTTTTCAGTCTTGTGGATATGGGTTTTCGCCTGGCATACTTTTCAGTCTTGTGGATATGGGTTTTCTCCATTCAACGTTCGTACGACACGGTGAATTTGATCAGAACTATTTGTTGTAATGGGATGGAGTCATTTATCTGGTCTCATGCCACTCTTGCTGATTACTTCTGGGTGTTTCATCAGTTTTGAAAGATCTGTACATTCCCAGCCATCCGCTCCATTCAGTAAACCCTGCTCCATGATCCAGGTATTACAGTATTTCAGGCCACAATTTGCTGCATCTGGCCACAGTTAATATTGAGTCCACTGGTCTACCAACAGAAGCAGCCAGCCCGAAGAAAAAACAAACAAACTTAACACAGAGAACTACTACGCTATTCTGAATGCCTATAGGCAGATGAATAAAAGCGTACATGACCATGGTTTGTAGATAAAGTAGTCCCCGTGAGAGCGTGCCTAAAGGACCACAGAGCGCGAAAGTAAGAATGGTGTTAAGTACTTTTCCCGATGCACAGTATAGTTACCAGTGCGTTGGAGTTCGTAGACGTTTCCTTAGGCGAGGTACGTAGACAAGGAATATAATACTGTTAGCAAGTTTAATCATATCTTTAGTAATCCTATACGACAATGATGAGAATCACACTGATGTTGGCGACTGTGGGGATGATGACGATGATCATGGTGGTGATGATGATCATGATCATCATCACAATTAATCAGCACCATGATCATGGTAATGTCGATGGCGAGGGATGATAAGAAGAAGGTGGGCGACGATGCAGACAACGATAATGGTGATGATAACATAATGATGGCGAAGACGACAGGTATCGTATCGATCACGATACTGACGATGATGGCAACAATGACGATAATGACAGACACAATAAATCATCGCACAAATCCGCGTAACAGCAAGCACAACTCCAAGAACGCAGAACACACAAACAGGAACCCAAACAGTGATAAACAAGTCACTCACTGCGTCCTCTTTGCCTTTGAATGCGAGGCCCCGAGCTCCCCAACCGTCACTTCCAATCCAGGCAAAGTTGTCGTCTGCTCCACGTCTCCCCACGGCCTTCATTAGCTCCCCTACCTCCTGGTCCGACCCGAACATAATCACCCCTGAAAACAGATCAACAAAGAACAATCATCATCATCGTCGTCACCATTGCTATCGTCATCGTCGCCATCATCCTCATTGCCGTCATTTCCGGCATCAGAGCGATAGTGGGCCGCTCGAGCGCTCTCTTCTGGCTCCTTAACCAAGGCTTTCCAACAGTTTCAGTTTCAATTTCAGATTTCAGTTTCAGCTTCTCAAGACGACGTCTCCGCGCTCGGAACAAATTTCACGTGCACTAACGTCACAGGTGCCATGTGTATAGTGACCTAGCACAAGCCTTAAGCCTGCACATAAACCCGTGAGTTGGCCAGGTCCTGGGGCCCAACCTAGCCTATGTTTTACCTTGTCTATATTTTATACTGATATTGTATCAGCCTATCACTGAAACAGTCTTGGTTACATGTAAATGTATGGTCTAATCCTGGTCAAGATTTATTATTAAACAGCTCAGATATTTGCTGATCTTCGTGTTCACATATACATCTCTTCGACAGATACGACGTAATCTTGTTTCAAATCAAAAGAAAAGTAAAGACGATAGTCAATTCATTCTAACAATATTCGTATCTTTTTTTTAAAAATTATCAAGAAAATCCAGATTCTCCGCTTCTTTGGGTCACAGAGATCTTGAAAAAGCATCAGGCTAACTCTTGGCGTTAAGTGAGGACAATGTAAACAACAGGGAAAACAGATATAAATAATGCCAGAACGAAGTTCCCGAGAAGGTACTGTTTTCACTCGTGCACCTTCTTTGAGTGCTTATTTTTTAGGCCTGTTAGGACAAACGAATAGTGCAACATGTCCTTATCTCATTCAAGGTAGCGCTAACCCAAGGGAGGTACACGGAGTCACAATCAAGTGCTTTAAGAGATCGCACGAGCGATTAGCACTGCCAGTGGGAAAAAACTTGCCACCAGAACCACCAACAACCTTCTACAAGGCAGGAGACAGCAAACTCTGGCCTCAAAAAGGTGTGATATCTGAAGCATTGAAGCAGGATTTATTGGATGAAGCCGACGACATATAAGTACACAAAAGACTTTCCACAACGGAAGAAACACCCAGAAATCTTCAGCAAGAATGGCATGAAACTGGACATAGTTCTCCACTCTCGTTCACCAAAAGCAATGATCCTGATCGAGATCACTGTACCCTATGAAAGTAGAATGGAGAACCCCATTATGTACAAGACTAAAAAGTATGCCAGTCTAGCCAGCAACTCGAGGAAATCTGGATTTCAAGCTTAAGTCCTTACCAAAGAGGTTGCAGCAAGGAAAACTGATAGCCACTCAGCCTATGACCTCATTAAACAGATCTCGATTTCTAAGAAAGAGAGGACTAGAGCCCTAAAGGCAATGGCAGAAGGCGCAGATAAAGATTCCGGCTAAACTGTCAAGAAGGAACAAAAATAAACTAGAAGCTTAACTTTCCCCTATACATTGTCAGTGTCTAATAGTTAGGTGGTTAAGACATTCGTCGTAAAGTTGATTTGACCTTGAGATACTGACCACTTTGGATGCACAGGTTCAAATCCAGGTAGAGAACCAATTTCCACTATAAAAAAAAAAGGCGACGCAGAGAGCATCCTGCAGTCATCGAGATAAGCGCCAAAACACCTGCTTGACAGGGATTTCTCCTCTAAGGACCTTCATCTGCCCGGCTTTCTCCATCGTTTCTTGCTGCCGGTCCATGTGACATTGGCCTTGCACCTTTTACCTTCTGAACCTATGCTTTCGCAACTCCTCAACAGTCCTCAGCTGTGACCAACATTTGGTAAAGATCCACTCCTAGAGAGCTGTAAAATCTCATAGTACATTCATGTCACTGACACACACACACACACACAATAACACACACACACACACACACACACACACACACACACACACACACACACATCTCCGGTCGATATTAGATATTTTCAGTCAAGATTAAGGGGGGAGAAGGGTTTAAAAAAACACAAGAAAAGTGAAGACTTGCAGCCACGCTGCAGTCAGACATTGATGGCTACATGTAGCATCCTGACACTCCCACCTGCCACTAAAACAACCAGGCTTTGATGCCTTATTGCTATCACTCCTTCACCCTGCTGCGGTGGCTTGACACTTTAACGTTCAAAACACTTTTGTTTATTCAAGAAGCGTAGCATTAGGCCCCATTGGACGTGTTTTAAAGCTAGTCTTTGCTACTCTCCACATACAAGCATTAAAACATAAAGGTGGAATGTATTATTTACAAGTTAAACAAAATGAAGTGAGAGAGAAAAATAAATTACAAACATACAAAGGAAAACAAAAAAGTAAAAGCATTTCAAAAAAAAAAAAAGAAAAAAAAGAAGAGTGGAGAGAGATGGAGTAGATTTTAAAGACGAAATGGCTGTGTAAAATGTTTGACATAAATGTATACAAAGACACAGACTTGTACCTCTAGGAAGTTGAAAGAGAATTTGACAGATAGACTGACTGACTGACGGACACGGTGAGGGAATGGAAGGGTCCAGAATTCATTGAAAATTTGTCAGAATCTTTTCAAGACGGATTCTTCCCATTCAAAAACTTCCAAACGCGCTCCACCCAAATCTGCCAGCGATGAGCTAGCAGATTCTTTGACCTTGCGTAAAACCCTTGAAGTTGTCAAAGTTTTGAAATGGGAGGGGAACCTATGAAACACTCAAGCTGACATCGTCAGAATGAACTTAGCAATAAGACAGTCAGCAAACAGACCAATATTTATGATGCAGGCTGAAACTTTAATGGAGATAACAAATCTGGAGTACAAGGCTATATCAACCTAGTCGCCCAAGCAACTCTCAGAAAGGCCAGTTTACTTGGTAAGAATTAACATTTGGGGAGTTGTGTATTATTATGGCGTAGAAGAAATCATGTCACCGCAGTGAAGCCCTGGGGGAAAAGATCAAGACTTACAGCCTCCTTTTCTCGAATAGAATACACAAAGGAAACACTATAACAGACCTGACATAACTAACTCAAACGGAATACTATTCCGCCTGGCTTAACTACGCTTATGAACTAATTCATCCATTAACATTAAAGGACAACAGTACATTCGTGTTGGCTGACTTCGAACTTTTAAAATTGGTTTCTTCTTTTTCTTCTTCTTCTTTTGCTCGCTGTTTACATGGTTAGGCCACATCTAGCGATGAATGTGGCTTGCTTTCAATTCTTGACAGCTGCTATGCAGGCAGATTGGTGGTCAGCAGCGTTTCTGTCAGCCATACCTCCTGTTGCTATACTCGATAGAGACGATATAGTTTCAACAGTTGTTCAGCTGTCTGGTCCTCTTGACTGGAAAGGAAGGATGGCATAGCCGTCAGCCTGAACTCGTTCATGTGTGCGTGAGCGCTGTGCGTCAGAGCTCATGTAACTTGCCGCTCTACGGACACAAAAGTAACAGCCCTTTCGTCAGTGGCATAAAGACTGATCCAATGATGCTCCTCGTCTCGCGTAGCAAATGCTATTGTCAGGCTGGTCTTCGTGGACTCCAATTTTAACTGGATGATTTACCCTCTCGTTCCCAAGAATTACGATGAGAGCGAGGATCCAAGGGATGACACTTTTTTAAAACCAGGCCAATTCCATTAAAATTTTGCACCATCAACATATAATTATCCACATCATCATCATGTGCCCTACCGCACTGCGCTGGCGATCATGGACCTCCATACGAATCTATCCCCTGTCGCTGAAAGTACATCTCCCACCCTCTGTCTTCATCCACTCTGTAAATCCGTCCAATATTTTCTCCCTGGGTCTACCTGGTGCTCTTTTTCCCTCCAGCTTTCCTTTGTAACTAGGTGCTCTAATTTCTCTTGCCTCATAAATGTCCCATAAAGGTTGTTTTTTTTCCCTAATCTTCTTTATTAATGTTCTTTTTTGTGTCTGCCCCCTTCACGACTGTCTCGTTAGTTTTCTTTGCTGTCCATGGAACTCCTACATTCTTCTTAGAAACCACATTTCAATCTTGTTCTGGCTTTGCGTGTTGACGGAATTGTGCACACAGAAACAAGACATCAGTTACTAAAGAACAAAAAGGCACATTTTCTAATAGTATGAAGCAGTCTGCGCATAGTAACAGAAAATAGTCATAAACGGTCTGAGAGATAGGATAAAAAGTAGTCTTACATGGTGTGTACAACCATGGAAACATTCCTTTGAAACTTACCTTTTCAGCTCTCGTTCATCTGAATGAATTGTCTGGTCCAAACTTGAGTCAAATGCATTCAGTGAATTGAAGGCAGAGGTCGCCATATACTCATCTACTCAAATTCAGGGACAAATGAAAAATCCCCACTGAATATCACCCAACTTGGATTGGTGTGCGTAGGTTTGTCAGGGAAAAAGAATTTTAACGGGGCTTGACTATCTTATCGACAGGCCAGGACGTTGGGCGAATGGATTAAAGAAAATGAAGCCAGTTTCACGCCTAGAATACATTTTCTTTAGCAGTTTTGGGACAGAAAAAGGGCAGCAATAACAATCACCATTCACGACTCCCACTCCATTTCTTCCCTTCTCCTTTCCACCTTGAACCCCCCCCCCCCTCTCTCTCTCTCTCTCTCCCCTTTACCTCCAGCAATCTGACCCAAAAACGAAGTTGTATATAAGGGTCTCTCACCTCTGGTAATTTAACCAACAACTAAAGTTGTGCGTAAGAGCTGATGACCTGTCCCCATAGCACAAACAATTTGCAACTAAAATTGCCGAGTTATTTTGGTCCTTTTGATTTCTTCTTTAATGCACATAGTAGCAATAACTACTACTTCTGTAGTAGGAGCAATGCATACAAAGCACCAATATTGCTGTAGTGAAAGTATGCCACACCATATGTGTGTGTGTGTGCGTGCGTGCGTGCGTGCGTGCGTGCGTGCATGCGTGAGGTGCGTGCGTGCGCGTTTGTCTGCTGCTTGTATATGTAAACGTATACCCAATATATTGTTATGTATATAAGCTTTTTTGCTTATATTTTTGCGACTTGTATGTCTCACCTCTGGCATGCACTTTCTTCAGCAGACGATCTACGATCACGTCATAGTCAGCATCTGTGGCTTGGCCAGAGTCTTTGAGCAGTTTCTCTGTCGTTGCCAGGCAGATATCGTTTTCTTTCAGCAGTTTTTCCACCTCATTGAATCCCTGCAACACACACAAACACACACACAGAATGGATACTATAGTGTATTGATATGCTATGTTGTAGTGTGTTAACTGCACTGTATTGCACACCAAAGCGACACAGGACACTCTTAAAAGGCCAACCATATTAACTGTGGCCTTGACTCCGCCAACATACATGTACCCAATTATCAATCCTAAGAGGAAGTATGCAAGGCTTTATCGAACACATACAGGTGAATGGACCAGCAAGGCAAAAAAAAAATGATAGGAAGAAATGATAGAAAACGAAGGAACAACACAGAAGCAAAGAGAGTGACAGAAATGGGGAAATTTCTAGCATAGAATTTCCTGAAGGTGAGGATACTATTTATATGAAAGAACCCCTGGCATCCCCATTGAAGTAAACTACACCTAGCAAAAAGATCAGCAGAAATAATCTAAATATTCTAAAACATGACAGAGAGAGAGAGAGAGAGAGAGAGAGAGACAGACAGAGAGACAGACAGACAGACAGACAGACAGGCAGACAGACAGACAGACTCAGACTCAAACTCATGGGTTGATTTGTTTGGCAAAAATTTGCTTTTTACAAATGGTTGAACACACAGTAGTATTTACATAAAAGCTTTTGAAGATAAGCGGAGAGAGAGGTGAAAGAAATACAAGTTAAATGAGTACACTCGCACGAGAAAGAGCTGCAAGTTAAACGAGTACATCTGCACTACTCAACATTTCACTTCACAAGCATCGCAACCCAGCTAACCGAAGGGGAAGCTATATCATCCTGCAACATACTCTTCCCATCGAAGAGTTATCGATCTTAATGACCGCCATTCCTCAATAGAAGCAATTCATCGACCTGAATCTGTTCACAACATGCACACTCCTTTCACGCTACAGCTATACAGTGCTGAAAAGCCTTCCTGTGTTGTACGCTTATACGAGCGTTAAGTCAAAACCACAGTAACATTTCAGGTCAGGTCAGGCCACCAAGTTTGCTACCAGTAACTATGTCATTTGACATTTGTTGCTTGTTCATGGTCGGGCCATCGGTGACAAAGCCAGCACCTCTAGCTGGCCTGCAAGTCGAGGAAGGTAATGAGACCCCGACAATAAAACAAGGCCTTTCAAAAGGCAGATAAACTCAGCTAGAGGCAACGGTCATCCACACACACACACAAAGAAGAAGAAGAAGAAGAAACTACTATCTTGCAGTAGTCTTCAGGGACAGAAAAAAGATAAGAGCACACATGACAGACGTCTGGAACTGAAGCCTCGAAGACAGTTCGCTGCTGTTCTCGCCACCATTCTGGCAACTACTGGCACATCGCTAGAGTTAAACTGTACTGGGTCTTGCCTTTCCATTAGACTTCATCAGCAGTGTGGAGAGGAAATCTCTTTTGTAGGCAAGAGCTGGTCTTTTATCGTGATGAATATACTTTACATAAGCAGGAGAACGGATGCAACTTAAAAGTTTCGATTTGCACACTGAAGAGGTACCTACAACCCATCCCAGCGCGTAATTTCATGATCTTTAGAGGTTGATGAATGCTATTTGATTCGATTAACATTTTAGTTAAACTACCTTGGGCTATGTCTGCCTACAGGCTTGGAGTCCAAGAGAGATCCTAGTTCCCTGGCCTAAAGCTTGTGACTCCACGTACTGACGTGTTGGAGTTTAGAGTGGGAATCTAGAGTGGGAGTTTACTCAAGAAGGATTCATGGCACTCGGACAATTCCTTACACACACCACCCAATGTGTTACCTGTTATCTGGCAGATTCTTTGAGCCTGCACACAATTTTAAGTGCTTAAAGGGCTTTGAAATGAAGAGGGGAGGAGAGGGATGAAGAGGAACTATATAAAACAATAAGCTGAACCACCAGAATGACTGAAACATCAACTGGGCAATCAACAGGGCAGGTTTTATGTTGTCGGCTGGAACTGAACACATTAGAGATCGCAAAACCCAACAGATATCAATTTGTTTCCTGTAAGCAGATAATAAAACGCATTTTCTGATGGGAAGCCTGGTCGGCGTAGAGGTAGAATTCCAGCACTACAATATGACTACCAGGATTCGAGTCGAAGAACTAATGTGCGCAGAATCCAGTTCACTCAGCAGTGAATAGGCACCCGTCTCTGCTCAAGGTTGGGGATAGTAAAGTAGAGAGGGAGAGGAAACGGGTACTGCTGATTAAGCTTTCCTCGAGAAAACTTGGTCTCTACCACCTCATTTCCTACGATCTCAGGCCAGATTTGGTGGACAATCTTGTATCCCACCTTTTATGTTATAGCGTTATTATTTGGTCTGTCAGTATCAAGCAGTGTCTGAGAGACTGAACATCGGCCAGACAACCTTTCGTCATATCCTTGTTGAAGGGTTCTCAAAAGGCATCTGCGAGCACTCTTTGGATGCAAGGCTGGTTAATTCTCGACTGCCTGATGAATGCATACACTTCGGAAGACAGACAGAGAAGAGGAGGGAGAGGAAGAGACACACACACGCAGGGAGACATGGAAACAGACAGACAGAGAATGCCTAAAACCGAGACAAAAAGCAAAAAGCATATACTATTGTAGTATTGACTGCAAGCAGATAGAAGAACGTTTCAAGGAGAAGTACAAAGGCAATTTCCGTCTGAACTTCCGTGAACCAACTTCTCCCAGAATGAACGCCATCCACTGGTCCCTTCACTGACACAGATCTCGCTGCAATAAAATTATATAATATATATATAAATAACCTACCTAGCTGAAAAGCGCCAGGTACCAATGGCATACACCTATTTGGCTTAACATCAATGATACCAACAATCATCTTTGGGCCAGGCCGCCCAAGCCACCGAAGAATTCGAAACATTTTTAGACGACTTTTCCAGTCACAGCAAAATTGCAAGCCATCAACGTTAAGTGCTCTATGAAGCTGAACTGCTATTTTAAAAACATTTCAGATTAAGAAAATAAAAGAAACAGAAATACATTGATTTTTCTATGTTAAAAGCTGAACGAAAGCGAGTAACCTCATCAACAAGGCCTTACCCTTTTCCAAAAGCAGGCCTAGGGCTGCTGACCCATCAACTCCCTAGCATGAACACCACAAAACAGCTGTCCTTCAAAGTATCTGCACTCAACAGTGATGACCAGCAGGTATGGCCAACAGCGTGATTCTCCCTCCGTCCTCGCACGACGAACAGAACAAAGCAAAAAGCAGTGGCTGACCTCAGCCCATGCTTTTGGCTGGTTGGTTTCGCTTCAACAAAGAGACAGGCCACTATATCAAACCTTACAAACTGAACTGGCCCAGATGTGATTGGGTACACCCAAATCAGTCGTGAACACGTGAAGGGGTGACACTGGATGACACTTCCGTCATGCGTTTCCCAAGTGAAGACAACCCTTGACCCTGAAGTGGCCTTCTCAATCTCCAAGCACATTCAAATGGAGAAGTCTTGCACGGACTGGAAGCCGAAAGACTCCCGGGGTCATACAGCACGTGAAGCCACACATATTTCATACTGCGCGTGACGCCACACAGATTTTATACTGCACGCGAAGCCACACAGATTAACTACAAATGTCAGCTGTATTCCTGTCCAACTTAAGACTGAAAGACATGTGCTTAGTTTTACCGTTAGAGGTCGTCTCCCACTTCAGCCTTGCAAGTCGTCTTTCATTTTTTTAAGTGTTTATCAGAATAGTGCTCGATTTGTAATAACAATGTTTTCTCTGTAACATTGAACATATAACAGATGCTGCCTTATGTGTTATTATTAGCTCTGCTAAATACCAACAAATATAAAAAGCTCAGCACAACAGAATAGTAGATCGTAGTCAAAAAGTGAACTTCATACCAGTCACGTACTGGAAGTCCTGACTTGTTCATTGATCAACATATGCATAAAGATTCATTAAATGGAAAATAAACCTGACATTACACACATTTACTGCAATTTTACTAGACAAGCAAAACGATGGTTGTCTTGTTGAATGTGCTGTACCGTTTAATGCTGTTGTTAACAAGTGCTATAAAACGGGGGGAAAATCATAGATCAGCCTCTCTATAAAGGAATCATTAATCTAATTTTTCCGTGGGATTTTAGTGATTGTTGATGGCAAATCTTGGTTGTGTACACAAGCATGTTGTGACAGACACAACTTTTAGGAATCTCTCGCTTCTCCACCCAATAAGACAAAGGAGTGTATTCTGCCTACCTGCCTGCCTGTCTTGCTCATATAAGTCAAAGCTAAACTGGTCAACACACACACACACACACACACATACACACACGCACGCATGCATGCATGCATGCACACACGCATTCACACACACACACAAGCATGCACCCCACAGACGTCTACATCCCCCCCCCCGCCCTCTCCACACACACATACGAAACAAACGAACGCTCTCTCTCTCTCTCTCTCTCTCCTCTTAGCGGACAAGTCTCTGTAGAGGGGGATGGAGACAGAATGGAGGAAAGGCGGGGGGTGACTAGGAAGGAGGAGTGTGGGGCGTTTGGGCGGATGTAGGATGTGTGGTCGATATGTTGTTGTTATTCCTCGGCATATCGTGCTATCTTGATCTACACAATACGGTGAAGCCATGTAAAAAAAAATCGGTTCCTTCGGCTGTATTTGTTCCTTTCACAGAAAAGTCACACTATAACCTTTTCCTCTTTCCGTGTAGTGTACACATTTCGTGTAAATGTGGTTTTAAAAACAAACCATGCTCGATGAAACTTGTGACGCTTTCCAGTTTGTTGTTGTGGTTGTTGTTGTTGTTGCTGCTGCTGCTGCTGCTGTTGTTGTTTCTGTTGTTTTTTAATAATAAATGTCGGGGACAAGTGTTTTGTTTTGAAAAATAAGCAGATTATAGAAATACCTCTACTTAAAAGAAAGAGTCAGAAAGCCTTGCAAAAAAATAATCCTGTGACGCCAAGATCCAGGTAAGTTGGTCACGCTTGTAAGTGCGTGCGCATTCACGGGCGACATTATAATGGTCTACATTGTTTAAATCTGTACATATGCAAAGTTGATGCTTTTCGGGTTCAAACACATGAGCACGCGTGCAACACACACAGACTCTCTCTCTCTCTCTCTCTCTCCTCTCTCTCTCTCTCTCTCTCTCTCCTCTCTCTCTCTCTCCTCGCTCGCTCGCTCACGTTACACAGATTTATTTTAACCAGGTCGGCCACACAGAAATACACTATTCGAAACCATTCTAAAAGATAACCAGGTCAGTCGCGCAGAGAAGTGTTGACTATTCATATTCATTCCAAAGACTCACCTTTCTCCTGTAAAAATTCAGTATATCAACAAAACAACATAATCATGAATCAAAAAACAGTCACCGAAATATTTAACCAAAGCACTTAGCATATATGACAAACAAAAACTAAGCTGTGCTTGATAAGTCAGTCTTTCCATTTAATTTTGATAAACCTCCAGATTAAAAAAAAAAAAAGAAGCATAAAAAATCGATTACATCTATTTCCAAATTTAAAAAATGGAGTACCGAAAAGACTCGATTACATTAAACGCGAACTGTAAACAAGAACACACAAATAGAATAAGAACGTGTATAACAAAACATGACAGGCGCATATTTTCGACCAGCTGTCCTTTGTCAAACGTAAACAAAAGACAAAGAATAAATGCACAAAACTTAATAAAGAAACCCATACTCAACCAAAGCAATTAACTGGGTATCTGTTATAAGAGTTTAAAAAATTATTTGGTTAAGTATCTAACAACTGAGTATTAGATTTTCTTTTGTTTACGCTTGAGAAAGTCCGAAAATATACGTCCGTCTTCTTTTCTTATGTTATAAAAGTGTTCTGATTTTAGTTTTGTGCTTTTCTGAACACTGACGACGCTTTCATTCATATTTACATACAGTACGATTGAACAAAGGCCATACATAGGAGTATAGTTAGAATCATGGTATAATGTGACAAACACAGAGAAGTCAAAGGCTGATCTATGCATAATCTTTGCAAATATGTCAAGGGTCCATCAAAATCAATCTTCATAAACACATCAAAATTAATGTTTACAGACACGTCAAGCGCCCCTCAAAACCATTTGCTACAGACCCATCAGGATCCATCAAAATCAATCTCTGCAGACAAGTGTAGAGTCCGTAAAAACCAAACTTGACAGACACGTCAAGGTTCCGTCAAAATCAATATTTATAGACACGTCAAGGATCAATCAATCATCAATCAGTCTTTATAGACACGATAAGGGTCCATCAAAATAAGTCTTTACAGACACGTCAAAGGTCGATCAAAATCAACCTTTATAAACACATCAAGCGTTGATCATATTACATTTTACAGACACATCAAATGTCCCTCAAAATCATTTGTTGCAGACATGTCCATCAAAACCAAGTCTTTATAAACACATCAAGCGTCCATCAAAATCAATCTTTATAGACACATCAAGATTCCGTCAAAATCAATCTTTACAGACACGTCAAGATTCCGTCAAAATCAATCTTTACAGACACGTCTAGATTCCGTCAAAATCAATCTTTACAGACACGTCAAGATTCCGTCAAAAACCAATCATCAAATTCAATCTTTACAGACACGTCAAGATTCCGTCAAAATCAATCTTTACAGACACTCAAAATTCGTCAAAATAATTCTTCCGACACTCAAGATTCCATCAAAATCAATCTTTACAGACACTCAAGATTCCGTCAAAATCAATCTTTACAGACACTCAAGATTCCGTCAAAATCAATCATTACAGACACGTCTAGATTCCGTCAAAATCACAATCTTTACAGACACGTCAAGATTCCGTCAAAATCAATCTTTACAGACACTCAAGATTCCGTCAAAATAATTCTTGCCGACACTCAAGATTCCGTCAAAATCAATCTTTACAGACACTCAAAATTCCGTCAAAATAATTCTTGCCGACACTCAAGATTCCGTCAAAATCAATCTTTACAGACACTCAAGATTCCGTCAAAATCAATCTTTACAGACACTCAAGATTTCATCTAAAACAATCTTTACAGACACTCAAGATTCCGTCAAAATCAATCTTTACAGACACTCAAGATTCCGTCAAAATCAATC
>JAPXFY010000015.1:43932865-43950365 GCA_030674185.1 Monoplex corrugatus | reverse complement strand
TAAAATATGGACATTTTTCCTGATCTTCCAGGTCAACATGTATGGAGACCTGTCCGTGCTTAAACACCAACCTTGTGTATACGCAAGCAGAATGTCAAATATGCACGCTGCAGATCCTGTAAGACGTGTCAGTGGGCCGATCTATGGAACCATGAAAACACCCAGCATACACGCTCACCGAAGGAGGAGAGTGCAGACTGTGCAGCAGTATGCCGCCTGCACAGTGCGGGTAACACAGCATGAACACCACGCATCCGAGAAAAACCTGAACGATTAAAGATCAAACGATTTATGACAATAGAAATCAGTGAACAGAAACACATGAAATTAATTTCTCGACATATCACAGAGCAGAATTTAGCGTTTCAAGAGAAAAGAGAGAACCTGAGAAGACAAGAGAAGAAAAAATAGAGGCACAGGAAGAGTAAAATAACACACAGACAGAAATGGACAAAGAAAAAGAAAACGCAAAAAATTATGCAGACGAAGCAAATAACATGAAGGCAGATAAACAGAAAAATACAAACAAAAAGGTAAAAGACGACAGGCAGACAGAAATATAGAACAAAGCACAGAAAAACGCGAGACAGGTATAAACATGCAGACAGACCAAATAGAAAAAAGAACAAACAGGAAAACAAAAAATGACTAAAACAGAAATGTACAGGTAAAACAAAGAAGAAAACAAAGACAGACAAAATATGTAGGCAAGAAAAAGAAAAAGAAGACAGACAGATATATATATAATACAGACAAAACGAAGAAGACATTACATAGGTATACTGACAATACAAAGAAACAGAAGACAGAAACATACAGACAAAACAAAACAAGACAGACATAAATGTACAGACATACCAAAGAAAAAAGATAGGGTCATACAGAAATATACAAACCAAGAAATAGACATCAGACAGAAATACACTGACAAAACGCACAAAAAAGAAGATAAACAGGCAAATACAGATAACAAAAACAGAAGAGAGAAGGACTGAAATATACAACAACCAAATATAAAGAAAAAGAAGAAACAGACATAAACAGACAAAACAAACAAAGGAAAAGAAGACTGACAGACAGAAAATATACAGACGAAAGAAAGACAGCGCCAGAGGGGCAAGAGAACGAAGGAGAGAGGGCTTCAATTTAGAAGAAGCATGTTCAAAAACAGGAAAACACAAGGGAACGTGGATTCGTTTGGGCACGGCAGTCTCAGAAGCAATTTCCGACACAAACCACGTTTTGTGTGCCAAATAATCAACATCCCAAACGTTGCGACAGCGTGATGCACAGTCTTATCCCCCCTTCCCCCGCCACCTTTATCTTGCCATATAAACACGCACGCATGCGAACACACACACGCATGCATGCGCGTTCACACACACACACACACACACACACACACACCACGCACACACACACACACACACCCCGCACACACACGCACGCACGCACACACACACACACACACTCTCTCTCTCTCTCTCTCTCTCTCTCTCTCTCACTCACTCTCACTCTCACAAAATCATGCGCACACAGACGAAGACACACACACACACACACACACACACACACACACACACACACACACACACACACACACACACACACACACACACACACACACACACACACACACACGCACACACATACAACGCACGCACTCACGGAGGCACGAACGGACACGCGCCTGCACGCATGCACACATCCACAAGCATAAACACACGTAATGCACACATGAACACATGTAATGCGCGCATAAGCACACATAATGTACGCATAACACACATAATGCGCGCATAAACACACCTAGTGCACGCATAAACACATAACGCATGCATAAACAGACATAACGCACGCATAAACACACATACATCACAACTTCCATGTGTTATAGACAATCAAAATTTTAGACCAATGTGCACACGGTCCACCTCACAAAAGCATGCACAGAGAGAAAGACACGGATAGGTGAGTATGGACGCACGCAACGCCGCAAGCACACGCACGCACACACACACACCACGCGCGCGCACGCACGCACACGGAGACAAACAGACACATTTCGTTGTGGTCTTGTTTTGCTGTCCCATGTTCTACACCGCTCCTGTGTCACAACCCCCATTCAACTCATTTTAGTTCTCCAACACCAGGCCATCAAATCCACTGAAAACGAGGCCACTATGAGAGCAGGGCACAAACAATCACAGAATCCGTAACAATTTTACACAATGCTATGGTAGGGAGAAGGGTGGCAGAATGGTTCAGACGTTCACCTGCCAATAACCAAACTCGAGGCTCCAGGGTTCGCTCCCAGTAGAGGCCTCGACTTTTCTCCTCAGTTTGACCGGAAAATCGAACTGAACGTATAGTCTTTGGTAGGGGACGAAAAACGAGTCGGACCCGTGTGCCTTCTGGCTGCGCACGCTAAATATCCCACGGCAGATGAAAATCGTTAAGAGCAGAGCATTGCCCGGCTGCCTTAGTATAAAACATTGGAGAGATAGGTTGATTTCCCAGATCCTTTCCATTGAAGACAAATTAGTCTTCTTGCCTTTCTGAAGTCTTGGTTAAAAAAAAAAGTGAATATGACTATAAATCGAGAGAGAGGAGATGGGCACCGGCCTCGTGATGCTGGCCCGGAGAAAATTTGAGGTGTCTACCACCTCACTCCCCTACCACCCCAGGGTTATGGGACTATCTATGTATCTATCTATGGGACTATCTATGTATCTATCCATGATGATAAGAGTGGGGATATCAGTGACGATGCTACGCAGTTCCATTTGAGATTGACACTGCGTGACCGGACTCCACCCTACGTTTATTTTCATACTATATTCTGGTGTCAGTCAGGCCCGACAAATACAAACATCTGCGGTATTGGTCAGGAAATGTTAACACCCTCGATTGGTAGAGTGAATGAAATTCAACTGTATGGTCCCAGTCTTTCCAACATCCCATACATAGCACGGTGAATTCTGCGTAGGAATCAGGTGGAGCCAAAACATCCCACGATAAAAATGTCTTAGGTTTTGAAGTACCCAACAAAACATATCTGCTTTCATTAGGAAGGCAAAACCACTGGAATTTTCTAGAAAGAAAAATTAAAAGCATGCAGTCGATGACTCCAATGACTGTTTCTTAATACTGTTCATCAGTTAATGAATCGACTGGCAGTTTGTAACAGCATCCACTGGTTAATAAGGAATCAACTGACTTGTTTATGAAAATACCATTCATCCGTCAATGACTCGACTGACTGTTAATAAACACCGTTCAGCGTGCAGCAAATCTGTTATTGGGTTGACTGGCAATGTCCTTCATCAACCAATGATTTGACTGATGGTTTATAAACACCATTAACCCTTTGGCTCCTGCACCCTATCCACCAACTGCAAAAATTTAACCCTTTGATTCATCACCCAATCCACCAGTTTCCTACAGCAAACTGGTGGATAGGGTGAGGGAATCGAAGGGTTAAGTTTTTGCTTTGCTAGCATTGTCGGCAATGCAGGATGCTGGTGGACAGGGTGCGGGAGTCAAAGGGTTAACCAGTCAATGAGTCATGTGGCAGCTTGTAAACATCATTTATCAGTCAGTGACTGGACTGGCTGTGTATAAACATCCAGCAATCAGCGACTTGACTGGCGGTTCATAAACACCATTCACGATCAAATCAGATCAAAGTCTCATCGTTCAGCTTACCTCCCACGGCAGAAATCGAAAAACGGTTAGGTGCATGCAGGAAGACTGCATTTGTTAAATGATTCCAGGCATGCACTGTTGAGCATGAGGGACGTGTGTACGCAAGTTGCCATGAGGCGCAGGATGCACAATTTTAAGTGAAAGAGCAAGCGAGCAAGTAAGCGAAACAAGACAGTTTTCAGCCATGAATACAAAAAAAAGAAGAAAAAAAAAAAAGTTTTAGCCCGTTTCCTAGACAGCAAGAATGTTTTCCTTTTTTCTGGCCCATATTTTGCACCACTATGTAACTAGGCCCGAACGAGCGCGTGAGCGAAAATGAGAGAGAGGGTTTCACCACGAAAACACACACACACACACACACACACACACACACACACACACACACACACACACACACACACACACTGTGTTTTGTCCAGTTTACTAGGTAGCAAGTTTTGTTGTTGTTGTTGTTGTTGTTGTTTTCCTGTCCCATGTTTTTGCACCATTCCCATATGCCTACACTCCACGTTGCTCATTTCGGCTCGTTAACAAATCTCCAAACTCACCGAAACTGAGGCCACCACGACATAAAGGGCCGCATTATCTGGGATCAGTTTTCCCAGTGCTATGATATGAACAGGGACAATAGTAATGATGCTACCGAGTTCCACTCCGATTTGAGACAGAGTGATAGTGTTGTACTTTTCACGCTTCCTTTTACAAAATGTCCTCGCGTCAGTCAGGCATGTAAGATAGTGACTTAATGATGACATACAATATGCGGTGTTAGTAGCAAAATTTCAGCAACACCTCGAATGATGAATTCGTAAAGTGGATGAGACTGGACTATGTGTGACCTTGCATTGCTTCCCATCGAGCTCATAGCATACACACACACACACACACACACACACACACACACACACACACACACACACACACACGTGTATATATATACATGTATACATACATACATTCATACATGTATACATACATACATTCATAGATACGTCTAATATCACTTACAGTGAACAGACGTTAAATCAAAGAACGAACGAACACACATACACACACACACACACACACACACACACACACACACACACACACACACACACACAAACACACGCACGCACGCACACAAATACACGTGTGTGTGTGTGTGTGCGTGTGTGTGTGTGTGTGGTGTGTGTGAGAGAGAGAGAGAGAGAGAGAGAGAGACAGACAGACAGACAGACAGAGAGACAGACAGACAGACAGAGAGAGTGTGTGTGTGCGTGTGTGTATAGACATATGGTAGTAGGCCTCCTTCGGTCATGACTGACCATGGACAAAGTACATCCGTTCTAATGTCTAGATGGGCTGTCTGCTTGGTCCAAGCAGCGTCGCCTGTGACTGTACCGACCAATGCGAGAGAGGCAGTCTCTGTCGCAGCGGTCGCATGTGTATGCTGATGCTGGTCTGTTGGCTGTCATCCCTTTTCTGCGAACTCGCTTTTCTGCTGCAGCAGCTGACAGTTTGTCCTCACCAATCCGCAGCTGTTTCTTGAGAGTAGTTCTCCAGCTGTTGCGGTCGTCTGCGAGGTCCTCCCAGGACTCAGTGTTGATCTCAAGCGCCTTCATGTCACGCTTGCAAACGTCTTTGTATCTCAGCTGTGGGCGGCCAATGTTTCTCTGCCCTGTGGCAAGCTCAGCATAAAGGATGTCTTTTGGGATGCGACCATCTTCCATGCGGCGAATGTGGCCCAACCAGCGCAGCCGACGCTGTCTCAGCATGGTATGCATGGTTGGGAGGCCAGCGCAGGTTAGGACTTCGGTGTTGGTCACCTTGTCTTGCCAGGAAATGCCAAGTATGCGCCGTAGGCTTCTCAGGTGGAAGGTATTGAGCCTTTTCTCCTGATGAGCATGCGTGGTCCACGCCTCGCTGCCATACAGCAAGGTGATGAGGACACAGGCGTTGTATACAGCCATCTTTGTCTTTGTGGTCAGCTTGGGATTTGTCCACACCCTTTGTGTGAGGCGGGCTAGTGTTGTGGTTGCCTTTCCGATCCTCTTGTCGATCTCTGTGTCAAGGGAGAGATTATCGGTGATGGTGGACCCAAGATATGTGAATTGATGGATGGTTTCAAGCTCGTAGTCATCAATGGTGATGGCTGGTGGAGATGGCGTGTCTTGGCCCAGGACGTTTGTCTTCTTAAGACTGATGGTCAGACCAAAATCTTTGCAGGCCTGGGAGAAGCGGTCCATTAGTGACTGCAAGTCCCGCTGAGTATGGGTCACAACTGCGGCATCGTCGGCAAATAGCATGTCTCTGATGAGGGCTTCACGGACCTTTGTCCTTGCTCTGAGGCGGGCGAGGTTGAAGAGCCTGCCATCTGATCTGGTCCGCAGGTGGATCCCTTCTTGCGCTGTGCTGAACGCATGCCTCAGGAGGAGAGCGAAGAAGATTCCAAAGAGGGTTGGGGCCAGGACGCAGCCTTGTTTCACACCGCTGCGTACGTCGAAGGGCTTGGAGAGGTTTCCGTTCAACTGCATCATCCCTTTCATGTTTGAGTGGAAGGACTCAATTAAGCTGTGCAGCTTGGTGAGGTCAATGAATGCCACATACAGGGGCATCCGCTGCTCTCTGCACTTCTCCTGGATTTGGCGAAGGGAGAAGACCATGTCTACCGTGGATCTCTCTGCTCGAAAACCACACTGTGATTCCGGGTAGACGCGTTCAGCCAGTTTCTGCAGGCGGATTAGGAGGACCCCAGCATAGACTTTGCCAACAATGCTGAGGAGCGAGATACCTCTGTAGTTGTTGCAGTCGCTCCTTTCGCCCTTGTTTTTGTACAGGGTGACGATCTTGACGTCCCTCATGTCCTGTGGTACAGCTCCCTCATTCCAACACTGATAGCGAACTGCGTGCAAAGGGTGCAGAAGAGAAGTCTTGCAGTGCTTGATGAGGTCTGGGGGAATTCCGTCGTTGCCAGGTGCCTTCCCTGATGCCAGGCTATCAATGGCCTTGCTGAGTTCGTCCGCAGTTGGCTCTGCGTCAAGTTCTTCCATTACCGGCATGCACTTGATGGCATCGAGGGCTAAGGGGGACACCATGTTCTGTGTGGAGTAGAGGTCGGAGTAGTGTTCCGCCCATCTTTCCATCTGTTGGCTAGGATTGCTGATTACTTCCCCAGTGGAGGATTTGAGGGGGGCGATCTTGCTCTGTGTTGGTCCCAGTGCCTTCTTGATGCCATCATACATTCCTCGGATGTTGCCTCTTTCAGCAGCACTCTGTATCTCTTTGCTGAGCTCTGTCCAGTACTCGTTTGCGCAGCGCCTGGCGTTAAGCTGAACCTTACTTCTGGCAGCCCTGAGGATTTGCAGGTTCTTCTCACTGGGTGACCGCTTATACTTGGTGAGTGCGGCACGCTTGGCCTCAACAGTGGGAGTCATCTCTGATGATTTGGCCTCAAACCAGTCGTGGGACTTCACAGTTTTCTTCCCAAAGGTGGCCATAGCAATGCGGTGCATGGTGTCTCGTAGCGTTTCCCATCTCTCAGTGGTAGAGTCTCTGGGCTGCAATGCATCGTATTCTCTCTGAAAGGCCTCTGCGAACTGTTCTACAAGATCTGGCTGAGACATCTTGCTGACGTCAATGCGAGGGTTCCCTTGTTTCTTTGAGCAGTGGAACTTCTTTGGTTGTAGCCTGATCTTGCAACATACCAGAGAGTGGTCTGTGTCGCAGTCTGCGCTGTGATAAGAGCGAGTGTGGAGAATGTTTTTGATAGCGGCACGTCTTACTAGGATCAAATCCAGTTGGTGCCAATGTTTTTAGCGGGGATGCCTCAGGAGACTTTGTGCTGAGGCTTCGTCTTGAAGAAGGAGTTGGCGATGCACAGTTCATGGCAGGCGCAAAACTCAAGCAGTCCCTGTCCATTCTCATTCATTTTCCCCACTCCAAAGGAACCGAGGCAGAAGGGCCATGAGTCATTGTCTGCACCCACTCTGGCGTTGAAGTCGCCCAGGAGAACAAGTTGTTCTGTCCTGGGGATGTTCCTTATGGTTGATGCAAGATTTTCGTAGAACTCATCCTTGGTGTCTGGAGAGGCGGACAGAGTTGGGGCATAAACGCTGATGAGAGTGACATAGCCTTCGGTGGTGTTGAGGCGGAGAGTCAAGAGTCGTTCTGAACCGCCGCTGCCTGGTTCAATCATGTTCAGCAGGCTGTTCCTTACTGCAAAGCCTACTCCGTGCTCTCTTGGGGCATCAGAACTCTTTCCTTGCCAGAAGAAGGTGTAGTCCCTTTCCTTTAGTGTTCCTGAGTCAGCCAGCCGTGTTTCCTGCAGAGTGGCAATGTCCACATTGAGCCTCTTTAGTTCGCTGTTTATGACGCGGTTTTTCTGGCATCGCTGATGTCTTGCAGATCTTGGGAGAGCCCAGGCATCATTGTTCGGACATTCCAACAGCCCAGTTTCACTGCTGATCCTTTTCCTGATCCGTTTCTTGAATTTGAATTTTTCTTTTTGTTTGGTGCGGTAATTAACGACCTGCTTGTCAGATTTTCTCCTAATCTTCATGCACCCAATGAAGAAGGCAGGTCGTGGCGGGACAGCACCTAACTGGCTGGGGGCTGCCCAGCTTAGGCGGGCGGTAGCTGTCCAGTAAGACACGAAGGTCTCTCCCACCGTCAAAAGCAACCCCTGGCGTCAGCTCTACGCCAGTTGAGCAATGACTTATCACCGGTATCTGTTGCTTCCCGTGTTGTGCCGACACTAGTGTTAGTAGCGAGGCTGGAGTGTCCTCTCCAGGTCGTAGGTGCAGAGTGTTTGTGGATGAATGGACGGATGTAAGCCTGGGCAGTGTAATATGGAAGACAGGCTGTTGCCCATGCAACTTGTCCCCCCTCTCCACCTCGCTGACAGATCCAAAGGAACAGCAGGGCTGTTACGTTTTGGTGCCAACGCGGCCGCAGGAGCTGCCGGAAAGTGACAAAGTTTGCCATCCAACCGCCTTAGGGGCCCCACACCGGATTTACTGTCAGGTTTTACTCCCTTAGCTAGATGGCCGCGGGTAGCTCTCCAGAGCTGGCGCCCTTTGATGGATCTAATTTATTTCCACCAGGGTTTCTAGCCACCCTCCTCACCATCCTCCTGAGAGGACTGGTGGGGTTGCTGGTTTAGTCGCCAGCAATTCGACCCTGTGACAGGTAGTACTGGGTTCCAGGTTACCAGTAGCGGATACATCTATCCGACCTGACATATATAGACATATACATATATACATACACCCATCTATATTTAATCATTTACATTATATCTATATCTACATGTATATCTACATCAATCTACCTATCTACTTACCTACCTACCTACCACATCTCTCTCTCTCTCTCTATCTCTCCCCCCCCCCCACACATATATATATACATATATATATATATACATATATATATACATACATATATATATATACACATACATACATACATGCATGCATACATACATGCATGCATGCATACATACATACATACATACATACATACATACATACATACATACATACATACATACATACATACATACACATTCTGTGTTCGACGGACAGTAATCAAACTCACAACGTCCCTGTAATCCATAGAGCTAACCACTTCGCCACGTTGACAGGCGGAACACCAAGTACTAACAAAAACAAAAACAAACAACATTTTTAGAAAGATGCGAAGTTCACTGACCAAGCAATCTCAAAACTTTTTTCAGTTCAATATGTTTCCGTCGATATTTACCGATTTCCCATCAGCCAGTGAGTCAGTGCCCCCTCACACATTTCTTTCTTCCTTCCGGCTAAAATTTAAAAGTTTCTGACACTAAGGGAGTGCGCATCGACAAACATGACAATCTATTTGCTTGCTTGTTTGCTTGTTTGCTGTTTTCCTGGGCCCTTCCGAGTCAAAATCTGATATGTTCGACACTGAATGATTGTATATTAACAAATAGGTTTGCTTATTTATTTATTTATTTATTTATTTATTTATTTATTTATTTATTTGTTTATTTATTTATTTGCTTATTTGTTTATTTGTTTAATCATTTATTTATTTATTTATTTATTTATTCATTCATTTATTCATTTACTTATTTATTATGCTTTTTTCGTGAGCTCTTCAAGTTAAAACCTGTACTATTCAACACTAATTGATTTTATATCATTAAACAGGTTATTATTTATTTATTTATTCATTTATTTATCTATCTATCTATCTATCTATTATTTATTTATTTATCTATTATTTATCTATGCATCTTTATTTATATATTTGTTTGGTTGGTTGGTTGGTTGATTGGGTTTTTTATTTTTGTTTGTTTTTTGTCGTTGTTATTTCTTTGTTTCTTTATTTATTATTTTTTGGGCCATCGTCTGCTCCGGCTCAGAAACACTGCCATACCATTTTACAATCTCCCTTTAAAAAAATTATATGACTGCTTCATATCAAACGGAGATGTGCATGTGAGTGTCTGTGACACACACAAATGTGAGTTAGCAAGATTATGGACATTTACCAAAGCTGGTTCATGTATGCAGACCTTTGAGCAGTCGCGAATACGGAAGTTTGGACGATAAAACATCAAAGTCAAGGACACATGGAGAAAAAAAAATCTTAAAATAAAATAAAATCAATACTGTTTTAAAAAAAAAGGCGTGTGAACAGTGCTTCCGATAATACTGAAAATGTGTTTTCGCTTTTGTGACAGCCTACCATTGTCCTCTACGTCCGTCAAGTTATCTTTCGACTAAAGCTTCTTCAAGGTCACAGTGATATTGAGAAATACAATTTCTGCTGTAATAACTTCAGTATATAAATGGAGATTGTTAAAATGGCGTGACCACATTTGTTGTTGTTGTTGTTGTTGTTGTCGTCGTCGTTGTTGTTGTTGTTGTCTTCTGTCTGGCTATGTATCACTCCACTAAACTCTGTCTTACTACATCACAGCAACTTCCCTCCCCACTCGAATTCAAGGGAGTAAACAGGAAGCTATCAATGTCTAGTCTCTAAAATGGGTTGAATGTGTAAATTAGTGGTCAGTTTATGTTCCCCTGAATGCAAAAAAAAAGATCGTTAAAGTAAGCAATGGTCCCTCACAGGTTCAATATGCCTCCATTCCAATTCCAGTGTATGCTAATGTGTGTGTGTGTGTGTGTGTGGTGTGTGTGTGTGTGTGTGTGTGTGTGTGTGTGTGTGTGTGTGTGTGTGTGTGTGTGTGTGTGTGTGCTGTTTGTCTGTTTGTTTGTTTGTTTCTCTCTCTCTCTCTCTCCTCTCTCTCTCTCTCTCTCTCTCTCTCTCTCTCTCTCTCTCTCTCTGTCTGTGTCTGCGTGTTTTTATGTGTTCTATCTGTGTAATCTATAGTGATGTTATATGGATGTATCTGTATGCCTCTGTGCAGGTGTATGTATGCACTGCATGTGCGCATAATGTAAGTACGTATGTAGTAATGTATGCATAATTATGCATGAATGCATGGACAGTACATTTATTATAACGTTTAAACTTGTATTTGCTCTTCATGTTCAGACCATACCCAATGTATCTGTACTTGTATAATTCTTGGCTAAAGTCTTAGTGTGTTAAGTTAATTTGTGAGTTTTAAAGTTCATACAAAAACAAAAAAATGTCTCGTTGCCAAGGCCCAGATTTTTCTTTTGGTCATGTGCAAAGGGCCAGTGTATCCATCTGAGGCATGTTAGTTAAACTTGGATACGTGTATGCAAGCTGTCTTCGCCCCAAACATTAAGGCCATACTATGACTCAGGTGGAGAGGAAAGAGACAGAAATCGTGCTAGAATGTCTTGCTGGTATACAGATGAATGGACTGGTAAGGTAGACAAATAAAAAAAAGATGAGCCGACAGATTAGATAGATCGAAACGGTAGAGACAGAGTAATAGACAGCAATTTCAACAAGGTGAAAAAAACTGTTCATACATAAAGAGCCCTTGGCATCCCTACAGGGTTGGGGCAACCCTAAAAAGGAAATTGTTCTCTATTGCTCTGATATTTAATGAATTCACTGGCACGTGTCATTCAATATGGCACATTGATCTCTTAGCTCAACACATGCTCAGGCCCGCAGATGCCTGAAACCATTCTACGTTTATACGGCCCCGACTATGTATGATACGCCCTAGCGTCATGTCGGCTTGAGTTGATACCTCTGGAGCAGCGTCAGCTGTGGCTGATAAAGCTGACGCGGGAAAGGCAGTCTCTGCGACATTGGGTGCATGTATGATGCTGGCCATGGTGTTGTCTTCACAGTAACTTGCTTTCCGCCTTACTCTATTTTCCTCAGCTAAGGTCTGCATCCTCTTTTTTCCCGACTTGAGTTGTTTCTGGAGCACACTGCGCCACCTGTTGCTATCTCCCCGCTCTGAATGCGCCCTGGCGAGGTCACTCCAGCTTCGCCTCATGGTGTCGAAACAACACAGGAAGCAGCAGTCTGCCGGTTATATGCATACAGAACATCAAATGCTCAAGTTAAATATCCCACAAGCAACATCAGTGTCCAGCAGCTTATGGAAACAGTAAAACACCCAGCATCTGTTTTCCACTCATAGGTTTCAAGCTATACTGGTTTTAGCCTCTTCTTTTGCCCACCGATGTCGTGGAAAATTAAAACCTAGTGCTTGGCAACAGCAGGTTCGCCATACCACTGTGCCCATACTTGTGCCCTGGATTCACAATTCCATTTTTTTTTTCAAAAGGAGGTTGTCACTGGTGCAGGGTCACTTCAGTGGAAATTAGTAGTGCCGGATTCAGTACGGGCAGAATATTACCCATTCTGTTTTCTTCTAACGACAATACCTCCTAAGTTTTAGAATCAGACTGATAAAGATTCCTGATGGTAATAGAAGTCTTCAACTAGGTCGTTCCAAAGCACATCACCGATCTATCGGCAATGGAGCTTTGTAAAGATGAACTGAAACTGAAATCAGCAGGCATTAAAGTGTGGAATGGAGATTCACACTGTCTACAAGTTTTTTGTTTTTTTTTCAAATGATAACTACGGAGGATAAAGATGGCGACAGTAGTGCTACGTGTCTTCACCATGATCTGAATTTGTATGGAAGATTTATACTTCATCGTAATGATATGCTATGACGTCAACCATGCTTAAAATATACACACAACAGTAGTCAAGGCAGCTGAACACCCACGAAGGCACATTCTAGACAGTTCCATTCTACGGTAACATGTTTCCTGGGACAACGTCTGCATTTGATGAAGAAGACGACAAATTCCACTGTGATGAAAAATACAATACAAAATGTTATGATACAATACAATGCAATGAAACACAACGCAATACAACAGAATGGAGGACTGTTTAGTCCCAGCCATCCCACCTAGACTAACAGCACTCAAGATAAGGAAAAACAAAAACAAAACAAAAATGCAAAAAAGATGATTTAATCAACAAGTGTATGTATTTGAACCTATCACATTCCAGTCGTCAGACTCATGTGATAACCACTATGCCACAACAACTGACAAACACAGCAGAAATGCAAGTTCCGTGCTCAGGGACAATTTCTATTCAAGCACTTGTATCAAGCTGTTTCCTCTATTTCCTTTAGTTGCACTTCATCCCACCCCTCTCCAACACTCCTCGATTGTCGGTGGTCAGATAAAAGGCCGTAAAGAGCTAAACCCATCCATTTCCTCATCTTATCCACCAGCTTCCTGCAGTAACCCATTCACTCCTTCATCTCCTACAAAAAGTTTCCTACAGGAAAATGGTGGATATGGTGATGGGGTGAAAGGATTAAGTAGACACAAACAGAATAACTAGCGTGTGTATGGGGGAGGGGGGGGGAGCACAGGAGTACTGAAGCAGATAAAACCAAAGTGCTGACAATATCATGATATTAATTCATTATCATTACCTTTCCCCTAATGCCACTAAAGCACTTATTAATTCATTTGTTCCGTCGCAACTTGACTATTGTAATGCAATTTTGGCTGGTCTTCTAAACTCTCTTGTCCACGGGGTCCAGAACGTTTGAAATAATGCTGCTCACTTTGTTTCAAATCTTCAAAATATAGCCGTATCTGCCCCACTTTCCAATCACTCGCTGGCTGCCTGGTTAATCTGGACTAAATATAACTCTCCTCAGTTTGTGTTCTCTCCACACGAACGCGTGCACATGCGTACATGTTTGTGCCCGCCTGTGTGTGTGTGTGTGTGTGTGTGTGTGTGTGTGTGTGTGTGTGTGTGTGTGTGTGTGTGTGTGTGTGTGTGTGTGTGTGTGTGTATGTATGTGTGTGTGTGTGTGTGTGTGTGTGTGTGGTGTGTGTGTGTGTGTGTGTGTGTGTGTGTGTGTGTGTGTGTGTGTGTGTAGGTTTGTGAGCGCGCGCGTGTTTATATGTTTGAGAGAGAAAGAGAGAGAGAGTTTGTGTGTGCGCGCGCGTGTGTGTACGTGTGCGCACGTGAGTGTGTGTGTTTCAGTCTGTGTATGCGTGTGTGTGTGTGTGTGTGTGTGTGTGCGTGTGTGCGTGCGTACGTACGTACGTGTGTTTGTGTGTCCGCGCGCACATGCGTGTGCTGTGTGAGACAGAGATGGACAGAGAGAAATGTATTCACTGCTTTTGTATTTTACAAAATTATTTTTTATTCATTTTTTCCTTTCAAACTTTGTCCGACATTTCCATAAGTATGTGAACAACATGTATACATTTCTTACTCATGTGATAATGTATATAATTATCATGTGCCCTGCCGTATGGCGTTGGCGATCATGGCCTTCCATACGAATCTATCTTTTATTACTACATCTCCTACCCTCTTTGTCTTCATCTACTCCACAAGTTTATCCAAAACGTCTTACAGCTCTAAATAAAACAAGTGTACAAATGGGACAGATGTATAATGTATCATAAACTGTAATGATGATTAGACAATGACGATCGCTTGAAGTAGGAGACTGTGATGATGACGATGACGATGACTTCTGCATGTTTAAGCACACAAAGCCTCCAGCATTAAAAAAGTTTTCATGTAAAACGTAAACTGAACTATTGATCAAAATTTATATTCATCAGCACTTACGGAAACGATACGAGCTGGGCTAGGAAGTCCAGGACAATCAAGACAACCATGGAATTACATTTCAGGACCACAATGTCTAGAATCCAAAAGACCCAAAGACAAAAAATTAGCAAGACATGACATCCAGAAATCTATAAAGGATAGCACTGTTGTTAAAGGAGGCCGAACTGTACAGAAGAGGTGATACATGATGTGTCAAATGTAAGCACAAAATCCCAGGAAATGTACAGGCCCAAAGGAAATCCTTGGGGAATCCCAGTTGCCAAGCTGGACCAGCCAGGACCGAGTATTTTCCACGAGGATTGATTGGATTGGGTCCACCAGACAGAAGTAAGAAGTAATATGGGACAATGTTGCCGGCCCCTTAGAGGAAAAACTGGTACAGCAGTAGAGATCAATAGTGTTGAAAGCATCGGAAAGGTCAAAAAGCGAACAAGAAGTCAGGTGTGGTGTCACAGGGAGAGAAGGTATAGTATAAAAAATATAAAAAATAAAAAAAGAAGAGAGAGAGAGAGAGAAAGTGAGAGAGGGGGAGAGAGAAAGAGAGAGAGACAGAGTGTGTGTGTGAGCAAGAGTGAGAGAGAGCAAAATGCAACCTAAATATTATTTACTGGCAGACGATCTTGGCCTCAATAACAATTCTTGTTTTTGCTGGAGGATTAAAGAGAATGTTGAGGAGGGAAAGGGAAGAGTTCAGGAAGATTAGCTGTGTTGGCTGTGGTTCTTTTGTAAAGCTGAAGGATCGGTCCCGAATACAATCCCCTAAACGAACTGAAAGAATAACGAAAATAATTGTTTCTTGAAACAGATGAGCAAGTCCTCTGTGTGTGTGTGTGTGTGGTGGGGTGTGTGTGTTGTGTGTGTGTGTGTGTGTGTGTGTGTGTGTGTGTGTGTGTGTGTGTTGTGTGTGTGTGTGTGTGTGTTTGTGTTCTTGTGTGTGTGTGTGTGTGTGTGTGTGTGTGTGTGTGTGTGTGTGTGTTGTGTGTGTGTGTGTGTGTGTGTGTGTGTGTTTGTGTGTGTGTGTGTGTGTGTGTGTTGTGTGTGTGTGTGTGTGTGTGTGTGTGTGTGTGTGTGTGTGTGTGTGTGTGTGGTGTGTGTGTGTGTGTGTGTGTGTGTGTGTGTAACTGCGAATGTGTTCATCCGTTTGCGTGTGTACGTAGGTGCTTGATAAAAGGAGACAACGGAAGTAATGCAGACATCTTTGCGACTGTAAACGTATGAACTACATCACTTTAATTACTTCACGAAAACACTTTACTGAATAGATGCTTAAACGTGTTTATCCCAACATGAAAACATAGTAAAACCGTGTTGGATATAAGCTTCCTCAATATCAAACCTGAAATTCATCTCGAATATTTACAATAATGACAGGCCGATCACATATGCATCATTGTTCAAAGGAGTAAACAAGCGACCAGTGGAAAGACAAAGTGGAGGCAGACAGACAAAATGGAGGCAGACAAACTGGAGGCAGACAGACATGCAGCTATACGGACCACGGACAGAGACAATACACACGCATAGGCGCTGCTGTTGCTGCTGACGACAAATGACGACAACGAAAACGACGCGACGACGACGACGACGACGACGACGACGACGACGATGATGAATGATGATGATGATGATGATGATGATGATGGATGCTCCCATCGAGTATGCCCATTGCTCTTTAGTGCCTGTTGTGGATCTTCAAATGGACAAAGAACAGTCCTAGAAGCACACATTCTTTTGCAGACACTGGATGGGAATGAGTCCCGCGGCGGCCTTGCGTTTTACTTCGTTCTGTCCCCCCCCCCCCTTGTGTTGAAGGGGACGTGTTCTGAGCTGTTCAAGTCTGTTTGTGCTTTGCATTCACAACTGTCGCCATCATGTTCTACCATGTGCACTGTCGTCCCATTGGGTGGTGTTGATGATGATGAGGTTGGTCTTCAGGATATCTTTGTACCACTTGCACTGTCTCACTGGTCACGGTGTCAAGTTTCAGCTCTTCACATATGAACATCTTCGGGTGCGGTGTTCTTCCATAAGTAAGTTTTCTGTCTAACAACAATGGCATTTTTTGGTAGACACTCCAGGCATAGCAGTTCACTTGTTCAGAACGTGACAGCTGGACACTCGATCGTGGTAAGTGAATATGAACATATACAGTTAATATTTGAATGTGTCAGACTGTGCGTCCATTCACAAGCCGACAAAGGACATGGGAATAGGAACGATGGGGACTGGGTTTTGCAATATGTAAACCAGATCAAGGTAATATCTATGCTTCATGTACTGTAACAGCATGTACATCGTTTCCTCACAACACTGTAACAGTCCATCCGATGACTACAGGGACAGACCTCAACTGTCACACATCTTGTACTGTCACTGGCTGTCACGATGGGTCTAAGACAATTTCCCTTTCTCGTCTGCACCTAATTTGGAATTCATTACTGCATCTTGACCAGAATATCAGACAAGTCTGACGACATCCTTTTGATCTATTCAAGGTGTTCTACTGTTAGCCTTGTACATTTTCCATTTGTCTTATCATCGGCATATTCGTCCTGATCTTCATTGTTTGCTACCTCGCTTTTGTTTTGAATTGCACAACACAGTTCAGGGTTCTAATCAGTCCGCGTAACACTTTCTTTGTTTTCACTATTTCACTATACAAATCATCCCTGACAACATCATCATTCTGACAGACAGAAACACAGACTAGAAAAACAAAAAGACAACT
>JAPXFY010000015.1:43912865-43927865 GCA_030674185.1 Monoplex corrugatus | reverse complement strand
GAAATTTCAGGGATCAATTAACCCTTTCACTCCCCGCACCCTATCCACCAGCTGTAAAAACAACCCTGTCACTCCCTCACCCTATCCACCAGCTTCCTGCACATAGGTGAAGGAGTGTGAGGGTTAAGCTTTTACTTTGCTGTCATATGTGATAATGCAGGATGTTGACGGTTAAGGGTTAGGGTGGTGGAGTCAAAGGGTTAAGATGAAGCAACAAAAAGTCTCGGCGAACCTTACCCCCAGATAAAGACCAAAGATAGATACTCTGTCGAAAGTGGATTTTCCGAAGAGTACAGAAAGACTTGAACAAAATTTCAACATGCGGAGACAGGACAACACTGACTAGCATTAATCCCCATCTTCAGCAAGGCCACTACGACCACAGGCCAGCAGAAGCTACGACCGAAGACATGAACCTACAAACCACTGGCTGGGCATCGTTCAGGTGCATCAACAGTGACAATAAATTGGTCATCACACAAGTCTCACTGTACCACCACTCATCATCATCATCATCATCATCATCATCATCATCATCATCATCATCATGTGCCCTGCAGCATGCCGTTGGCGATCATGACCCTGCATATGTATCTATCCATTGTTGCCGCAAGCACACCTTCCACCCTCTCTGCCCTCAGCCACCCAGCAAGTCTACCTGCTGCTCTCTTTCCCTCAAGTTTCCTGTTGTGACCAGGTGCTCCAATTCCCCTTTCCTCATAAAATGGCCTATACATGTTGCCTGTCTTTTCCTAATCTTTCCTATCAATGATCTTCCTGTGTCTGCCTCCATCAAGACTGTCGCGTTTGTTTTCTTTGCTGTCCATGGAACTCTCAACATTCTTCTTAGAAACCACATCTCGGCTGCCTCAATTTTGTTCTGGCTTTGCGTGTTGACTGTCCACGCCTCACAACCATATAACATTATCGGATCTATATAACATTCAATAACTCTCTTTTTGATGTTAATTGATAGGCATTTGTTGGTAAGAATGCCTATCACTAGCTCAGCATAACCACATGGGGTAATAATAGTGAGGACTGGCAACAGGAGAAACAGGACGGGACACAACTCTCCTATGGTGCACAACGTATTCAACATCCTGAACACAACACCTCGGCAGACATCCGTTCTGATTGGGAAGATGCCTGGCAGTTGACAGAAGTGGCCCAATTTCCAAGTCAAACCTTGACCGACCAGTTGAGCATGGCAAGTTTACCTGCTATTCCTGTAATAGTCATTATGCTTGGAGCAACAGGGAAACACTCTCAACTGCACACCAACAATGCGATGATACCCTATTCCCTGACACCCCAAGATGACGGAAACCCAGAAATCAGTGATTCGACTGAAGAGGAGTTGTAGACCTTTCCCAAGCCCAAAGCAGACGAGCAGGAACAGTCTCCCTTTCCATACGCCCAACACAGAAGGATCTGACTGTAGTAGAAGATGATGAGGAAGATTACAAACAGCGCGACAACATAACAACGGTCAATTTTACTATTTTTAGAACAAAGTTCCCAAGAAGAATCTGTGATAGTGAATCACGCTGGACAACCTTTTGGCTACTACACCACAATAGGACAGCGAGCCTTGTATATCTGATCGAAAGCCAACAGGAGGTCAGCATATGGAAACACACCAGATTATAAGCACACCTAGCATCCATTTCCAACACAAAACACCAGCTACGTTGACAACAAACAGTCAGAAGCCCTCTGATAAAGAAGAGGACATTCACCAAAGTCAAACACAGAAAACAGACATTCCGGTAGTACCCCATCTAGAGAATTAAACGGAGATCCTGACAAGTCCCCCTAGTCACTCTCAGATCAAAGAACTTAAAATGACACCAGTCCATGACAAAACAAATAGATCATGTTTACAGTGCATTGTAGAAACTATCAATGTTACTCCTATATCTCCTAGTATATGGATTGGTGCGTTCTCTCTCTCTCTCTCTCTCTCTCTCTCTCCTCTCTCTCTCTCTCTCTCTCTCCTCTCTTCTCTCTCCCACAATGTCTGTCTGTCTGTCTGTCTGTCTGTCTTTCTCTTTCTCTCTCTCCACAATGTCTGTCTGTCTGTCTGCCTGTCTGTGTCTGTCTCTCTCTCCACAATGAACACACACACACACACACACAACACACATAACACACACACACACACACACCTCTCTCTCTCTCTCTCTCCCTCTCTTCTCCCTCTCTTCTCTTCTCTTCTCTGGTGAAGGGGCAGAAGGAGTGGCTGAAGGCTGGATATTTTCCTTTGAAAAACAAACACTATGGAGGCTTCTTAACCCTGAGTGACAGATGGTTAAGCCACGTACAGTGTGCTGTTTTTGCCATATCCTCACAGACACAGACATACAGACACATATTCCCCTGCTCTCTCTCTCTCTCTCTCTCTCTCTCTCTCTCTCTCTCTCCTCTCTCTCCTCCCTCTCTCCTCTCTCTCTCTCTCTCTCTCTCTCTCTCTCTCTCTCTCTCTGTCTGTGAATGAATGTGTAATATTTATACTGTATTTTACTGGAAAAGATATTCAGAATAAGACACTGTCTGGCTCACACCTCATCACGTCTCTAACTAAACATTCAAGAAACATTAAATTCTGTATGCATTCATCATTCATTCATTCATTCTCTCTCTCCCTCCCTCTTTCTCTCTCTTTTTCTCTCCCCCCCCCCCCCCGCCCTCTCTCTCTCTGTCACTTTTTCTACCAATCCATCTACCTGTCCGTCTATTCATCTATCAAGCTAGCTATGTACTATCTAGCTATGTATATGTCTGTCTTTTTATAATTATACTATCCATCCTCCATCCATGTATGTATCATCCATCTAACTATCTATAAATCTAGCTCTCTCAACCTACCTACCTACCTACCCACCCACCTACATACCTACCTACCCACCTATCTACCTAGATACCTGTCTATCAATTTATCCATCCATCCATTTATTTGTTTATCTACCTACTTACTTAACTACCCACCTACCTATTTATCTAATCTAGCTAGTTGAATCTATTTTTCTATGTATCTATCTATCCACCTAACTACCTATCCATCTACCTGTCCGTCTATCTATACACAAACAAAACAATCTCTTTTCTTTCTGAATAAGAGCAAGACTGAAGATGATAGGAGACCATCTCTATACCATAGGCCCAAAATCCACCTCCAGAGAAATTAGAGCCAGTGAGTTATGGTTTACTGTCAGCTACTGGTGGAGAATAAATCTCCCGCCCTGTCATTCCTATCTCCCCTACCCCCTCCCTCCGCCCTCACCGTCCTTCACCTTTTATTACTATCACTTCCACCATCCCCATTCTGATTAAAAGGGACAGCGAGATAAAGGTAGAGCTTCTCAGATCGGCCAGAATTCGGTGTCCGTCAAAATGGTGGCGAGCAAAGTCGTTGCATAATTGTGTTGTCATTTCCTGACTTGGGGAAAAGACTCTTTACCGAGTAGGTGCTCCCCTCTCTCTCTCCTCTCTCTCTCTCCTCTCTCTCTCTCTCTCTCTCTCTCTCTCTCTCTCTCTCTCTTCTCTCTCTCTCTCTCTGTATGTGTGAGAATGAAAGTGTAATATCTGTGCTGTTTCTGCTGGAAAAGACACTCAGCATACGACACTGTTTCCCTCACACCTCATCACGTGTAGATGACTCTGACTAAACATTCATGAAACACTAAAATTCTGTATTCATTCGTTCCCTCTCTCTCTCCCTCCCTACCTCCCCTACCACCCTCCCTTCCTCTCCCCCCCCCCCCAGGTCTCTGTCGCTCTATCTACCCATCCATCCATCTGTCCGTCTATTCATCTAGCTATGCACTATCTATGTATCTATCTATCCATCATCCATCTAGCCATCTACGAATCTATTATCTATCTATCTAGATATCTATCTATCTATATGTCTATCTATCTAGCCATCTGTCTATCTATGTATGTATGTATCTATCTGTCTACCTACCTACTTGTCTGTCTGCCTGTCCATCCATCCACCCGTCCATTTATTTACTAACCTATCTCTAGCTACCTACGTATCGAAACTAACCTAATCTATCCATGTACCTATCTATCTATCCATCCTACCTATCTACCTATCCACCTACCTACCTATCCACCTATCTGTCCGTCTACATATCCACAGTAGACAACAAAACAATCTCCTTTCTTTCTAAATAAGAGCAAGACTGAAGATGATAGACCATCTCTATACCATAGGCCCAAAATCCACCTCCAGAGAAATTAGAGCCAGTGAGTTATGGTTTACTGTCAGCTACTGTGGAGAATAAATCTCCCGCCCTGTCATTCCTATCACCCCTACCCTCTCCCCCCCCCCCCCCCCTCACCGTCCTTCACCTTTTATTACTATCACTTCCACCATCCCCATTCTGATTAAAAGGGACAGCGAGATAAGGGTAGAGCTTCTCAGATCGGCCAGAATTCGGTGTCCGTCAAAATGGCGGCGAGCAAAGTCGTTGCATAATTGTGTTGTCATTTCACTCCTGACTTGGGGAAGACTGTTTACTGAGTTAGTACGCGCGCTCTCTCTCTGCCCCCCCCCCCCCCCACTTTGGCCCTCTCCCTCACCCTCTCTTTCTGTCTTTGTCTTCTTGTTCTCTGTCACTCCGTCTGCCTGCCTGCCTGCCTGCCTGCCTGCCTGTCTATCTGCCTGCTGGCCTACCTGAAATGCCTGTCTGCCTGACTACCTGTCTCTCTCTCTGACCTGCTTGATCACTTACTTGCAAATTCATTAACATGGTGGTGCCATTCAGTGCTGATTTTTTCCCTCAAGCTACTACGATGCCTTTTGTATTTACTATGTACCTTATATCAACACAAACGCGCGCGCGCGCGCGCCCACACACACACACACACACACACACACACCTGTCACAGACAGGGTCAATGTCTTTGAGATAGTCGTGTACTGTTGTCAGACTTCACACACACACACACACACACACACACACACACACACACACACACACACACACACACACACACACACACACACACACACACACACACACACACACACACGATTCGTTCCAAACGACCTATAACTTAAAGGCGTCGGTTTTGTTTCAATAAACAACTGTTTTTACAGTTTCTTTATTATTTTCTTTTAGGAGGTGTATTACAGGATTTATACTGAAGCTTTACAAAAGAACCTCAGCCAGCACAGTTAAGCTCCATGAAACCTTCCCCTTCCCTCCCAAATCCCTCCTAAATCCTCCAGCAAAACAAGATTTATTATTCATGACAAGATCGTCTGCCAGTAAATAATAGCTAAACAGGTTGGGGGGGGGGGGGGGGAGCGGTTATATTGTGTATATGGCAATGAAAAAGACAGAGCAAAAGAGAGAGAACGTGTGTGTGTGTGGTGGTGGTCATTGTTTTAATGTCTATTCACATGTGTGTGCGTGTGTGTGTGTGTGTGTGTGTGTGTGTGGTGCGTGCGTGCGTGTATGTGTGTGTGTGTGTGTGTGCGCGCGCGCGCTTGTGTGTGTGTGTTTGTGTGTGTGTGTGTGTGTGTGTGTGTGTGTGTGTGTGTGTGTGTGTGTGTGTGTGTGTGTGTGTTGTGTGTTCGTGTGTGTTGTGTGGTGTGTGTGTGTGTGATAGAGACAGAGAGACAGACGGTGTGTGGGGGAAGGTTTGCTTTTTTCCTTGCTGGCATACAGAAGCAGCAGCCTGACGTATATCTCAAACAGACGAAAACTTTGCTGCAGAAGAACGCAGTGGCACAATTGCAGATTATGCTTTTTTGACTAACAATTCAATTAAGTGTTCAGAAGTATTCCACAAATCTGATAAAGAGAGATAAACAAGTCTGAGACATTGAGATATTAACGAAAATATGCTGATTAAAAAAAAATAAATAAATAAAAGTGTGTACATTACACCAGTTTCCTAGGACTATTTTTTCTTCTTCTTTTTCTTCTTCTTTTTTTTTTTTTTTTTTTTTTTTTTTTTTAAAGATTCAGTGATCATGTAATTTCCGATGAAGCTGACGGTTTGTTCGTTAGTTATTAGTCTGATGCTCATTGCAAAGGTTATCTCAGAAACAAAGATACAGCACAATCACCTCTCTCTCTCTCTCTCTCTCTCTCTTCTCTCTCTCTCTCTCTCTCTCGCACACACAGATACGCTCGCTCTCTCTCTGCCCCCTCCCCCTTCTCTCTCGCATGCTTATTCTCGCAGGCAAAGGCTGGATGTAAAAAAAACTTCCTGTTTATTCTACAACATTTACAATGAACGAATTTTAACTCTCTCTCTCTCTCCTCTCTCTCTCTCTCTCTCTCTCTCTCTCTCTGTCTCTCTCACACACACACAGACACACACACACACACACACACACAGACACACACACACACACACACACACACACACACACACACACACACACACACACACACACACACACACCGTCTCTATTTTTAACTTTATATTGTAATACGTCTGCTGTATTTTTACTTCCTTTGTTTTGTTTTAATACATGTAGATTAGCAATTGCAGATACGCAAGTTAGTCCTCTGTGTCAGTATCTACACCGTTGAAAAATAAATATCAATCTCATTTTATTTTGTTTCATTTCTTTCTTCCCCTCTCTCTGAAACAGAGCTAAACCTATTATTAAAGTTGACGTTACACCTGACGTTTTGTTTACTCTCTGACCTATCGACAGCTTTCAACAATATTCATCACCATTAGTCTCTGCCTCTGTCTGACCATACCTTGGGGACTCGTCACACTGTACCACTTTGCTTCTTCCTTCTGTCTGGCTGACACTCTCCAATCAGTCCTTATGGAAAATATTCGTTTCTGGCGAGTACACCATAGTCGCTAGTGTTCTCCAGGGATCCGTCTTTGGGCCTGTTCTGTTGTGCGGATTTCGTGCTTACATTTGACACATCAGACATCACCTCTCCTGTAAAGTTGGGCATCGTTTCACTGCAGAGTCGTCCCAAGTACGACTTCCGACTAATGCAGCTTACTGCAATGTTTCATCCTTGGTAGTTTGACCGTTGATATTTAACTCAAGACTTTTACGGCGAGTCATTATCATTTCTGGTAGTTTTGCCGGATAGTTTGCTCCCGTTTCATTTTAATCAATAGTTCTTGTTAAATCTACGGTAACAATATACTTTTGTTTCCCTGGAGATTACGTACACTCAAACATATTAAGTCATCGATATCAACATCAACAGATTATCATCATCGTCGTCGTCGTCGTCGTCATCCTCGCTGCCGTGAGTATTAATCAATGTCCATCATTTTCCTTAGAAAAGTGAATAAAAGAGAAATATGTGAAATACTAAGTGATGATTAGAATCCAAACGTAATAAGAAGATATCTCGCCAATCATACTTTGCTGTTTGTGCCCGATAAACAGTCTTCATCGATAATCAATATGCCAACAGTAAAATATCGTATGGGCTGAAATGCCGACGGATAAATTTATCAGCACTGAAACGTCCTGGACTGAATGATTGGAATATGTGGTCTTACGTCTGATTCAGCCTCCATCTCTGTGTACAATCCAACCACCTTTAGATTAATACGACTTTTTTTTTCACTTACATGTAACCATTTTGTAGCTTATCCTTCTGACAGATCACACCTTTTCCCATTAAATAGCAAGCAAGCATTGACAATCACGATACAAAACCCAGTTTCTAATTCATCTGTTACAAATCTCTCATGGCACTGCTACTGTACCTCTCCCCCTCCCCGCCCATACTTAAAAACTGCACGTAATGTGTAAAGTATATGATATTTCCAATATATGATATGCCCAAGTAACAAAACAAGAGTCAAAAGCAAAATGAATGAGTGAATAGATGAACAAATAAAAGAATAAACGAATAAATAAACAGACATAAGAATGAATGAAATGCGCAAAAAATACAAATTGCTTGTAAAATGTAAAATATAACAGTTTGTCGTTGCTTTCAACGCTGTCTAGTTTTCACGCACAAATTAGTTTTATGCCAACAGCCGCTGTACTCTTTCACTCCCTCACCGTGTCCATCAGCATCATGCGTGAAAGTGTTTAAAACCCCTTCACTCCATCATCTTATCCACTAGCTTCCTGCAGAAATTGTTTAACTCTTTCCCTCCATCATCTTAACCAACAGTTTTCTGCTAGAATACGTTTAACCTTTTTACTCCATTGCCTAATCCACCAGATCCGGCTAGAAATGTTTAGCTTTTTCATGCCATCACTATTTTCAGCTCTGGAAAGTGTTTAAAACCCTTCCACTCTATCACCTTATCCACTAGCGTCCTGTCCTGCAGAAAGTATTTAACTCTTTCCTTCCATCACTTATCCACCAGCTGCTGCTAGAACTTTCGTGTCATCACTCTATTCACCAGCTTTCTGCAAGAAAGTGCTTAACTCTTTCACGACATCACTCCATCCACTAGCTTCTTCCAGACAAATGTTTAGCCCTTTCCCTCATCACCTATCCACCAGCTGCAAAACATTCCTTCACTCCCTCACCCTATCCACCAGCTTCCTGGTATAACTTGTTTAATTCTACCACTCCTTTACTCTACCCACCAGCTGTAGACACTTAATCCTACCATCTACCCCCACCTTATCCATCAGCTTCCTGCAGGAAAGTGCGTAACCCTTTCACTCTTTCTCCTATCCACCAGCGTCACACAGGAAGTCAAAGGGTTAAACACTTTACAGCCTGTGATCCGACCTTCAATAATCGAGGAGGGAAGTTAAGAGGGGGTAGATTGGGAGGAGTGCATCTAACGGAAATGGAGGAAACAGCTTGATACAAGTGCCTGAATAGAATTGCTTCTGAGCACGCAACCTGCATTACTGCTGCATGTGCCAGTCATTGTGGCATAGTGGTAAGCACATCAGCATGAAGAGGGGGAATGCTGCCGATTCAGATGCACATCACTACTTAGATTATTATCTGATGTTTCGGCTTCTACCTTCTTTTACAAACAGTGCACTGTACGCAAGTTGTCTGGCAGCTGAGGACTGAAGATCTGACGTCCTGCGTTCAATCACAGCCCACAACATAAAAACGTATCTGTTTGCTCCCCATCTTAATAATGCTCCAATCAGTTTGGTAGTATCTGGAGTCTTTCATAGGTCCTCCATCCCTGGTTCCCAATATTGGTTTAGACCTTACAAACGTTTTTTTATTGTTTGTTTGTTGTTGTTGTTGTTTTTGGTTGTTTTTGTTTTTGTTTGTTTGTTTCTTTCTTTCTTTGTTTTTGTGTGGGCTTGACGACTCGGCCAGATCACCACTGGCTGGCAGATCTGGGTGGAACGCATACGGAATTGTCAGAACATGACGAATCATTCTTGAACAAACTTGGACTCAAACCCTCGCAAAGCGTATTGGAGGATTCAGTTCAGACACTCCTGACATCTTTTCCTCCTCCCCCTCCCTTTCAGTTCATGACCTTGCCAGCGCATAGGGTTTTGCGCAGGTTCAGATAATTGCTGGCAGCTTTGGGTGGAGCGCATATGGACTTGTCCGAGCGGGATGAATCCCTCGTGAACAAATTCCGAACTCATGAGAGCTATGACCATGAAGGCCCTAGTCATCAACGTCGTGGATCTGTTCTTATGAATGTTGTTCAAATTTTCATACCAAAAGTGATGTCATCCTGTTTCTCAGGCTTAGTCTATACCATGATGATTAGTGTATTCCTTTCATACAGTCTCAAACCATTAGCTTATGATACGATATGATGATAATTATATTCTTTTCATACAACGTCAAACCACAAATTCATGCCATGATACTCGCACCATGAAAATAAATGTACTCCTTTCATACAGTCTCAAACTACAATGAAACTGCCAAACATCATAGTAAGCATTTTCATCTTCACTGATCACCGAGTTGTGAAAATTGCCCCTGCTGAGTTCTGAGGCTTACTGTGACCTCTTGTGATGATCACATTTTCCGTTTCTCATTCCTTGGTGCTTGTGGGTAGTTGAAATGTCATTAGACTGACAAAGTGGAGGATTTCTGTACATCGGAAATCCCTTTTGTCTGCTGTAAAGATTTATCGTTAACAGTAAACATAGTTTAAAGAAAGCAGCTTGTTCAGCAAAAACTTGGCAGATGAAAAAACAAACAAACAAAAAAACCAATAAAAGGAGATAAAGACATAGTAGGAGATGGAACTTACAGGATTCCAGACAGTGACTAAGACAGAGTTATGAAGTCAATCTATGATCGTCTTTGCGCAGGATAAAGGCTAAAGGCTTTCATGCTAAATAACCATTCGTACCTCCAGCCATTCCACATTGCTGACAGAGAATGTGTACACCCTGTCAGGATGGGTTTCTTCAACATATCGATGAATAGGGAGTCGACAACGTGATGCAATCTTAGCACTACCTAAACTGCTAGTGAAAAAAAAATTCAGCACAGATCCATCCTCCAATGCGATATAGGATTACTCTGAAGGCCAACCTCATTCTCTGTGGCATCAACACCTCCAACTGGGAAGATACAGCCAACAATACAGCATGCTGGCAAAAGCAGTGGACACTGTACAATCAGATCTGACCAGTGCAAAACAGCCTGATATCCAAGAGGACAGACCGGCAGAAGCGGAACCTACAGGCACACGACTCTTTCCCATGTAGTGCCTGTGGAAGAACTGGCGCCTCAAGAATTGGTCTTCTACCCCACAAAAATACCCACACTAAGCACTGAAAACCCTTATGCCTAACCATCCGTCAGACCAACGAGAGGGTCTAATTGAAGAAAGGGTACGCACACACTGAATCAGACCAGACACTACTGAATTCCATTGAAGTGACCGTACAGTAGAGCAAAGTGCTGTACTGAATCAGAGTAAACATGAATGAACTGCATAAAGTGACAGCAACAGTTCTCTGTGAGTGTTGCCTCTGCCCGTCAGCAAACCAGGAGCTCTTTTCAATACAAATAATATCCACCTCTTCTGGAAATTCTCACACATACAGAACCCGACGATAGCATCGGTATCTCACTATGCAACCAAAAAAAATTTAAGGCTTCTTTGAGCAACATTCTTATAGCTAGTCCTCATATACTCTGAGAGTGGTAGGACTTTAAATTCAACAAAACAGAACAGAACAGAACAGAACAGACCAGAACAGAACAGAACAGAACAGAACAGAACTGGAAATTGTCTGCAGGAAATGTCTTATATTCCTTTCACTCTCGTTTAGTTTTCTTTCTAGCACTTTTTTCCTTTCTACTTGTCTATTCTGGTTCATACCCACTTTTTTCAAAAATTTTTGCACATTTCTTTCCTCTGTTTCCTCCCAACCTAAAATCTGGGCATGTAACCTGTGCAGCCAGGGTATTTTGTCTGCATGGAGTAGGTCAGAACAACGTGCATACACATATCCCAGCCATAATAAATATGGACCTTCATTTTAGATGCACTGACTATTTGATCCATGGCTAAGTCCGTCGCAGAAAAACGAAAAACATTGCATTTGCCTCGTAGCCATTAGACGGGGTGTGTGTGTGTGTGTGTGTGTTGTGTGTGGTGTGTTGTGTGTGTGTGTTTTGTGTGTGTGTTGTGTGTGTGTGTGTGTGTGTGTGTGTGTGTGTGTGTGTGTGTGTGTGTGTGTGTGTCTGTCTGTCTGTCTGTCTGTCTGTCTGTCTGTCTGTCTGTCTTTCTGTCTGTGATTATTTGCTTAAGATTCCTTCAGGGTTTGATGAAGTCTTTAAAAAACAAACACACAAAAAGTCGGTGCAGATGACAGAACATCAAACAAAACGTTCTCTGTGATTATCGATGTACAATCATTAAGTGTCAAAACTTTTGAACTTTTAACTGGCAGAATGAAACGATCCCATTTTATGGAACCCTAACCGACACTGAATGAAAACAATCAAATACCAACAAAACATCCAAACTTTTCGGTCAGACACTGTGCATTTAACTGAAAATATCTATCTGTTTTACTGATTCGAATAAAAAACAAAAACAAAACAAAAAACCCAAGAATATACTTGCCAGTACTAGCCGCCCAGGGAACAAGCTACACAACCTTCTGTCTGGATAAAAGTTCCCTCCCTGTCTCTCAGACACACACACACACACACACACACACACACACACACACACACACACACACACACACACACACACACACACACACACACACACACACACCACTCACTCTCTCTCTCTCTCTCCTCTTTCTCTCGCCCCTCTTCCCTCCTGTTCCTTTCTTTCTCTTCGTTGATTTCTCCATTTAAGGTCGCTTAGATGTCATCTTCCTGTTGATTACTTTCAATGTGAAGTTTAGTTCACTTTGAGTGATGGATAGATATATGTAAACAAAGCACGGAAGTACTTTTTAGCTGCCTTTGTGAATAAAGACTGCTACCGCGCTTTCTCTCTCTCTCTCTCTCTCTCTCTCTCTCTCTCTCTCTCTCTCTCTCTCTCTCTCTCTCTCCCGCCCCCCCCCCCTTTACTCAAGTCTGTGCGCCCTTCGCCTCCAGGCTACTTGCGTACAAACGCCTCTCATGCTAAATGATGCATGCCGGAAATCATTCCGCATATACAGTCTCAGCGCATGCGCCAAACTGCTTTCCGATTTCCTGTGGGACGGAAGCCGAAAGATAAGGAGAATTTGATCTGATTTGCTGATGAATGGTGTTTATAAACTGCCAGCCGACTCATTGACTGCAGCCTTTTAAATCTTGTGCGTGTTTGGTGGAGGAAGGGAGGTGCCTAGGGAGTGTGCCTTTCTGTAGGATGGGAGAGGGGGGGGGGGTGAAGGAATATAATATCCATGATTTTGTCTTCCACATCAGGATGGACACATTTTACTGCAGACTTGACATTGTTTCTGATACCGCCTTCTTTGTGATGCTCTTCGCCTCTATTTTCTGCTAATGAATGGGGGGGGGGGGGGGAGGATGTGATCAGCCTTTTGCGCTCTTTCTCTCATGAACAAAGAGTGTGTGTGTCTGTGGGCGTGTGAGTGTGTGTTTGTGCGTGTGCGTACGAGCAGAGTGTGTGTGTGTGTGTGTGTGTGTGTGTGTGTGTGTGTGTGTGTGTGTGTGTGTGTGTGTGTGTGTGTGTAAACAGGGAAGGGGGGGGTTCCTAGGTGTGAGTGTCTGCTACATAAAGTGTATGTATAAAAGTGCCTAAAGAATATTCTCTCTCTCTCTCTCTCTCTCTCTCTCTCTCTCTCTCTCTCTCTCTCTCTCTCTCTCTCTCTCATTCAATTAGTGAGTTCTTGTGAAATTTTCATCACAGGTCTGATCCACGATGAAATGGCAAAGAGATGTTTTAGTGTATGAGTGATTGCACGTGTGATTATGAGTATATACCTGTATATACCTGTTGTAATGATCATTGATCGGGGGAAAAAAACTATCTAAGCTCCACATCCACCCCACCCTTCACCTTCACTCTCTACCTCTCTTCTCTTCCACTCCTTTTTTTAAAGACCGAATCATCCATCACTACACCAAATGACCAGCGTTGTTCCCCTTACAGATGACTTTCAACAGGGACGTGTTATCTCCCTTGGGTATGCCCGTTGCTGTGAGTTTAATTTGAAAACTTGAAAAGCGAAATCTTTCAAAGTGAATTCTACTGAGTACTGATTTTTTCCCTAATGGAAGCTTACGTGACCGATCACACTCTTCAAAACTAAACTATAGTGATGAATGAGGGGAAGAGACTGTGTTGTTTTAATGATAGATCAGTACTATGTAAGGCTGCGAATGGTTATATGACATTCTTGAATGAGCATTTTCAAAATGGATTATTTAACCATATGTTGCAAAGAGAGAGGGAGGGAGGACTGTGATGTATGCGTGTGGCGTGTGTCCTTGTATTTTAACAGATTCTCTCACTCATTCACACACACACACACACACACACACACACACACACGTGCGCACATGCACGCACGCACGCGCCCACGCACGCACGTACAGACACGCACAGACACACGCACGCACACAGACAGACACAGACACATGTCGACATACAGACACAGAGAGACAGACAGATAGGCAGGCAGGCAGAACGACAGAGAGAGAGAGAAAGACACAGAGAGAGAGAGAGAGAGATTCATGGGAACATAGTTTTGCCTCTGGTTAATCTAAAATCAGTTTTTCTCCTGCAAAAATAAAACTTGGGCAAAAAAAGTAAATAAATTCACGTGTATTTGCAAAATGAAAAATGGAATAAAACAAAATGAATTTCTAAAATATGGCAAGAAGATTGCAATAAGGGAAAAAAACAAATTTGCATAAATATTTAGGGAAAAAAGTCTCGAAAATATCAAATTGAAAGAGAAAACATGTTCGACCTTTTAAGCAACCTTTTTGCTGTAACAAGCTACGTGCAAAGCGCGTGCTATAAATAAGGTGGAACATCGAGCCTACATGATTTACATAGCCGTTCAGGGGTCATTTCTCGCACGAGTGGAAGACACCAGAATTTTGATGTAATCATGGACACCGGTGGTATGAACTCCCCTCGCTGTCCAGCTTGTCAGTAAAACACCAGTCCCTTTCCTGTAAATCACTTTCTGCGAGAGTCGCTCTGAGTGGCTTGATGTGACTCATTTTCTCTAACAGAAGCTTTTTCGATGGATTTCTGTAAATCAACTATTTGTTAACTATGTTCTGATTTTTGTCACTGGGAGTAGTCTGTAAAACGTATTTCCATAAGCTGTTCATAAATTTTGTTACAATACTGAAGTTTCCATTGCACAACGAAAGCACTATTGTGACGTTTTGAATTTTCACAAATCTTTCAGGACCTCATCATACAGGCAGGTTTTGACCGACTATCTTCAGATCAGTCTGTGGTCAATTTTCTCTTCCTCCTTTTGTATGACAGCTCTTCTCATTGGTTTCCCTGCGGTGACTGTTAATATGACACTGATTGGCTTTCCGTAAGATTCTCTCTGCCTGGTTTGCTAAAGATTACTTTTGGTAAGACACCTTTTGGTGGGTGCCATTGTACTTCACT
>JAPXFY010000015.1:43877865-43907865 GCA_030674185.1 Monoplex corrugatus | reverse complement strand
AGGGAAAACGAATCACAGGAAGCCAATCAAAGCGAGTTTTACAGAGAGCGATTTACGGGAAAGGGACTGGCGTTTTACTGACAAGCTGGAAAAGCGAGGGGAGTTCATACCATCAGTGTCCATGATTATATCAAAATTCTGGTGTCTTCCACTCGTGCGAGAAATGGCCCCTGAACTGCTATGTAAATCATGTAGGCTTGATGTTCCGCCTTATTTACAGCACGTGCTTACGCGGTTTGTTATGGCAAGCAGGTTGCGTCATAGGACAGGGTTTTGTTTGTTTTTCCCTCCTTGTTTTTATTTCATCTTCAAACATGATTGAGAGAGAGGGGGAGGGAGTGAGTGAGAGAGGAAGGGAGAGAAAGTGAGAGAGTGTGTGTTGTTGTTGTCGTTGTCGTTTTGATATTTCTCATTTTATTCCTTTTTACTTTTATCCTTATTGGTTTTTGTTCTGTACTATTTTTATCATTTTTACGTTGTTCATGTTCTTTAAGACTCCCTTTGCTTTTTTTCTCTTCGTTTTATTTTCAAAGGAAGAAAATTGATCTTAGATTAACCGGAGGCAGGGCTATGTCCCCATGTGTCTCGCACTCACACCCCTCCCCCCTCCCTTTCTCTCTCTCTAGCTCTCTCTCTCTCTCTCTCTCTGTCCCTCTCATCCCTCCACCGGCAATGACTAGACTATTTTGCATATGTGAATGTTGCTCTCTCTCTCTCTCTCTCTCTCTCTCTCTCTTCTCTCTCTATGAAAGAGGGAATGAGAAGGAGAGGAGGGCAAGGGGAGAAAAAGGAAAATAATAAGTGAAAGAGATCGAGTCCAGAATCTCTGTCTTTCAAACAAGAAAAGCACGTACGCGCGAGCACGCACGCACGCACGCACGCACACACACACACACACACACACACACACACACACACACACACACAGTGTCTCTCTCTCTCTCTCTCTCTGTCTGTCTGTCTGTCTGTCTGTCTCTCTCACTCTGACATAGAACTCAAACGTCAGGGAGAACCTCGAGACCTTGCTGATCCATAAGCTTTATGCACAAGGCTTATGGTTTATGCCATGATCATTTTGGATCTTCTTCACATGGATCTGTGGTGTCAGAGCATGTGCAATTTATACTAAGCGTGTAGATGCTATTTTGAGAAACTGGAACTTAGTCTTTTTCTTATTATTGCTTAAAGCCAAGCCGACTGCGTAGAGCCATATCAGGGCTATAGCCGTTTAAAAACACAGCACCCCAACAGGGGAAAAAGGAACAGAAAAGTAAGCAAACATATCAATGCATCCGCGCAATCCAAAGAGACGCCCCCTGCGCCGACCAGTCCGTCCAAACCCATCGCACAGGGGACCCAAAAACACACCTGAATACAAATTTAAACCCAACTAAGGACACCAAAACACATACAAAAACAGACCTAAACTACCCAAACTGCCTCTGCACATCTCATCTCCTTAGAGCCAAAAATGCACCCAACAGGTGTACCCAATCATCTATCCAAAGAAAAAGACCCCACCGAACACACACAGGCGAATGGACCAGCAAGGCAGAAAATGATAGGAAGAAATGACAGCAAGCAAATGAGCAAGGCAGAAACAAAGAGGGTGACAAAAAAGAGGAAATTTATAGCACAAAATTTCCAGAAGGTGGAGATACTATTTATACTGAAAGAGCCCCCGGCATCCCCACGGGGGAAGAAACTGGAACTGAAACCTACTTTTAAGGTATTGTTTATAAACAATCACATCCACAAATGCTCCGTCAAGAACTTTAAGACCCCTGTCGCAACCCTACAGAAGACCGATTTATCGTCAGAACAACGTAATCTCTTCCCTTCTTCATCACTGTCTATGTTTCAAACAGTTGCATTTGTCACGAAGCTTACCCGGGGAAGAGACAGGAGGGGGGGGGGGGGGAGAGGGGGGGGGGAGAGGGGGGAAGGGCGAGAGAGAAGCAAAGACAGACAGACAGACAGACAGGCAGACTTCATTGCTCAGTATAATTCACTTTGAGAGATTGTCGCTTTTCAACTTTTCAGATTAAACTCAAAACGACAGGCAGACCCAGGGGAGGTAACACACCACCGGCGTAAGTCATCCCTAAGGGAAACAAAAATGATCATTTTGTGCCATGGTGGATTGTCGTTCTTAGAGGAACAGTTGGAGGGTCAAGATGTTGGGGAGGGCGGGGAATGTTGTGGTTAAACACTTTCTCCTGAGAATGATCAATTGTATCAGGTTTTCCAAGGAGAAAATTGTCTATGGTATCACCCTCTCCCTAAGGACATAGCGTGCGAGTTTTATAGCTCCGCTTGAAAGTTTACAATTTATTACAGCAGTTTTAAAAGTTTCGGGCTTTTCAAAACAAGCTCGATGTGCCAAGAAAAAGCACATGCATGCATGGGAGCACGCTCGCTCAAATCACTGTTTCACCTGGCAGAATGGCATTTTGACATTGTTAATACGCAACAAGGAATATCGAGTTTTCTTTCTTTGTTTGTTTGTTGTTGTTTTTTCTTTTGTGTGTGTGTGTGTTTAGTTCGCTTGTTTTGTTTTCTTTTTAGCTTACAGCGTTTTCAAGGCAGGGAGCTGGTTCAAACACACACACACACACACACACACACACACACACACACACACACACACACACACACCACACACACACACGTATATATATATGTCATACATATATAATAAAATACTGAACTAAAATACTAATACTACTAATAATAATAACTATAACAATAATAACTAAACTAATAATAACAATACAAAAACATTACACAAAACCAATTATAGTAACTAAACTGAGGAGGAGGAGGATTTTAATGCAACAAATCTTGGTGTAAGAATCAAATCAAAGCGCGCACTCTACAATAATCATTCACCAAAGCAATCATCCAACAACGACCATGATAAAGTCAACATAATCTGTGAACTTGGTATAAGGCTATAATGCAGCGATACCCAATATATTCAGTGCTTCATGAATAGACGTCCAAAATTAAATAGCATGGCCTCATGACGAACTGACAGCAATATATTGAATTTAAATCTACGGAGACCATGGTAGACAGAAGTTGCACAAATGTCCATCTGGGATTATGTGATACAGGACAACAAAATAATCAAATCAAACCAAAAGTTATTCCATGTCGGCCTTGTTCAATAATTTCTGAAGCAAGTTCGTTTCTGAACAAGGAAAACAACACAGGACTACGCACATCTTTACTTAACCCCTCTAATGTAGTTCACATAATCTGATAATTACCCCACTGATCATATTCTAGCTTTGGCGTTATTTACCTCTGCGACAGGCAGGAATGCTGACAGACACAGATAGACACAGACTGCCTTTCGTTCATACTGAAAACAAATTCACTCTTCTTGTGTTTGTTTCTCATAGTTCTGTTTGTTTTTGTTTTCACTTACGCGGGCTGGCTGGTTTTCATGATAGAGCCGTGGATTCAAGATCTGATGTCTCGAGTTCAACCCCAGCCCGCAACATTAAAAACTAGCCTTTTGGCTGTCCATCTTGGTGTTTCCATCATTCTGGTGGAGTCAGCATATCGTTTCATAAGTCCCTCTCCCTCCCCCTCCCCATTTCAAGACCTTGCCAGTGCATAGGGTTTTGCACAGGTTGAGGGAGTCTGCCAGATAGTTACTGGCAGCTTTGGGTGGAACGCCAATGGAATTGTCCAAGCGCGATGACTCCCTCTTGAACAAACTCCAAACTCCAGACTAAGCCAAGCAGTGTATTCAAGTACTGTTGTTACTTACTGTGTGTGTGGCTTTGTTTTCGCATTTTTTTTCTATTTTCCTTTCTTTCTTTCTTTCTGTCTTTCTTTTCTTTCTTTCTTTCGAAGAAGAATGGGGGGTGGGAAGGGGTCAATAAATCAAGTCACACAGAGACAGCTACTACCAGTTAATGCAAGAAGAAATGGGAACAGACATGACCTAGTTTCACGGCAATGGCAAGAGAGGATTCAATAAAGAGTTTCTGTTTCTGCACAGGATTTGGATCTCACACACACGCACACACACATATACACACCATCACCACTGTCATCATCATCAACTATTTACTAACATCATCATCACCATCATCAACTATTTACTGTTAGCTACATGACAATATTACAGACATATTAACATATTCATAACTCAACTTACAAATAATGACATCAAACACATTGTCATGATTGTGATATATATTCAAGAAATATCCTAAAAGACAAATTTTGTCGAAATGCATGAAACGATTCAAAAAAGGCAAAACGATTCCTTTTAAATTTTGATAATTGTAATTTCAAAAGTTCAACTGAAACACACACACACACATACACACACACACACACACACACGCACGCACGCACGCACGCACACACACACACACGCACACACACAAATGCACGCCAGCCATTAAGAGGCCATGGAAGAGTTGTGGAAAATTGGAAAACCCAGGAAAGAGGTAACAGACATGGCAAGAAGGTCTCCTGTAAAGAGTTTCAGACTGTTTGTCTACACGTCCTGATTAGATTGAGATCTCTCTCTCTCTCTCTCTCTCTCTCTCTCTCTCTCTCTCTCTCTCTCTCACACACACACACACACACACACACACTCTCTCTCTCTCTCTCTCTCTCTCTCTCTCTCTCTCTCTCTCTCTCTAGAGAGCCAATGGAATTTCAGTTTTTGTTTTCTCGGGACAGTGTTTCCGCTTCTGCACTCGGGATACGTTCCATGCACCGACGCCGCCAATGTCACAAAAACAAAATCAAAACAAAGTTATCATGGCATAATTGTAAGCCATAAATCAAACCGCTTGTTACGTCTTAAGCTTCTACCTAACATACAGAAAAACTGTCAGGAGCAAAACCTTTGACTAAAAAAAAAAAATCAAAGAAATAACAACGAAACCCCCAAGAATTTCCCCCAAAAGGTAATAAGATAAAACTGTTTTGATCAATTTGTTCCAGAAAGATAAACCTCGTCTATTTGTACAGAGGTGTTCATGACATTCGTCTTAATCTTTCAGAGGCAAACAACACGAAATATTTGAGATCACAATCTTAAACTAACCTTTTTTAAGCGTTAAGAACATACTACAAGCACTTGTAAACAAACATAAACGAACCCCACTTCAGCTCTCTTTTCATGTAAAAGAAACAAGACAGTCGAGCCCTTCAAAGAATTTCTATTTTTATTTAAAGTTGTCACAGAAAATCCAGATTTTGTACTTCTCAGGTCACAGTGACTTCGAAAAAACGCTTCGCTTGAAATAAAGATAGATTATCACAACAGTGAAAACTTACTTTAAATTGTGTCAAAAGTTCTTTAGAAAGTGCTGTTCACACACCTTCCTGAACATGTGCGGGCTGAATTTAGGCACCTGAGCTTGACAATTTCCCTTCCAAGCTTTGTGACTCCTCAACGGTTTACATCTTTAACCCAAATCTGATAAAGATCCATCCAGAAACAGCCGAAAAAATCTCGCTAACACCCCCCCCCCACCTCTCTCTCTCTCACACACACACACACACACACACACACGCACGCACGCACGCACGCACGCACGCACGCACGCACGCACGCACACACACACACACACACACACACACACAGGTCGATATGATACAATCTTTCAGTTTTGTAAAGGGAGACTGAAAAATGCTGAAGGCTGTCTCCATTAACTCAAGTCGTAAGGAAGTTAGGTGGTAGATACCTCATTTTTCTATAGACAAGCATTATACAAGGCAGTGCACATCTCTCACTCACTGGATTAGCTTTTCCAGCCTGAATAGGGTTACGTACCCATTCCCGATTGGGTGGACTAAAGGCTGCATGTTCAAAGGTGATTTTCAATCTCCCTTTTTCGAAAAAAAAGGAGAATGTTTCATACCGACTACAGAGGTGCGCGCGCGCGCACGTGTGTGTGTGTGTGTGTGTGTGTGTGTGTGTGTGTGTGTGTGTGTGTGTGTGTGTGTGTGTGTGTGTGTGTGTATGTGCGTTGTGTGTCTGTGTGTGTGTATGTTTTTTTTTCTTTGTTTTTTTTTCTCCATCTCTCTGTGACAAAAACAAAAGTGCAAGCAAGATTTTGTCGGATCTTTTGGGGGTTTCTTCGCCAAATTTTCGTCGAAGCCGTGGACTGTTCAGGAGTAATGAAAGCATAACTGGAAGGTAAAAAGTCCTCGCACAAGGCCACACCGACCCAAAATTTACCTAAAATCAGCCCTTTTCGAGGACAATGTGACCAGCACTTTCTCACGAGCTCCTGAAAATATTTCACTGTTGTGATTGTCTGCCACTGTCATCAACACCCCTTCAACTGTGTTCAAGTTTTATTTCAACGGAAGCTCCTACGAGGTCACAGTGACCGTGGGACCTTGAGAAGTACACAAATCCAGACTTTCTGTAATTTCTGTATTATCAAATGGAAATTTGTTTTAATGGCTCCACAGTCTTGTTTTTTTTTCCCCAAGCCGGACTTGAGCCCACGCAGTCAAACTGAGAGGCTGAAGCTTCGTCTCTTCGCCAACTCTTTGATTTCCCTATGGAAATGACCTTGTGAAAAAAAAAATTAAGAATCACTGCACTCAGAGAGGTTACTTTTGTGCTCAACCCCCTCCTCCCCCTCCTGTCCCATTTTCTACGCCATCTTAATGGACACAGAAGCTGGCACATTTTTTTTTTATAATGCGAAGATGATGATTTCGTTGAGGGTGATAATCAAGATGCTATGGAATTCCATCCAGGATTGAGACTGCTTGACAGGACTCTACTCTACGCTTACCAATAATAATATATCCCCTGGCGTCAATCAGGTCCGAGAGATACATACACCTGCGGTGCTGGTCAGAATTTGAGCAACACCCTCAATGACGCATCCGTTAAGTGGAGGAGACTCGACTGTGTGGCCCCGGTCTTCCCAATGAGCCCATAGCACGCCCAACTCCGGGTATACACCGGTTAGAGCCGAAAACTCCCACAATGATTTTTGAAGGGACTGACGGGGATTCGAACCCACAACCTTCCAGTCGGTAGTTCTGTGCGCTAACCCTACACCACGGCGACTGGTCGGCCTTGTCGTGAAAATTGAGCTTGGTACGAAATTACAGTTGGCTGTTTGAATCGAACATAATCTTGAGTGATGAATAGTCAGCGATGTGTGCAAAATGGTAATGGGCCCGGATCAGCGTGTCTGTGTTTGGACAAAGATGGGTGAAGAATGGCGAAGCAAACTGCCTTTGTCTGATAGCAAAATGGAATCTTTCTTTGATGTGGTGGTGAGAATCTGTTATCTTTGCTGGAGAAGCGTCGACAGTTGTGGATGGGAATGTAAGTATAATTACACTAAAGGGATTTTTCTTTCTTCACTTAGTTTAACCCTTTGACTCCCTCACCCAAACCACAAGCTTCCTGCAGGAAGCTGGTGGTTACGGTGCGGAAATCAAAAGATTAACCGCTATGCAGGGATTGTAAGTTCGAGCCTTAGTTGGACCATTTGTTTGGCCTTGTTAGTTCACAGTACCATGTGGGTAAAATGCAAGGATTGTGAGTGCTACCATTGTGCAGGCCAATTCTTTTTAAACCGAATGTCTCGAGTTCAATCCCAGCCCACAACATAAAGTTGGCTTGTTAGTTGTCCATCTTTATTCTCCAGTCATCGTAGTGGTGGTAGTGCTTCACAGGTTCCGTTGCCATCTCCATTTCAAAAAACGTGCTAGACAATGTAGATTTGGGTAGAGTGCATATGGAATCGTCCAAGCCCGAATAAAGAATTTAAAAAAACATTTTGAGCAAGCTGCAAATTTCAAACCGAAGTCTCAAATATCATCGCTAGCATGGCATTGCTGAGAATTGTCCTCATTATGACAGCATCTTCTATACATAATGATCCTGTCCTCTATCTATATCTCCAATCATAAAGCACAGTGTCAAGAAAAAGAACAGTACCCTGTTTTGGCCAGCTTTTTTCCCCAACTGCAAGCGTAGAAATTTCGTGGTCAGTTAATAACATCTCTTATTTGTGCTCAGTCCCCATCTCCTGCACCAATCTCCTGTCAGTACCTCCCACACCGTTCATTTCATCTTTTTAACGCATCTCCATACTCATCAAAACCGAAGTTACTATGATAGCAGGACATAAACGGCCACAGAATCTTGTACACATTTTCACAATGCTATGCCTTTCTCTCTCTCTAGCTCTCTCTCTCTCTCTCTCTCTGTCCCTCTCATCCCTCCACCGGCAATGACTAGACTATTTTGCATATGTGAATGTTGCTCTCTCTCTCTCTCTCTCTCTCTCTCTCTCTCTCTCTCTCTCCTCTCTCTCTCTCTCTATGAAAGAGGGAATGAGAAGGAGAGGAGGGCAAGGGGAGAAAAAGGAAAATAATAAGTGAAAGAGATCGAGTCCAGAATCTCTGTCTTTCAAACAAGAAAAGCACGTACGCGCGAGCACGCACGCACGCACGCACGCACACACACACACACACACTCACACACACACACACACACACACACACAGTGTCTCTCTCTCTCTCTCTCTCTGTCTGTCTGTCTGTCTGTCTGTCTCTCTCACTCTGACATAGAACTCAAACGTCAGGGAGAACCTCGAGACCTTGCTGATCCATAAGCTTTATGCACAAGGCTTATGGTTTATGCCATGATCATTTTGGATCTTCTTCACATGGATCTGTGGTGTCAGAGCATGTGCAATTTATACTAAGCGTGTAGATGCTATTTTGAGAAACTGGAACTTAGTCTTTTTCTTATTATTGCTTAAAGCCAAGCCGACTGCGTAGAGCCATATCAGGGCTATAGCCGTTTAAAAACACAGCACCCCAACAGGGGAAAAAGGAACAGAAAAGTAAGCAAACATATCAATGCATCCGCGCAATCCAAAGAGACGCCCCCTGCGCCGACCAGTCCGTCCAAACCCATCGCACAGGGGACCCAAAAACACACCTGAATACAAATTTAAACCCAACTAAGGACACCAAAACACATACAAAAACAGACCTAAACTACCCAAACTGCCTCTGCACATCTCATCTCCTTAGAGCCAAAAATGCACCCAACAGGTGTACCCAATCATCTATCCAAAGAAAAAGACCCCACCGAACACACACAGGCGAATGGACCAGCAAGGCAGAAAATGATAGGAAGAAATGACAGCAAGCAAATGAGCAAGGCAGAAACAAAGAGGGTGACAAAAAAGAGGAAATTTATAGCACAAAATTTCCAGAAGGTGGAGATACTATTTATACTGAAAGAGCCCCCGGCATCCCCACGGGGGAAGAAACTGGAACTGAAACCTACTTTTAAGGTATTGTTTATAAACAATCACATCCACAAATGCTCCGTCAAGAACTTTAAGACCCCTGTCGCAACCCTACAGAAGACCGATTTATCGTCAGAACAACGTAATCTCTTCCCTTCTTCATCACTGTCTATGTTTCAAACAGTTGCATTTGTCACGAAGCTTACCCGGGGAAGAGACAGGAGGGGGGGGGGGAGAGGGGGGGGAGAGGGGGGGAAGGGCGAGAGAGAAGCAAAGACAGACAGACAGACAGACAGACAGACAGACAGGCAGACTTCATTGCTCAGTATAATTCACTTTGAGAGATTGTCGCTTTTCAACTTTTCAGATTAAACTCAAAACGACAGGCAGACCCAGGGGAGGTAACACACCACCGGCGTAAGTCATCCCTAAGGGAAACAAAAATGATCATTTTGTGCCATGGTGGATTGTCGTTCTTAGAGGAACAGTTGGAGGGTCAAGATGTTGGGGAGGGCGGGGAATGTTGTGGTTAAACACTTTCTCCTGAGAATGATCAATTGTATCAGGTTTTCCAAGGAGAAAATTGTCTATGGTATCACCCTCTCCCTAAGGACATAGCGTGCGAGTTTTATAGCTCCGCTTGAAAGTTTACAATTTATTACAGCAGTTTTAAAAGTTTCGGGCTTTTCAAAACAAGCTCGATGTGCCAAGAAAAAGCACATGCATGCATGGGAGCACGCTCGCTCAAATCACTGTTTCACCTGGCAGAATGGCATTTTGACATTGTTAATACGCAACAAGGAATATCGAGTTTTCTTTCTTTGTTTGTTTGTTGTTGTTTTTTCTTTTGTGTGTGTGTGTTTAGTTCGCTTGTTTTGTTTTCTTTTTAGCTTACAGCGTTTTCAAGGCAGGGAGCTGGTTCAACACACACACACACACACACACACACACACACACACACACACACACACACACACACACACACACACACACGTATATATATATGTCATACATATATAATAAAATATTGAACTAAAATACTAATACTACTAATAATAATAACTATAACAATAATAACTAAACTAATAATAACAATACAAAAACATTACACAAAACCAATTATAGTAACTAAACTGAGGAGGAGGAGGATTTTAATGCAACAAATCTTGGTGTAAGAATCAAATCAAAGCGCGCACTCTACAATAATCATTCACCAAAGCAATCATCCAACAACGACCATGATAAAGTCAACATAATCTGTGAACTTGGTATAAGGCTATAATGCAGCGATACCCAATATATTCAGTGCTTCATGAATAGACGTCCAAAATTAAATAGCATGGCCTCATGACGAACTGACAGCAATATATTGAATTTAAATCTACGGAGACCATGGTAGACAGAAGTTGCACAAATGTCCATCTGGGATTATGTGATACAGGACAACAAAATAATCAAATCAAACCAAAAGTTATTCCATGTCGGCCTTGTTCAATAATTTCTGAAGCAAGTTCGTTTCTGAACAAGGAAAACAACACAGGACTACGCACATCTTTACTTAACCCCTCTAATGTAGTTCACATAATCTGATAATTACCCCCACTGATCATATTCTAGCTTTGGCGTTATTTACCTCTGCGACAGGCAGGAATGCTGACAGACACAGATAGACACAGACTGCCTTTCGTTCATACTGAAAACAAATTCACTCTTCTTGTGTTTGTTTCTCATAGTTCTGTTTGTTTTTGTTTTCACTTACGCGGGCTGGCTGGTTTTCATGATAGAGCCGTGGATTCAAGATCTGATGTCTCGAGTTCAACCCCAGCCCGCAACATTAAAAACTAGCCTTTTGGCTGTCCATCTTGGTGTTTCCATCATTCTGGTGGAGTCAGCATATCGTTTCATAAGTCCCTCTCCCTCCCCCTCCCCATTTCAAGACCTTGCCAGTGCATAGGGTTTTGCACAGGTTGAGGGAGTCTGCCAGATAGTTACTGGCAGCTTTGGGTGGAACGCCAATGGAATTGTCCAAGCGCGATGACTCCCTCTTGAACAAACTCCAGACTAAGCCAAGCAGTGTATTCAAGTACTGTTGTTACTTACTGTGTGTGTGGCTTTGTTTTCGCATTTTTTTTCTATTTTCCTTTCTTTCTTTCTTTCTGTCTTTCTTTTCTTTCTTTCTTTCGAAGAAGAATGGGGGGTGGGAAGGGGTCAATAAATCAAGTCACACAGAGACAGCTACTACCAGTTAATGCAAGAAGAAATGGGAACAGACATGACCTAGTTTCACGGCAATGGCAAGAGAGGATTCAATAAAGAGTTTCTGTTTCTGCACAGGATTTGGATCTCACACACACGCACACACACATATACACACCATCACCACTGTCATCATCATCAACTATTTACTAACATCATCATCACCATCATCAACTATTTACTGTTAGCTACATGACAATATTACAGACATATTAACATATTCATAACTCAACTTACAAATAATGACATCAAACACATTGTCATGATTGTGATATATATTCAAGAAATATCCTAAAAGACAAATTTTGTCGAAATGCATGAAACGATTCAAAAAAGGCAAAACGATTCCTTTTAAATTTTGATAATTGTAATTTCAAAAGTTCAACTGAAACACACACACACATACCACACACACACACACACACACGCACGCACGCACGCACGCACACACACACACACGCACACACACAAATGCACGCCAGCCATTAAGAGGCCATGGAAGAGTTGTGGAAAATTGGAAAACCCAGGAAAGAGGTAACAGACATGGCAAGAAGGTCTCCTGTAAAGAGTTTCAGACTGTTTGTCTACACGTCCTGATTAGATTGAGATCTCTCTCTCTCTCTCTCTCTCTCTCTCTCTCTCTCTCTCTCTCTCTCACACACACACACACACTCTCTCTCTCTCTCTCTCTCTCTCTCTCTCTCTCTCCTCTCTCTCTCTCTCAGAGAGCCAATGGAATTTCAGTTTTTGTTTTCTCGGGACAGTGTTTCCGCTTCTGCACTCGGGATACGTTCCATGCACCGACGCCGCCAATGTCACAAAAACAAAATCAAAACAAAGTTATCATGGCATAATTGTAAGCCATAAATCAAACCGCTTGTTACGTCTTAAGCTTCTACCTAACATACAGAAAAACTGTCAGGAGCAAAACCTTTGACTAAAAAAAAAAAATCAAAGAAATAACAACGAAACCCCCAAGAATTTCCCCCAAAAGGTAATAAGATAAAACTGTTTTGATCAATTTGTTCCAGAAAGATAAACCTCGTCTATTTGTACAGAGGTGTTCATGACATTCGTCTTAATCTTTCAGAGGCAAACAACACGAAATATTTGAGATCACAATCTTAAACTAACCTTTTTTAAGCGTTAAGAACATACTACAAGCACTTGTAAACAAACATAAACGAACCCCCACTTCAGCTCTCTTTTCATGTAAAAGAAACAAGACAGTCGAGCCCTTCAAAGAATTTCTATTTTTATTTAAAGTTGTCACAGAAAATCCAGATTTTGTACTTCTCAGGTCACAGTGACTTCGAAAAAACGCTTCGCTTGAAATAAAGATAGATTATCACAACAGTGAAAACTTACTTTAAATTGTGTCAAAAGTTCTTTAGAAAGTGCTGTTCACACACCTTCCTGAACATGTGCGGGCTGAATTTAGGCACCTGAGCTTGACAATTTCCCTTCCAAGCTTTGTGACTCCTCAACGGTTTACATCTTTAACCCAAATCTGATAAAGATCCATCCAGAAACAGCCGAAAAAATCTCGCTAACACCCCCCCCCCACCTCTCTCTCTCTCACACACACACACACACACACACACACACACACGCACGCACGCACGCACGCACGCACGCACGCACGCACACACACACACATACACACACACACACACACACACACACAGGTCGATATGATACAATCTTTCAGTTTTGTAAAGGGAGACTGAAAAATGCTGAAGGCTGTCTCCATTAACTCAAGTCGTAAGGAAGTTAGGTGGTAGATACCTCATTTTTCTATAGACAAGCATTATACAAGGCAGTGCACATCTCTCACTCACTGGATTAGCTTTTCCAGCCTGAATAGGGTTACGTACCCATTCCCGATTGGGTGGACTAAAGGCTGCATGTTCAAAGGTGATTTTCAATCTCCCTTTTTCGAAAAAAAAGGAGAATGTTTCATACCGACTACAGAGGTGCGCGCGCGCGCACGTGTGTGTGTGTGTGTGTGTGTGTGTGTGTGTGTGTGTGTGTGTGTGTGTGTGTGTGTGTGTGTGTGTGTGTGTGTGTGTGTATGTGCGTCTGTGTGTCTGTGTGTGTGTATGTTTTTTTTCTTTGTTTTTTTTTCTCCATCTCTCTGTGACAAAAACAAAAGTGCAAGCAAGATTTTGTCGGATCTTTTGGGGGTTTCTTCGCCAAATTTTCGTCGAAGCCGTGGACTGTTCAGGAGTAATGAAAGCATAACTGGAAGGTAAAAAGTCCTCGCACAAGGCCACACCGACCCAAAATTTACCTAAAATCAGCCCTTTTCGAGGACAATGTGACCAGCACTTTCTCACGAGCTCCTGAAAATATTTCACTGTTGTGATTGTCTGCCACTGTCATCAACACCCCTTCAACTGTGTTCAAGTTTTATTTCAACGGAAGCTCCTACGAGGTCACAGTGACCGTGGGACCTTGAGAAGTACACAAATCCAGACTTTCTGTAATTTCTGTATTATCAAATGGAAATTTGTTTTAATGGCTCCACAGTCTTGTTTTTTTTTCCCCAAGCCGGACTTGAGCCCACGCAGTCAAACTGAGAGGCTGAAGCTTCGTCTCTTCGCCAACTCTTTGATTTCCCTATGGAAATGACCTTGTGAAAAAAAAAATTAAGAATCACTGCACTCAGAGAGGTTACTTTTGTGCTCAACCCCCTCCTCCCCCTCCTGTCCCATTTTCTACGCCATCTTAATGGACACAGAAGCTGGCACATTTTTTTTTTATAATGCGAAGATGATGATTTCGTTGAGGGTGATAATCAAGATGCTATGGAATTCCATCCAGGATTGAGACTGCTTGACAGGGCTCTACTCTACGCTTACCAATAATAATATATCCCCTGGCGTCAATCAGGTCCGAGAGATACATACACCTGCGGTGCTGGTCAGAATTTGAGCAACACCCTCAATGACGCATCCGTTAAGTGGAGGAGACTCGACTGTGTGGCCCCGGTCTTCCCAATGAGCCCATAGCACGCCCAACTCCGGGTATACACCGGTTAGAGCCGAAAACTCCCACAATGATTTTTGAAGGGACTGACGGGGATTCGAACCCACAACCTTCCAGTCGGTAGTTCTGTGCGCTAACCCTACACCACGGCGACTGGTCGGCCTTGTCGTGAAAATTGAGCTTGGTACGAAATTACAGTTGGCTGTTTGAATCGAACATAATCTTGAGTGATGAATAGTCAGCGATGTGTGCAAAATGGTAATGGGCCCGGATCAGCGTGTCTGTGTTTGGACAAAGATGGGTGAAGAATGGCGAAGCAAACTGCCTTTGTCTGATAGCAAAATGGAATCTTTCTTTGATGTGGTGGTGAGAATCTGTTATCTTTGCTGGAGAAGCGTCGACAGTTGTGGATGGGAATGTAAGTATAATTACACTAAAGGGATTTTTCTTTCTTCACTTAGTTTAACCCTTTGACTCCCTCACCCAAACCACAAGCTTCCTGCAGGAAGCTGGTGGTTACGGTGCGGAAATCAAAAGGTTAACCGCTATGCAGGGATTGTAAGTTCGAGCCTTAGTTGGACCATTTGTTTGGCCTTGTTAGTTCACAGTACCATGTGGGTAAAATGCAAGGATTGTGAGTGCTACCATTGTGCAGGCCAATTCTTTTTAAACCGAATGTCTCGAGTTCAATCCCAGCCCACAACATAAAGTTGGCTTGTTAGTTGTCCATCTTTATTCTCCAGTCATCGTAGTGGTGGTAGTGCTTCACAGGTTCCGTTGCCATCTCCATTTCAAAAAACGTGCTAGACAATGTAGATTTGGGTAGAGTGCATATGGAATCGTCCAAGCCCGAATAAAGAATTTAAAAAAACATTTTGAGCAAGCTGCAAATTTCAAACCGAAGTCTCAAATATCATCGCTAGCATGGCATTGCTGAGAATTGTCCTCATTATGACAGCATCTTCTATACATAATGATCCTGTCCTCTATCTATATCTCCAATCATAAAGCACAGTGTCAAGAAAAAGAACAGTACCCTGTTTTGGCCAGCTTTTTTCCCCAACTGCAAGCGTAGAAATTTCGTGGTCAGTTAATAACATCTCTTATTTGTGCTCAGTCCCCATCTCCTGCACCAATCTCCTGTCAGTACCTCCCACACCGTTCATTTCATCTTTTTAACGCATCTCCATACTCATCAAAACCGAAGTTACTATGATAGCAGGACATAAACGGCCACAGAATCTTGTACACATTTTCACAATGCTATGCCTTTCTCTCTCTCTAGCTCTCTCTCTCTCTCTCTCTCTGTCCCTCTCATCCCTCCACCGGCAATGACTAGACTATTTTGCATATGTGAATGTTGCTCTCTCTCTCTCTCTCTCTCTCTCTCTCTCTCTCTCTCTCTCTCTATGAAAGAGGGAATGAGAAGGAGAGGAGGGCAAGGGAGAAAAAGGAAAATAATAAGTGAAAGAGATCGAGTCCAGAATCTCTGTCTTTCAAACAAGAAAAGCACGTACGCGCGAGCACGCACGCACGCACGCACGCACACACACACACACACACTCACACACACACACACACACACACACACACAGTGTCTCTCTCTCTCTCTCTCTCTGTCTGTCTGTCTGTCTGTCTGTCTCTCTCACTCTGACATAGAACTCAAACGTCAGGGAGAACCTCGAGACCTTGCTGATCCATAAGCTTTATGCACAAGGCTTATGGTTTATGCCATGATCATTTTGGATCTTCTTCACATGGATCTGTGGTGTCAGAGCATGTGCAATTTATACTAAGCGTGTAGATGCTATTTTGAGAAACTGGAACTTAGTCTTTTTCTTATTATTGCTTAAAGCCAAGCCGACTGCGTAGAGCCATATCAGGGCTATAGCCGTTTAAAAACACAGCACCCCAACAGGGGAAAAAGGAACAGAAAAGTAAGCAAACATATCAATGCATCCGCGCAATCCAAAGAGACGCCCCCTGCGCCGACCAGTCCGTCCAAACCCATCGCACAGGGGACCCAAAAACACACCTGAATACAAATTTAAACCCAACTAAGGACACCAAAACACATACAAAAACAGACCTAAACTACCCAAACTGCCTCTGCACATCTCATCTCCTTAGAGCCAAAAATGCACCCAACAGGTGTACCCAATCATCTATCCAAAGAAAAAGACCCCACCGAACACACACAGGCGAATGGACCAGCAAGGCAGAAAATGATAGGAAGAAATGACAGCAAGCAAATGAGCAAGGCAGAAACAAAGAGGGTGACAAAAAAGAGGAAATTTATAGCACAAAATTTCCAGAAGGTGGAGATACTATTTATACTGAAAGAGCCCCCGGCATCCCCACGGGGGAAGAAACTGGAACTGAAACCTACTTTTAAGGTATTGTTTATAAACAATCACATCCACAAATGCTCCGTCAAGAACTTTAAGACCCCTGTCGCAACCCTACAGAAGACCGATTTATCGTCAGAACAACGTAATCTCTTCCCTTCTTCATCACTGTCTATGTTTCAAACAGTTGCATTTGTCACGAAGCTTACCCGGGGAAGAGACAGGAGGGGGGGGGGGGAGAGGGGGGGGAGAGGGGGGAAGGGCGAGAGAGAAGCAAAGACAGACAGACAGACAGACAGACAGACAGACAGGCAGACTTCATTGCTCAGTATAATTCACTTTGAGAGATTGTCGCTTTTCAACTTTTCAGATTAAACTCAAAACGACAGGCAGACCCAGGGGAGGTAACACACCACCGGCGTAAGTCATCCCTAAGGGAAACAAAAATGATCATTTTGTGCCATGGTGGATTGTCGTTCTTAGAGGAACAGTTGGAGGGTCAAGATGTTGGGGAGGGCGGGGAATGTTGTGGTTAAACACTTTCTCCTGAGAATGATCAATTGTATCAGGTTTTCCAAGGAGAAAATTGTCTATGGTATCACCCTCTCCCTAAGGACATAGCGTGCGAGTTTTATAGCTCCGCTTGAAAGTTTACAATTTATTACAGCAGTTTTAAAAGTTTCGGGCTTTTCAAAACAAGCTCGATGTGCCAAGAAAAAGCACATGCATGCATGGGAGCACGCTCGCTCAAATCACTGTTTCACCTGGCAGAATGGCATTTTGACATTGTTAATACGCAACAAGGAATATCGAGTTTTCTTTCTTTGTTTGTTTGTTGTTGTTTTTCTTTTGTGTGTGTGTGTGTTTAGTTCGCTTGTTTTGTTTTCTTTTTAGCTTACAGCGTTTTCAAGGCAGGGAGCTGGTTCAACACACACACACACACACACACACACACACACACACACACACACACACACACACACACACACACACACACACACACACACACACACACACGTATATATATATGTCATACATATATAATAAAATACTGAACTAAAATACTAATACTACTAATAATAATAACTATAACAATAATAACTAAACTAATAATAACAATACAAAAACATTACACAAAACCAATTATAGTAACTAAACTGAGGAGGAGGAGGATTTTAATGCAACAAATCTTGGTGTAAGAATCAAATCAAAGCGCGCACTCTACAATAATCATTCACCAAAGCAATCATCCAACAACGACCATGATAAAGTCAACATAATCTGTGAACTTGGTATAAGGCTATAATGCAGCGATACCCAATATATTCAGTGCTTCATGAATAGACGTCCAAAATTAAATAGCATGGCCTCATGACGAACTGACAGCAATATATTGAATTTAAATCTACGGAGACCATGGTAGACAGAAGTTGCACAAATGTCCATCTGGGATTATGTGATACAGGACAACAAAATAATCAAATCAAACCAAAAGTTATTCCATGTCGGCCTTGTTCAATAATTTCTGAAGCAAGTTCGTTTCTGAACAAGGAAAACAACACAGGACTACGCACATCTTTACTTAACCCCTCTAATGTAGTTCACATAATCTGATAATTACCCCCACTGATCATATTCTAGCTTTGGCGTTATTTACCTCTGCGACAGGCAGGAATGCTGACAGACACAGATAGACACAGACTGCCTTTCGTTCATACTGAAAACAAATTCACTCTTCTTGTGTTTGTTTCTCATAGTTCTGTTTGTTTTTGTTTTCACTTACGCGGGCTGGCTGGTTTTCATGATAGAGCCGTGGATTCAAGATCTGATGTCTCGAGTTCAACCCCAGCCCGCAACATTAAAAACTAGCCTTTTGGCTGTCCATCTTGGTGTTTCCATCATTCTGGTGGAGTCAGCATATCGTTTCATAAGTCCCTCTCCCTCCCCCTCCCCATTTCAAGACCTTGCCAGTGCATAGGGTTTTGCACAGGTTGAGGGAGTCTGCCAGATAGTTACTGGCAGCTTTGGGTGGAACGCCAATGGAATTGTCCAAGCGCGATGACTCCCTCTTGAACAAACTCCAAACTCCAGACTAAGCCAAGCAGTGTATTCAAGTACTGTTGTTACTTACTGTGTGTGTGGCTTTGTTTTCGCATTTTTTTTCTATTTTCCTTTCTTTCTTTCTTTCTGTCTTTCTTTTCTTTCTTTCTTTCGAAGAAGAATGGGGGGTGGGAAGGGGTCAATAAATCAAGTCACACAGAGACAGCTACTACCAGTTAATGCAAGAAGAAATGGGAACAGACATGACCTAGTTTCACGGCAATGGCAAGAGAGGATTCAATAAAGAGTTTCTGTTTCTGCACAGGATTTGGATCTCACACACACGCACACACACATATACACACCATCACCACTGTCATCATCATCAACTATTTACTAACATCATCATCACCATCATCAACTATTTACTGTTAGCTACATGACAATATTACAGACATATTAACATATTCATAACTCAACTTACAAATAATGACATCAAACACATTGTCATGATTGTGATATATATTCAAGAAATATCCTAAAAGACAAATTTTGTCGAAATGCATGAAACGATTCAAAAAAGGCAAAACGATTCCTTTTAAATTTTGATAATTGTAATTTCAAAAGTTCAACTGAAACACACACACACATACACACACACACACACACACACGCACGCACGCACGCACGCACACACACACACACGCACACACACAAATGCACACCAGCCATTAAGAGGCCATGGAAGAGTTGTGGAAAATTGGAAAACCCAGGAAAGAGGTAACAGACATGGCAAGAAGGTCTCCTGTAAAGAGTTTCAGACTGTTTGTCTACACGTCCTGATTAGATTGAGATCTCTCTCTCTCTCTCTCTCTCTCTCTCTCTCTCTCTCTCTCTCTCTCTCTCTCTACCACCTCCACACACACACACACACACACACCTCTCTCTCTCTCTCTCTCTCTCTCTCTCTCTCTCTCTCTCTCTCAGAGAGCCAATGGAATTTCAGTTTTTGTGTTTCTCGGGACAGTGTTTCCGCTTCTGCACTCGGGATACGTTCCATGCACCGACGCCGCCAATGTCACAAAAACAAAATCAAAACAAAGTTATCATGGCATAATTGTAAGCCATAAATCAAACCGCTTGTTACGTCTTAAGCTTCTACCTAACATACAGAAAAACTGTCAGGAGCAAAACCTTTGACTAAAAAAAAAAAATCAAAGAAATAACAACGAAACCCCCAAGAATTTCCCCCAAAAGGTAATAAGATAAAACTGTTTTGATCAATTTGTTCCAGAAAGATAAACCTCGTCTATTTGTACAGAGGTGTTCATGACATTCGTCTTAATCTTTCAGAGGCAAACAACACGAAATATTTGAGATCACAATCTTAAACTAACCTTTTTTAAGCGTTAAGAACATACTACAAGCACTTGTAAACAAACATAAACGAACCCCCACTTCAGCTCTCTTTTCATGTAAAAGAAACAAGACAGTCGAGCCCTTCAAAGAATTTCTATTTTTATTTAAAGTTGTCACAGAAAATCCAGATTTTGTACTTCTCAGGTCACAGTGACTTCGAAAAAACGCTTCGCTTGAAATAAAGATAGATTATCACAACAGTGAAAACTTACTTTAAATTGTGTCAAAAGTTCTTTAGAAAGTGCTGTTCACACACCTTCCTGAACATGTGCGGGCTGAATTTAGGCACCTGAGCTTGACAATTTCCCTTCCAAGCTTTGTGACTCCTCAACGGTTTACATCTTTAACCCAAATCTGATAAAGATCCATCCAGAAACAGCCGAAAAAATCTCGCTAACACCCCCCCCCCACCTCTCTCTCTCTCACACACACAACACACACACACACACACACACACACGCACGCACGCACGCACGCACGCACGCACGCACGCACACACACACACATACACACACACACACACACACACACAGGTCGATATGATACAATCTTTCAGTTTTGTAAAGGGAGACTGAAAAATGCTGAAGGCTGTCTCCATTAACTCAAGTCGTAAGGAAGTTAGGTGGTAGATACCTCATTTTTCTATAGACAAGCATTATACAAGGCAGTGCACATCTCTCACTCACTGGATTAGCTTTTCCAGCCTGAATAGGGTTACGTACCCATTCCCGATTGGGTGGACTAAAGGCTGCATGTTCAAAGGTGATTTTCAATCTCCCTTTTTCGAAAAAAAAGGAGAATGTTTCATACCGACTACAGAGGTGCGCGCGCGCGCACGTGTGTGTGTGTGTGTGTGTGTGTGTGTGTGTGTGTGTGTGTGTGTGTGTGTGTGTGTGTTGTGTGTGTGTGTGTATGTGCGTCTGTGTGTCTGTGTGTGTGTATGTTTTTTTTTCTTTGTTTTTTTTTCTCCATCTCTCTGTGACAAAAACAAAAGTGCAAGCAAGATTTTGTCGGATCTTTTGGGGGTTTCTTCGCCAAATTTTCGTCGAAGCCGTGGACTGTTCAGGAGTAATGAAAGCATAACTGGAAGGTAAAAAGTCCTCGCACAAGGCCACACCGACCCAAAATTTACCTAAAATCAGCCCTTTTCGAGGACAATGTGACCAGCACTTTCTCACGAGCTCCTGAAAATATTTCACTGTTGTGATTGTCTGCCACTGTCATCAACACCCCTTCAACTGTGTTCAAGTTTTATTTCAACGGAAGCTCCTACGAGGTCACAGTGACCGTGGGACCTTGAGAAGTACACAAATCCAGACTTTCTGTAATTTCTGTATTATCAAATGGAAATTTGTTTTAATGGCTCCACAGTCTTGTTTTTTTTTCCCCAAGCCGGACTTGAGCCCACGCAGTCAAACTGAGAGGCTGAAGCTTCGTCTCTTCGCCAACTCTTTGATTTCCCTATGGAAATGACCTTGTGAAAAAAAAAATTAAGAATCACTGCACTCAGAGAGGTTACTTTTGTGCTCAACCCCCTCCTCCCCCTCCTGTCCCATTTTCTACGCCATCTTAATGGACACAGAAGCTGGCACATTTTTTTTTTATAATGCGAAGATGATGATTTCGTTGAGGGTGATAATCAAGATGCTATGGAATTCCATCCAGGATTGAGACTGCTTGACAGGGCTCTACTCTACGCTTACCAATAATAATATATCCCCCTGGCGTCAATCAGGTCCGAGAGATACATACACCTGCGGTGCTGGTCAGAATTTGAGCAACACCCTCAATGACGCATCCGTTAAGTGGAGGAGACTCGACTGTGTGGCCCCGGTCTTCCCAATGAGCCCATAGCACGCCCAACTCCGGGTATACACCGGTTAGAGCCGAAAACTCCCACAATGATTTTTGAAGGGACTGACGGGGATTCGAACCCACAACCTTCCAGTCGGTAGTTCTGTGCGCTAACCCTACACCACGGCGACTGGTCGGCCTTGTCGTGAAAATTGAGCTTGGTACGAAATTACAGTTGGCTGTTTGAATCGAACATAATCTTGAGTGATGAATAGTCAGCGATGTGTGCAAAATGGTAATGGGCCCGGATCAGCGTGTCTGTGTTTGGACAAAGATGGGTGAAGAATGGCGAAGCAAAATGCCTTTGTCTGATAGCAAAATGGAATCTTTCTTTGATGTGGTGGTGAGAATCTGTTATCTTTGCTGGAGAAGCGTCGACAGTTGTGGATGGGAATGTAAGTATAATTACACTAAAGGGATTTTTCTTTCTTCACTTAGTTTAACCCTTTGACTCCCTCACCCAAACCACAAGCTTCCTGCAGGAAGCTGGTGGTTACGGTGCGGAAATCAAAAGGTTAACCGCTATGCAGGGATTGTAAGTTCGAGCCTTAGTTGGACCATTTGTTTGGCCTTGTTAGTTCACAGTACCATGTGGGTAAAATGCAAGGATTGTGAGTGCTACCATTGTGCAGGCCAATTCTTTTTAAACCGAATGTCTCGAGTTCAATCCCAGCCCACAACATAAAGTTGGCTTGTTAGTTGTCCATCTTTATTCTCCAGTCATCGTAGTGGTGGTAGTGCTTCACAGGTTCCGTTGCCATCTCCATTTCAAAAAACGTGCTAGACAATGTAGATTTGGGTAGAGTGCATATGGAATCGTCCAAGCCCGAATAAAGAATTTAAAAAAACATTTTGAGCAAGCTGCAAATTTCAAACCGAAGTCTCAAATATCATCGCTAGCATGGCATTGCTGAGAATTGTCCTCATTATGACAGCATCTTCTATACATAATGATCCTGTCCTCTATCTATATCTCCAATCATAAAGCACAGTGTCAAGAAAAAGAACAGTACCCTGTTTTGGCCAGCTTTTTTCCCCAACTGCAAGCGTAGAAATTTCGTGGTCAGTTAATAACATCTCTTATTTGTGCTCAGTCCCCATCTCCTGCACCAATCTCTGTCAGTACCTCCCACACCGTTCATTTCATCTTTTTAACGCATCTCCATACTCATCAAAACCGAAGTTACTATGATAGCAGGACATAAACGGCCACAGAATCTTGTACACATTTTCACAATGCTATGATGATGAGAATGGGGATGGCAATGATGATGCTACGGACTTTCCTTTCGAAACGAGACTTCGTGACATAGCTGTACTCTATGCTTACTTTCTTAAGATATCCTGGCATCAACTAGGCCCAAGATATTAGACACCTGTGACGCTGGTCAAGAAATTTGAGCAATCTCTTTAACAGCGTATCCATAAAATGGTTCCAGTTTTCCCATTAAGTTCATGGCACGAAAAATCCTACGATAACATTTTATCCCAAAATCACAGTTACGATTTGGGCACATTTTTCTGAAACAATAACTTACAGAAAGCAAAACCATCTGTATCTTTGCAAATACCGGGAGAAATTTACATCGTTATGTTAAGTCACTCTGTTAATATGCAGTAACAATGCTGAAGATTAATGATCATGAACCATCGCAAAACTTTCCTGTGTTTGTTTGTTGTTTGTTTGTTTGTTTGTTGTTTGTTTGTTTGTTTGTTTGCTGTTTAGTTGTTTGTTTGTCCTTACCACATCAAGGCAGACAATCCTGCTTTTTTCTATTCGGGCTGAGGACATGTACCTGCAGTTACTATTCTTGAGGGGAAAAAAAACTAGATTGACAAGCTGTGCGATGGACTAGCTGTAAAATGTATTACCTGTAAGACGGATCCAGCAGGACTTAAAGCCACTATTCTTGAATAATACAATGTTTTCAGGTTTCAAGTTTCGAAGCCCTGGTCGCAGTGTTCTCTTTAGAGCTGTCAGACTAATGAAAGAACAAGACCTTGACAATGCTGATCTACTGCAATGTCAAAGGAACAGTCGAGATTTGCTAAATTCAAAATATTTTTTTCACTCTAATTAACACTTCATAGTTTACACTGACACAACACAACACAACACACACGCGCGCACACAAACACACACACACACACGCGTGCGCGCGCGCATGCACACGGGTATGCACGCACGTACAAAAGAGAACACTGGGTCACAGTGGGTGTCTCCACACTCGAAATATCTTTTCTATGCACTGACACCACACATGCCACATGATGGATAAGATCCAAACTGATCATAGCATAAACAGTAAGCCCGTTCATATGCCCTGCGTACAAGCAGGGTTTCGTTATAAACAGGTCTTAAATATTATATAGAACCGATAATGTCATACAGTTGTGAGGCGTGGACAGTCAACGCCCAAAGCCAGAACAAGACTGAGGCAGCCGAGATGCGGTTTCTATGAAGAATGCTGAGAGTTCCATGGACAGCAAAGAAAACGAAAGAGACAGTCTTGATGGAGGCACACATAAGAAGATCATTTATAAGGAAGATTAGGAAAAGGCAACATTTATAGGCCATTTTATGAGGAAAGGGGAATTAGAGCACCTGGTCACAACAGGAAAGCTGGAGGGTAAGACAACACCAGGTAGACCCAGGGAGAAAATATTGGACGGACTTGCAAGGTGGCTGAGGACAGAGAGGGTGGAAGATGTGCTTGCGGCGACAAAGGATCGATGCATATGGAGGGACATGATCACCAACACCATGCTGCAGGGCACATGATGATGATGATGATGATGACTTAGTGTATGGATTCTATGTCTATCCTTGCATCATGGAAACATGTTATGCTACACTGTAGTGAAATGTATGTCTCCATTTGCAGTCGACATGTCATTAATGAAAAGAAAACAACTTTTTCATTAACACTTTATATCTTGCAATGACACAACACAGGCATATCCATCAACACACCAGCATCACTTATTCCTCTCCCTCTTTTCCCTACCCCATTTATCCCGCCACACAAACACCAACGATAACTGCTTACATGCTTTTTATGTCGCCCCCCCCCCCCCCTCACACACACACACTGTTTGATTAGCAGCATTTTGCCTGTCTGTGTTTTTCAATTGGATTTGGACAAGGTGAGAAACGGTGACATGTTTCTTTCGTTTCTTCGATCGTAAAATGAGAAGAAACAATTTCACTCTCTGTGATTGCCACCTCGCTTAAGCCTGCTTGCTGAACACAATCAGGAGGAGAAAGAGAGAAAGAAAGAAGAAAGTGAATATCCTAAGAACGGAACGTACAGCAATATGAGGGAAGGGGAGAGAGGGCAGGCAGATAGACAGACAGAAAGACAGAGACACACAGACAGAGAGAGAGAAGAGAGAGAGGGAGAGAGAAAGAGAGAGAGGGAGAACAGATGTTTTGTTAATACGAGGGGGTGTAGGGAGACAGAGGGGGTAGAGGGAGACAGAGGGGGAGTGAGGGCGAGAGAGTGGGAGGGAGGGAGAGAGAGTTTAGATTTCAGATGGTTAATTATATATACACCATTCTCCCCCTCAACCTCACCCTCATGAAAAGCACAAAATAAGTAAAAACGTACTCTTTTTCTTCTTCACAGCAGTAGAATTTAGTTTATATGGTCTGTAACGGAGAGATACAGAAAAGACCGAGACTTAATAAGCATACCGTAACACTAAGGAAAATAGTAATGACAGACCATACATTTGCGAATAAGTAACACCAATTACCCAATGCCAATAACAGCAGGAAAAGCATACACACAAAATCAAAACTTAAAAGATTTGAATGCTTACGGTCAACCCTGCCTTTCACAATGTTAGAAAGGGGTTGGGGTGGGACAGTAAACCAACTGAAGTTTAAAGGAATTCATTTGATGATAATACATCAATATGCTAAACAGTCTTATATACTAACACACACACACACACACACACACACACACACACACACACACACACACACACACACACACACACAACACACACACACACACACACACACACACACACACACACACACGAGTTTGTATCTCTCAAGATCTGGTTGAAGCCAGGATATATTAAGAAAGTAAGCAAAGACTGCAGCCCCGTCAAGCAATCTTTATCTGAAATGGGGCTCCATAACATCACCACTATCAGGCCCATTTTTATAACATGGTAGTGTGAACAATCGTCCCAGACTATGGGGCCCTCTTGCTGTCATTACGGTCTGTTTTGGTGGGTTCGGGGTGAAGCGTGGGGATAGTTGTACAAAAGCCGTGTAGAATACGGGCCAGCAAAACAAAAACAAAACATAAAAAGAATCTTCAAAAATGGTAAAACATTAATATGGCCATACCGCTGTATTTATTCTTCCTCCCAGATTCATTTTGTGATGAAGCCTGGCTTTGTCAGCCTTCTTGACGTCATTTCCTGGTCAGAAATGACCTGAATGAATGCTGACCTGTCAAATATCGCTGCTCTATCGCTGTTCTTCTGTTTTATGTCTTTTGTGTATATTTTTGTTCTCTCTACCTCTTTTCTCTCTTTTCTTTTGTATTTCATTCTAGCAGCGTCAACGCTGTTCGTCTTTCTTATATACTTCGTTTTCTTGTCTTATCTTCTGTCTGTGCTTTTTCTTTCCGTTCGTTTTTCTCTTCTTTGTATCTTTCCTTTTTTTCCCATTGTTCTCGTAGATTCGTGGATGTTCCGCCTATTTCAACATTTTATTTCTCACTCTCCCTTATCGACCAGTGAGAAGCGTCTGTGTGACCATCTGTCTTTCTTTGTGTGGGTCTGTGACAAAAATGTGTTGACAAGGTTTTCTCCGCTGTCTTTCTGGATAGACCTTTATATAACAAATCTGATTCTAAGGTGTGGACCATTGAGCAATACAAATACAAATTTGGAATTCGTGTCATCAATGTCAAGATCATGTGAATGAAAAAAAGTGCCTACATTCAGTATTGTTTCAAAAAGGTGTGTGTACAGCACTTTCTCACGATTTGTTGACAATACTTACATTCTGTTTTTAATTTTTTAATGCTGGGTCTGTCCACCTTTGCACTCGTTTCACGCCATGTTTGATTTCATATGATGCTACCTCATGGTCACAGTGATCTTGAGAAGTTCAAAATCTGGATTTTTCTGGTTGGAAAGTACAGAATTTGTGTATATAAACAGAGGTTCTTCAAATAACTTGACCATCCTTTTTTTTTTTTTTTTTTACACCCTTCTTTCGTCTCCTTCTTTTAACAACTCCGTTTCTTTTACAAGTGTCATTTAGCAAATAGTGATAATATATCTGTAAACGTATAAAACTAAGAAGATGATCAGTATCTTTCTGTAGTCGTATGGTATATTTTCCATATTTTCCCAAATGACAGAGTCGTATGGTGTATTTTCCATATTTTCCCAAATGACAGATTCTTGTCTGTTGGAGAGTTCCCAAATGCCTTTGTTAGAAAACTAGACTAATAGGTTGTACCTGCTTGGCCACATGCAGTTCCAACTTGTCAAAGTCGTAGAAACGTACACAACGGAGGAGTTATTTCAACTTGAGTAACAGATCAAAATCTGGGGGACTGATATCTAGAGAACAGGCTGGTGTGGCAAAGCATCCTACTGATATGACGTCATAAGTGACATTACCATCTCTGCTTTGTGACAAGATGGGCTGTCATGTAATATACAACTAACAAAGACAAACCATTTAAACTGTACTTAACGTTGCTTTCGGATTGCAGATCTTGGTATTTTCATGAGAAACACCTTGTAATGGTCCAGATTAGCACATTGCCCAATTGGAACACATGCACCGTCAATACATCCTTGTTATCAATGGCACATATCATCACTATCTTAAAAATTTCTTGCTTTCTTCTGAACTTGATCGGCTTTGGAGAGGTGAGAATGTGCCACTGACGATTGTCTCTCTAAGTCTGGCTCGTCAATAGCAGCTATACAACTTAAAACGCTGCCATTCCCATTTTTGAGCCTGTTTTTAAAAGAGTCTCTACAACAGTGGGTGCTCGTTTTCAATCTTCAGTGAGGCAATGCAGGACCAACCTTGCCGCTAAAGGTCTCTTTCCAAATTTGTATGTTAAAATCATATGAGCTGATCAACGATGAAGACCAAGGTCTTCAAGCGTTATTCGTCTGTCTTCATTCATACTTTCTCTTTTTGAGCATTTTTCTCGTCAAAAGTTTCAGCTGGTCTCCCCGGACTATGCTTGCCTTTAAAGTCATTTCGGCCATCGTTAAAGAATACATCCACCTATAAACTACAGCCTGCGAAAGAACTTGTATCCCACATGCACTCTATCGTGATTATATTTGCTTATAAAATTCCATTATAAAGTAAGGAACACTGTTATTCAACGGTAAATGTGGCTATGACGCTTGAAGGACTGTAGCCAAAGTAAACGTTATAACAAGTGAAGTCACAACAGTCTCATGTATTTTCATACTTAGATAACGGAAGAATTGAGCACGTGTGTGTCAAGTTTTACAGCGCTGTGACAATTACTTTTTGATTGATAAGGATAGTCTCGCTTTTCATTGAATTATCCTCATATGTCTCAGTTGTTTTTATTTCATTTTTGTTCGTTCTTTCCCTCCCCTCACTTCCCCTACTCTTTCTGGCATTCTAGCAACTTCGTAAGTATACTCCTTTCACTATCTGCTTGTCCTTTTCTTTATCACTACCACCTCTTCCTTATATTCTTCGCGTTCGTTTTCTACTTTCCTGTCCCTCTTCTCTTGTTTTTCATTCTTTCTCCTTTCTTTCTTCTTTCTTTCTTTTCTTATCTTCCATTTCTTTCTTACTTCTATTCTTCCTCTCTTATTCCAACATCCTTTTTTACTTCGTTTCTTTTTTTTCCTTCCTCCTCTTCTTCCTATTTCTCTTCCTTCTTCCCCATTTCCTTAAATGGGAAGTACTACCAGAAAGTTGTTTTTAAAGTCATTTTTATTTATCATTTAATTTTTGTTGTTGTTGCTTTAATACCTGGTCACTTGTTAGTGAATCAGTCACAAAATTAAAAAGGCCTCACCTCTATCCACAATATCCATGCAGTCCATCTTTCCATCTCATCCATCAAGGCTGCAAAACCACAATCACAGGAGGTAACCAGTACACTTTCACCCTGGGACTATTATTTTCAGTACTAAATATAGGTTGACCCAAAAGTAATCAGTCATCCTATTATCCCACAAAAACAAAAATTTAGGCTGAGTCACTGTCCCTATATTCTTCACCTTACTGTTCACGGTGGTTTTCAAACACACCTGCAAACTCACCAAAACTATATTAAAAAAAAAGAAATTAAAAAAAAACAACTTAAGGTCAACATTACAGCAGAGCAATCTTCGACAATTTTTATACAAAGCTGTGGAGATACATGACAATGGTGATGATAGTGATGGCGCTACAAGGTTCCATCCTGGATTAAGACTGTATGACAGATCTGTACTCCACCCTTCTTTTCATAATGTATCCTGATGTCAACCATACCCAGAACATAAAGACACTGATCCTAATGGTCAATAAGTTTAATCAACATCTGTGAAGTGGCTGCTATTCGACGATGTGGACAAATCTTCCCAATGAGCCCATAGTACGCTCATAGCTGGGCAGAAACCATTTAGGGCTGAACAAAAATCCCACAATGAGTTGGACTGATGGAATTCGAACCCACAAACCCCAGACATTAATTTGTTACGATAAGCACTTCATCACAGTCACTGACCCATGAGAGCTAACTAGCTATACTTTTAACTCTGGGACTATTGCATCC
>JAPXFY010000015.1:43867865-43875365 GCA_030674185.1 Monoplex corrugatus | reverse complement strand
AAGTCCATCCCAGTTTCTTGACCAGAGCAACCATCACTTCGGCCTGGTATACGTCTGAAGGAATGGTCCTCAGGAAATAGGGAAACCTCTCCCTGTTACTGAGGGTTGGACTGGTGGAGAAGAAGCTGATCTGTGGACACGAGAATGACAAGAATTATTCATAGTTTACTCATTTTTCGATAATAATTGTATTTCCTTAAAACAATCAAAATTGTCATGATTTATCCTGAAGGGATGTCTGTCTAACTGTTTCTCTATGACAAAAATGTCTCAGCAAAATTTTCTTCTTTGTTTCTAAATGGATCTTTACAAAATTCGGGTCATATGTGTGGGTCATAAGGAATTCTGAATGCGTCAGTTTAGGAGCCACGGTTTGAAGATAACGGTCACTCAGACTAAACACGTCCCTGAAATCTGTACTTTTTGAGGAATGTGTTTGAAGAGCATTTTTCTCTTAAATTTGTGGCAGTGTTGTTTCTGCAGTTGTGACAGTCTAGTATATCGTCCCCAGTGCATTTTAAGTTTTATATCAACTGAAGTTTCTTCAAGGTCACAATGATCTTGAGAAGTACAAAGTCTCCATTTTCTGTAACAATTTTTGTATGAAAGGAAAAAACTGTTACAATGGATTGACATCTTGCGTATGTTGTCTTCGTTCAAAGCAGTATTTTTTTCTTGGATGAGTGCATATAAATTATTTGGTTCTCTGACCTACTCTGTGCAGGTGTTATCATGCTGTGCAGTCTGCGTACTCTGTCTTCGGTTACTAACTCAGCTATGTGGGTGTTCATACTCAATTTCCAGGGCTCTTTATGTCGTATGACATCAAATGATGATGATGATGACAGTGATAATTATGACGACGATGATGACGACAGCGATAAGGTGATGAAGAACGATCATGATGGTGAAGGTAGTGCCAAGGCTCCATGGAATTTCTGGCCTAGTGATTAAAGCTCCTGCCTAGGATACAAGAAACTCGGTTTCAAATCATGGATCAGACAGGGATTCCCCTCCCACTACCGAAACTAGTAGATCTTAAATGATGATTAAGATGCCAGTGTCTTGGGACAGACAATAGAGGTCCCTGACGTATTTAGCTCAGTGAAAGATCACATGAAAACAAAGGAATTTTTGTCTGGGAAAATGTAGAAAAACCCACCTTTTTCAGAAATACATGCATACAAAGAAAACAAAAAAATTAAAGGATGGCACTGTACTGTGGCGAAAAGCTTTCCCTGGAAAGAGCAGCCCAAATATTACACGGTGAATCCATAGTAACATAAACGAAATAAATACAATAAAAAAAACCAAAAATACAATACATATGAATACAATGAATACCCACAATCGTAGGTATGTGCAGACGGCTTACAGCATGAAAACAATTAACCAGCCAACCAATCAACTATCCCCCAAACTGGGCAACTGTCTCATGGTTATTGCGCGTAAGCCTGGTGAGTGGAGAAAAAGCTGATCTGTGGATTTAATGAGATAGTGGTGGTGGTGGTGATCTAACAAAAATAGGATCACTTGGTGTTATGTTGACGGATAAAAAAGATCATCTGTGAACAGAAGAATAAGAAATATTCATGACATGATTACTTTGCAGTGTTGATGGTAGTGACCATGATGGTAGTGGCGGTGGTGAGGTGATGGTGGGTGGTGACGTTGATGATGATGATGATGATGATGATGATGATGATGACGATGACGTGACGGTAGAGGTGGTGGTGGTGGTGATGATGGCCATGATGGGAGTTTGGAGTGTGATCTGGAAGGATTCACCTCACTTGGACAATTCCGTATTCGCTCCACCCAAATCTGCCAGAGCGACCCGTCAAACTCTAACAGCAGTTATCTGGCAAATTCCTTGATCAGGCGCAAAACCTTATGTGCTAGCTAGGTCTTGAAATGGGAAAGAGAAGCCAGGGAAAAGGTGGGGGGGGGGGTGAAACCCTGACACCACCAGAACGACTGAAACGTTAAGATGGGCATCAAAGAAGCCTACATTTATGTTGGGGGTGGGAGATTAGGGGACTGACATCAAGATGCGAGATCCAGAATCTACAACATTATCAGTTAACCCACTTGAAAACATGTGGCGAGCTCTTGAAATGGGAAGAGGAAAACGAAGAATGAAGCACTGACACCACCAGAATGACTGGAGCATCAAAATGGATAGGAAGCCAATAAGCTAACTTCATGTTGCAGAGTGGGGCTTGAACTCTACATGAGATCTTAAGAGCGTAGATCTATCAAAAGAACAAGCCAACCTGTGCAATGGAACCCTCTCCCCCGCCTGAGGGTCAAACCTGCTACCCTTGCGTTGTAAGCATGACCATCTTACCAACTTATTGAACAGAACTACACTGACCATGACGACGATCATAATCGTAAACGTGGGAACCAACAATGTACTAATCAACAAATTAACCTGCCCACTCACCACCCTACCAACTGACAAACCTACAAATAAACAAACATGCAAACTCCAAAATCTTAATTTTGCACCATACAATCACAGACACAGAAACAAACAACGAAACAATTAACCAGAATCTTAATTTTAGGGAGATGTCAAGCATCCTTCAAAAAATTCAAATCTGTGCCTGTATACGAATCCCAATCTAAATGCTGGGATAACACTAACAGAAGTAAGAGTGCTGTTTTACAGGGGGGGGGGGGGGGGAGGGGGGGGATGGGTGGGGGGTGGGAGTGATGAAGTGTATGATTGTGTTGTTTTGTCTTTTTGCATTACACGGAAAATAATTGCGCATCTTGTTTTGATGGTTGTTCTTCAATTTTGTAAAATCTTTACTGAAAAGAAAAGAACCTCCACTGCGTAGGGAAGATAGAAACAATTTCTAAAAGAATAAAAATACATTATTTAATGAACAATGCAAAACAGGCTCATGTTTTCAACACCTGATCTGTGTGTAAAATCTGCAAAGACACACAGCACAGAAAGAAGATTATTTCATATTTGACAAGAGAGAAGTGCGTGTGCAAGGTGGTTATGGTGGTGGTGGTGGTGATGGTGGTGGTGGTAGCTGTGTGTGTGTGTGTTGTGTGTGTGTGTGTGTGTGTGTGTGTGTGTGTGTGTGTGTGTGTGTGTGTGTGTGTGTGTGTGTGTGTGTGTGTGTGTGTGTGTGTGTGATTTTGTTTCTGAGAAAAATGCGTGGATAAATTTTCTGGACTCTTTGTGGCTTGGTTTTTACCCAATCTGGTCAAATGTGCGGACTGCAGTGAGGCACCAATACCAAGTCCACATGGACTAAAAGGGTTCCAACATCAGCAGTGTTTGGGGAACGTGTGAACACCACTTTCTTAGAAGTTTCTGACAATATTTAAAATCCATTTCACACTGTAACAATCTACCATAGTCCTCAGTGCATGTGAAGTTTTATTTCAAATGAAGTTACAATGACCGTGATAATTACAGAAACTGGCTTTTCTGCAATATTTTTTTTTTTATAATAAGTGAAGCAGCTCAAATGGTTTGACAATCGCATTTGCTGTCCAGCTGACCACAAAACCATTATGGGTTGTCACAAAGTTATTTTCTCAAGGAGTGACTGGGAACAATTCTGGTGTCCTTTTGTTATCCTTCTCCAGTTCTTACAGTTCTTAATACAAAACCAAGCATTCGATTCTCTCTCTCTCTCTCTCTCTCTCTCTCTCTTCTGGCTGTTTCTGTGCTTAGCGCCTTTGTCTTCCTCTGATCGGGTCCCAGGCCGCGTCATTAGTGCGTGTAGCGTCTGGGTTAGAAAAGGCCATGGACATTTTCCAACATGTCTGATGGCACTTGGCTGGCTGGCTACTATTGTCTGTCTGTCTGTGTCTGTGTCTCTGTTATTCTGAGTTTGTCACTCACCCTCTCTCTCTCTCTCTCTCTCTCTCTCTCTCTCTCTCTCCTCTCTCTCCTCTGTCTGTGCACTCTTTCTCCACCATCTGTCTTCTACCATCCTTCTTGCACTGTCTCTTTCTCTATCTCGAAATCATCTCTCTCTCTCTCTCTCTCCTCTCTCTCTCTCTCTCTCTCTCTCTCTCTCTCTCTCTCTCTCTCTCTCTCTCTGGCTGGCTGGCTGGTTCAGTCCTTGGTGGCTTTGTCTTTCTCTGATCAGGTCCCGAGCCACGTCATTAGTGTGTGTAGCGTCTGGGTTAGACAAGGCCATGGACATTTTCTACCATGTCTGATGGCAGTTGGCGGGCTAGCTACTGTTGTCTGTCTGTGTTATTCTGAGTTCGTCACTCACCTCAGTTTCTTTATCTCTCTCTCCACTCTTTCTCCAATATCTGTTTTCTGGCATCCTTCTTGCACTGTCTCTTTCTCTATCTCAAAATCATTCAAGAGCTCTCTCTCTCTCTCTCTCTCTCTCTCTCTCTCTCTCTCTCTCTCCTCTCTCTCTCTCTCTCTCTCTGGCTGGTTTAGTCCTTGGTGGCTTTGTCTTTCTCTGATCAGTTCCCGAGTCACGTCATTAGTGTGTGTAGCGTCTGGGTTAGACAAGGCCATGGACATTTTCCACCATGTCTGATGGGGCTTGGCGGGCTAGCTACTGTTGTCTGTCTGTCTGTGTCTCTGTCTGTCTGTGTCTGTGTCTGTGTTGTTCTGAGTTCGCCACTCACCTCTCTCTCTCCTCTTTCTCTCCTCCCCCCCCCCCTTACTACTACTACAGGTAAGATACATAGATGTATAAAAATTAAGTATGCTTCTGTAGAAGCAGGAGTGCAGTGTGGTACACAGTTTACTAGATGCATTATTTGTACAAATTGAATAAAACAAGGTGATGTGTGCAGTTCCATTGTTTTTTCTTGCTTATAGATGAACTTGCTCTCGAAAAAAATATTAATGGTAGACATGGTGCAAACCTGACTAATGAATTGATTGAACTATTTATCCTGTTGTTTGCTGATGACATTTTGTTATCGGAAACTGCATTGGGTTCACAGACACAACTAAACAGTGTCTATACAGCAGCGTGCCAGTAACAGCTTAAAGTAAACATGGACAAGAGTAATGAGACGGTCTTCAGGAAAGGTGGATTTTTAGCAAATACTGAGACATAGTTTTATATCAATACAAGGATGGCTGTTGTAAAGTTATGTTGTTATTAAGGAATATTGTTCTCAATAAGACTTAATTTTCATTCAATAGATAGCAAACAGAGCAAAACAGGCTGCCATCAGTGTTCTGAGTAAACTGAATAAACATAATAGTAATTCATTAAAATTATTTTTGAAATTGTTTGAGATGCAAATTCAACCAATTTTACTGTATGGTTCAGAAATATTGGGTTCAGAGAAAGCAGATTTGGTGACTGAAAGTGTTCAATTGTTTATGTTGAAAAAAATATTTAGGGGTTCACATAGAACACAAAACCATTTCGTAAATGGTGAGTTGACAAGGTTTCCCCTATGTATTCGAATCTGGTTAAAACTACCGAAAATGGGTGAAGAGAGATTGCCTTACAGGGTATATAAAATGCTATTAAATTAAGCCAACAGAGGAAAAATAAACTGGGCCTCTAAACTCCGTTATATATTAAATATTTATGGATTTTCTACGTCTGGGAAAATCAGGGTGTGAGTTGTATAAGTCTTTCATAAAAATGTTCAAACAAAGATTATTTGATTGCAGATGACAAAATTGGGATTATCATACCAATACCAGTGATGTTTTTGTACAACATAGAAAGTTTAAACAATCTCATAAGGTCTAGCATACTTGCTGTTGGATTTAAACATATTTATGGATATGTGTTCACAAGATTTATGTTTGGCATCTCCGATTTATTAGTGCATTAGATTAAAATAGAAAAGACTTGATAAAGAGGCAGCAAAATGCCCATTATGTAAGTGCTACTGAAAATGAAAATCATTTTATTCTGTTGTCCAGCCCTTGAGGATCTGAGACACTTGTTAATTCAGCCAAGCACTACTATAAGCCAAATGATTTCAGATTATTATATAATAATGCTCATGGCTTCAAAAAATGAGCGTACAATCAGAAATCTCGCAACATACGTTTATAAAGCTTTCAAGAGAAGACAGTCTGCTTTATGAAGTTTATCACAATGTTAAATTCCTGTGTGTCTGTCAAACCTATTTATATGTTCCTATTGTATTGTTTTCAGAATCCGCCAAGCCAAAACAGCATTCAAGAAGATAAAAAGCATTCTTACCAACAAATGCCGATCAATTAACATCAGGAAAAGAGTTCTTGGATGTTATATAGAACCAATACTGTTGCATGGTTGCGAGGCGTGGACAGTCAACAAGCAAACCCAGAACAAGATTGAGGCAGCCGAGACGTGGGTTCTAAGAAGAATGTTGAGAGTTCCATGGACAGCAAAGAAAACAAACGAGACAGTCTTGATGTAGGCAGACACAAGTAGATCACTCATAAGGAAGATTAGGAAAAGACAGGCAACATTTATAGGCCTTCTTATGAGGAAAGGGGGATTGGAGCACCTGGTCACAACCGGAAAGCTGGAGGGAAAGAGAGCACCAGGTAGACCCAGGGAGAAGATACTAAACGGACTTGCAGAATGGCTGGGGACAAGGAGCGTGAAAGAGATGCTTGAGGCAGTAAGTGATAGAGACAGATGGAAGTCCATAATCGCCAACGCCATGCGGCAAGGCACCTGATGATGATGACGATGATTGTATTATCTAAGTTTGACTGTGGGTCCTATATTGTATTTATTCCAAAATATTTGAAGTATGCATTATCCAAGAACGACTATGTATTATATTTTGCGTTTGTATAATGTTTATAATGTGTTCACACCCCGTCAAATGGGGTTTTGGCCTTGCTAAATAAATTTCTGATTCTGATTTTGATTCTTTCTCTCCACCATCTGTCGTATGGTCCATCCTTCTCGCACTCTATCTCATTAGCATTCATAAACACCCTCTCTCTCTCTCTCTCTCTCTCTCTCTCTCTCTCTCTCTCTCTCTCTCCCCTGTGATTTACTTTTTATTTTTCAACATTTTGGATCAAAGTGATATCCCCCCCCCCCCCCCCCCCCCCCCCCCAAAAAAAAGGGCATTCAAACCTATGTTTTCGCAAACTCTTGTTGGAATGAATATGTGGTCCAGAATTGACAAAAATTCGCTCATACAATGTTGTAAAATGTAAGTCAATGAATTTTGTACAGTAGGCAGACACAGCCTTCCTTAAACCAGAACGACACAAGCTCCCATTTTATTAAGGACGGAAGATTGAAAACGGTTAGACGTGTATAAAATTAGAACGGGGGTGCAAAGGGTTAAGTGCAAAAGCACTAAAATAAAAGTGGGGATGACCAGGACATTCGGGAGGATAGCTGACGAAAGGATTTCTGTCACGTCATTGAAAAAGAGGGATCAAATGGAAAATGCATTAACTCAGATTACATATGCGTTACTTACGCAGGACTGACTGGTCAAATCATACTTGTCTGTCCATATCCGATCAGCGTCCTATTTTCTACTCGACACCAATATCGAAACATA
>JAPXFY010000015.1:43852865-43862865 GCA_030674185.1 Monoplex corrugatus | reverse complement strand
CGGTTTCATAATTAACCGGGTTCTTTTTCATAATTAGTTTGGGCTCTATCAATAAAATCGTATTCTACGAAAGAATCATTCCGGATTTTGTTTGTTATTGTTTACGTTTTTGTTTTGAAAAATGTAATATTTATTGCGATTCTTTATGATAAACTATGCTACTGTATTTGAGTCGACCACATTTTACATTAAAAAAAAACGGTCAGTTTCCCACTCATCCTTTAAATTACCATCGAACTTTGTATTGTTTGTAACCTGGGTTAAATAAATATTTTTTTTAAAAAACGGAAATGCGCACGTGCGCACACGCGCGCGCATGCAAGCACGCACGCACATACGTGCGCGTGAGCACACACACACACACACACACACACAAGCACATACACACACACGCGCGCACACACACACACACACACACACACACACACACACACGCAAGCACACACGCACATACGCGCGCGCGCGCACGCACACACACACACACATACACACACACGCGCGCGAGCAAACATACGCGCGCGCACACACACGCAAGCACGCACACACATGCAGGCACATGCACACACACACACACACAAACACACACACGCAGACATACACACACAGACACACGCACGCACGCGCACGCACAAGAACACACACACACACACACACACACACACAAATTTACCACACAAAAAACTTACACAACACAATCCATTCAAGCACCCACAGACGAAAGTATCTCTTACTGTCTTCTCCTCTTAAACACCCCTTGAAGAAACGCATTGAAATATGACAATAAATGACAACACAAACATTGTGATGAGCCTCTCAATCCCAAAATACGAGGAAACTGAAGTTTGAAGTGGGGATTTGTCTAAGGATTTCTCAGATCAAGACACTTCTATAATACGGTCTCCATCCAATTCTTTCTTCCAAACATCTTGTAAGCACGCAGGGGGTTTTGGTTGTTGCTGCTGTTGTTGTTGTTATTGTTGTTGCTTTGTTTGTTTGTTTGTTGTTTTTTTTGTTTGTTTGTTTGTTTGTTTTTTCCACAGGATCAGGAAAACTTCGAAATCATTACCGTCAGAATGCGGTGGAGTGTCTATGGAACTATATGAGTACGATGAATGCTTGTTGTAGAAATCCATTTGCTATGCCATCCAAACACTAATACAGACAAATGAATGGCGATGAATGTGGCCGTGTTTATTTGTTTTTGTTTATTTGATTGTTGTTTTTTTCTTTTGGTTGATTTTTTTTAATTCGGTTTCTGCTGGATGCCATGAAGCCTGGTAGTCAGAAAAGTTACTGATGCCATGTCTTCTATTGCTCCACTTGACCCTACTGAGGCGCAGGACTCCACCCTTACCTGACCTCAATGGGGGATCGCCATCCTTGTCTGATATAGATGGCCGCGTCAACATGTATTTTGTATTGCAAGGGACCACAGTTTGTTTGAAAGCGCCTGCAGGCATGGTACATCTGACTTAGCCTTCTTCTAAGAAAACAACGATGTTCTGGTTTTGAGGCAGAAGTGGAAATGGTATCTTGAATCTGTATAGAAGACTATAAATGAACGTGAAGCATACGCCCACACAACCAGCCAGACTGTGACAGTGACATCAATATTGGTAGTGAATCAAGATTAAGCAATGCTGTACATGCATAGATTGACACACTTAGAATGATCATTACATTAAGATAGACAGCGACCACACTTGCCTGTTAATGGTTTTCTTCTATAGATTACAGGCTGGGATTGAAATCAGGACATCAGATTTTGAATCTTCATCTCTCTCAAGTGGACGATCCGACCACGACCAAAAACAAACTACACCCACATACACGCGCGCGCGCACACACGCACGCACACACATATCCTCTATCCCACCCCCATCCCAATCTTTATCTCCACCACATCAGAGACTCCTGGGGTCTATGCAACCCTCAAATCTATGCTGAGGTTTTAATATGAAGGTGGACATAGTACCATCTATCTGTAGTAAACGTTATAATGATACACTCCTATTCGCTGACACAACCAAACTAGTTACGGGAGTCTGTACTGAATTGCAGACATCAAGACTTCAAATCAGTGGCCCTGTCAGACAGAGCCATCCCACCTCTACACAATCATTTTAGATCGATTACTGCTATTTACTTTTATCTTGGAACGAAAGCTTTGAAAAAAAAGTTGTGTAAAATTTATATGTACTTGAGCTCAACAATTAACCCTACACTTCTGTCTGGTTTACCGCTCAGATATGCGTGCCTTCGAAAATGAACAAAGGAACAAAAAGTTCACAACAACAACAAAACTTTCAAGAAGCATTTTCTCAAAGAAATAACATTGGATCAAGTTTTATTAGTTGAAATTTAAGAATTGCTGGCATACAATCCTATTCTAGCATTGCTTTAATATTTATCAAGTGTGTGAGGGAGCGAGAATCTTTCTTTCAAAGTTACTGTGAAAGTTCAATGCTGGTCCCCCCCCCCCCCTCCCCGGCACACACACTCTTCATTAGCTTCATCTGTCCAACCCATGTCTCTTGTTTTGGTCTTTCGATTTTTTCACTCTCTCTCTCTCTCTCTCTCTCTCTCCCTCTCCCTCCCCCCCCTCTCTCTCTCTTTCTTTACTTTTCCTTTCGTCTCATCTCACTTATAGTGAAAAGACATCAAATGAAAAAAAAAAACCCAAAAATACAACCAATGACCCCTTACAAAAATCCGGCAAACTGGACACTAAAAAAGACCTTCCACCTCACCACACACACCCATCATTTCCCTCCTCGCACACTCACACACGCATCACCCTTTTGTTTCTGTTATCAGTCTCTTGGCCACAACCTCCCAGTCTTGATTTACGACCGCCTCTGCGCTGGACGCAATCACTCTGTGTGCTCATGTAGAATTTACGTCAGCAGTGAGTGCGCTCTTTTCAGGCGCCCAGATCCACACCGTTTGGCGGTGCATGGGGTGGGAATTGGCCCATAAAAGACTGGCCGGGCTGGAGAGATGGTTAAAGAAGAAAAAGAATGACAGAAAGAAGGAGAAAAAGAAAACTAAGAGGTGGTCGTTTTCGAAATGGCGAAGGCAGTTGGCTATAGGTGATATCTTTCTCGTTTTGTTATGTGCGGGAGAGTGGGAGAGTGGGTGAGTAGGTGGGGGAGCAGGCGAGTATGGGGAAAGTTTTTGTTGTTGTTTTTGTTGGGTGTATGTGTGTGTGCGTGTGTGAGGGAGAGTGGGGGGGGGGGGGCGACAGCGTGTGCGTGCAGATGGATGTGTATGTTTATCTATTTCTAAGTTTCCGTGTGTGTGTGTGTGTGTGTGTGTGTGTGTGTGTGTGTGTGTGTGTGTGTGTGTGTGTGTGTGTGTGTGTGTGTGTGTTGTGTGTGTGTGTGTGTCTGTCTGTCTGTCTGTCTGTTGTCTGTCTCTGTGTGTGCGCGTGTGTCTATGTCTTTGTGTGTTTGTGTGTGTACTTGTTAGCATTAGTGACTGTACGTGTGTATGGGTGTGCATGTCTGTCTGTTTGTCAGTCTGTGTCTATATGTGCGTGTCACAGTGTCTATGTTTGGTTGCGTCTCTGTGCGTATGTGTGTGTGGGGGGGGGGGTGCTCTCTTTTCTTTCTTATTCTCCCTATGAGACAGAAAAAGAGTGTGTACGTGTTGTGTGTTCGAACGTGCTGAGTTTGTGTGTTTTCAGAGAGAGAGAGAGAGTAAAACAGCCAGGCAGAGAGTGAGAGAGCGACAGAAACAGAGAGACAGAGACAGAGAGACAGACAGACAGAGACAGAAAGAGACAGACAGACAGACAGAGAGACAGAGACAGACACAGACAGAGAGGAACGGTTAGAGTGTGGGTAGACATGATGACCAAGTACAGAGCAAAGAGAAAACGCCTAAAACCCGGAACTACCCTGGTCTTCATACACATCCCCTGCTAATTACACCATCCTCACACTTACACCATCACCTTCTGACTCACCCAGTCGTCTCTCCTATACAGAGATCAAATAATTCCCCCAACGACCTCCCTTGACTTTAGTCGTTTGCTGGTGAGATGGACACATCACTACCAATGACACGCTGTCATGTTCGTTTTATGGCATGGGCATCATTCCAGTTCACACAGAGATGGTAGCTATCCTATGTTGTGGCAGAGGTCGTATGCCATCTTTTTGTTTGGCAAAGTTTGTACATCATCCTCTATTATGGCAGAAGTTATATGCCATCCTCTGTTTTGGCATTGACATCGCCCCAGTTTCAGTTTGTCAAGATGATGACTCCGCGCTCGGAATGAATTTCATATGCACTAACGTCACAGATGTCATGTAATAGTGATCATGACACAAGCCTTAAGCCTGCACATAGACCCAAGAGCTGGCAAGGTCCTGAGATCCTACCTAGCCTGTTTTATTAAGCCAATATTTGATACTAGTATTGTATCAGTCTATCACTGGAACAATCTTGGTTACACGTAAATGACATCCGTATCTGTGTATCTTACTTTCCAAGAAAAGAACAGACAAATAAAATATGTGAATAATTAAAGGTCTTAACCACAAAACAACATCTCCCCAGTTTATACAGAGATGATATGCCATTCTCTGTCATGGCAAAGATAATATGATATTTCCTTTGTTATGACATGGATATCGTTCAGTTCATAGTGATGGTACGCTATGTTTGGTTACGGCAGATATGATATAAAGCCTCCGTTACGGCAGATATAATACGCCATTCTCTGTTATGGCAAAGATGATATGCCATCCTCTGCTATGGCACGGACACTGCCCAGTCCATACAGAGACGATATGCCCCCCTCCCCCTTTATTTTTTTATGGCAAAAATGTCGTAGACTCAAATATATGACGTCTGAAATTCAATACCAGCATGCACCATGGAAACTGACCTGTTCGCTGCCTATGTTTTTGCCCTAAATCATTTTGGTAGTGACAGTTTTGAGTTCTACATGTCCTGTTCCCCATCCCCACCCCTTTCCATTTCAAGACTTTGCCAGCGCATAGGCTTCTGCGCACGTTCAAAGAATTTGCCAGGTTAACAGATGACAGATTGGTTGGCACGTATGTGTAATTGTTGGAGTGCGACAAAGCCCTCTTGAATAAAATCCAAGCTCTCCAGTGACACAGAGAGGAGATGCCATATCAGTTATAACATGGACACCACCCAACTGATACGGAGATGATGATATGCCCACCCTCTGTTATGGCATGGCTATTACCCAGTTTATACAGAGATGATAATATGTCATCATTTGTTATGGTATGGACATCACCCAATTTATACAGAGATATTAATATGTCATCATTTGTTATGGTATGGACATCACCCAATTTATACAGAGATGATAGCATGCCATTCTCTGCTACAGCATAACACCGTCCCGTTTATTCAGAGATGATATGCCATCCTTTGTTATGGCATGGACAGCACCCAGTTTATACATATGTTATAAGCCATTCTCTAATACAGCAAATATGATATACTATCTTCTATAATGACATTATGATGTCTATAATGTTTAAACCATTTTGACTGTTTAACTTTTTTTCTGTTGTTCTCATTCGTGCCTTAACAAAAAATAGAAACAATACATTCAGCTAAAAAATGTAACTGCCTGTTCTTGACTGTGAGGATGTCTTTCCACGAATACAAAACCGTGTCTACTAAACGACAGAGAAAAATAATACAGTCAACAATAATGAAAGCAATCAGGAAGACTGGTGCCTGAGACGCAATTCTCCTTCACTTTATCACCAGCAGACAGGGGTGTCCGCTGCCCAGGGTGCCCACTGCTTTTCCGCAGTGCTAAAAAAAACTGTACATTAAAAAAAGAAGGGAAGAGTGCACGTAGACTGATTGGCAGGACGAGCAGAAGGCAGGGTGATGTATTGTGCACGCCACAGACTCTGTCTGCAGGTATTCTCTTATGTTTACCGGCAAACAGTCAAGTCTCCTGGATCTCATTATTGGCTGGCAAACAATATCCTGTATCTCATCAATGCCCGACAAACACTCAAGTCTCTTGCTCCCCACCACTGACTAGCACGTCTCATGTATCTCATCACTGACAGACAAACACGTATCTCCTGTATCTCTCTGACTGACAAGTCTCTTGTATCTCATCACCCCCGTCTCCTGTATCTCATCACTGACAGGTAAACACGTATCTCCTGTATCTCCCTGACTAACAAGTCGCTTGTATCTCATCACCGCCGTCTCCTGTATCTCATCACTGACAGGCAAACACGTATCTCCTGTATCTCTCTGACTGACAAGTCTCTTGTATCTCATCACCCGTTTCCTGTATCTCATCACTGACAGGTAAACACGTATCTCCTGTATCTCTCTGACTGACAAGTCTCTTGTATCTCATCACCCGTTTCCTGTATCTCATCACTGACAGGTAAACACGTATCTCCTGTATCTCCCTGACTGACAAGTCTCTTGTATCTCATCCCTAAAAAGGAAACACTCAGACTCCTGTATTTTTTTTCAAACTTCAGTTAAAATCGTTTTTGACATGACACAAATACAAAAAAACAGAAATAGCAGGCCATAATTAAGCAACATGCATGCGTACCATCTTCAAATCTATAGCATGCCATGTATACTTGCATGAAACAAGTACAAACCAGTAATACTCAAAACATATATCAATTTTTATAGCGTTGCCATTTTTAAAAGCAAATTTCGTTTGCACCACGACTAATATGGTATTGTATGCTTGTATTCTACATCGTTTATATAGCATTTGTCTATTCACAATTACATCAAGCTGACATGAATTTGGTTTCCACTTGTTACTGTTAGCAAATGATACTATAAAACCAACTATCAGATTCCATCATCATCATCATGAACATCATCATAATGACAATGGTAATAATAGTAATTAATAATATGACATTTAAAAGCACCAATTCTTGATTCAAGATCAGATCAAGGCGCGCACTCTGATAATTCACCAAAGCAATCACCAACAACGACGAAACCTCCAGGCCACAAAAGCAAAACAAATTGAGGAGACGAAGACAGGAGAGGAGTAAGGAGTGTGACCCGTGACCCAAGCCGTCATCCTCCTACTCTCTCTCTCTCTCTCTCTCTCACACACACACACACACACACACACACACACACACACACGCACGCACGCGCGTGCGCACACACACACACACACACACACACACACACACACACACACACACACACACACAAAGATACTGACCTAGGGTACATTCAAACCTGTTCGGGAATGACCCTTGACCCAAGTTGTCATATTCTCTGTTAAACACACACACCCTCCCACCATTTTACCCACCCCTACCCCCACACTGTTCCAACATATTCTTGTTTTTCCCAAGACATCAGAAAAAGCAAGAAGGCTAACTGGGCTTTACGGCGAGGACCTGGGAATTAAAACTATAACTTCATTTTTTTTCCAGGACAGCCGAGCGAATACCCTGCTCTTCTCGATTTTCAACTACCATTGGATCTTTTAGCGTGCGCAGACTGGAATGCACACGAGTCCGACTCAGTTTTTTTATTTGTTTGGTTGGTTGGTTGGTTGTTGTTGTTTTGTTGTTTGTTTGTTTGTTTGTTTGTTTTGTTTTCTTGTGCTTTGTTTTGTTTTTTGTTTTGTTTTGTTTGCTGGCAGGCGAACGTCCGAATTATTCTGCCACTTTCCTCATTTTTATACCACCTTCCGCTCCAAACAGAACGAAACTCTGGATGACCTTTCGATTATGTGCACTTTCACATTGTTTGATAAGGTTTTCAAAGTTTTCCTAAAAATGCTGAACTGCATTACATCTCCAAAATAAATGTTCAATGTTTCATTTCTCTGTCTCATAGAATGTACAGTTAACATTGTTTACAATCTCCATTCCTGTCAGAATTATGTTTGTTGCCATGATTCCACGCACAATTCTGATCTGGATCCATTTTAAGCCAGTCTCCTGTATCTCATCACCGACTGGGGAAGTCTTTTATCTGTCACTGACTGGCAAACAGTCGCCCATATCTCATCCTGACTGGCAAACAGTCTTCCGTATCTCATCACTGACTGGTAAATAATAAACTTTATTTCATCAAAGACTAGGGAACACTCAGTCCCCTGTATCTTATCACAGACTGGCAAAGACTCGGTCTCCTGCATCTCATGACTTACTGGCAAACGATGTCCTGTATCTTATCACAGACTGGCAAATTTCACTGACTGGTAATCTATTTCTTACCACAAACTGGCAAGTATTTTATGACTGATTGGCAAACAATCTCCTTTATTTAATCACTGATCAGCAAACAGTCTTTTATCTTATCACCGACTGGCAAATATTTTTTCACACACTGCAAACACCAGTCTACTGTATCTTATCATATACTGACAAACATCTTATCACTGGCAAACACTCGGTCTCTTTAGAGGAAAAAGTATCATAAAATTGCTAGCAATAGTTAGCTTCGCAGTTCTACTGTTAACGCACGAGTCAACCTCCTTGTTTATTTGTCTGCAACTGGTTCTATGTGATGATATAAAAAGTGTATTGCAGGTCGATATGAACAGTGTACAATGCTGCAAGCAGTCTCTCATACGCCCCACTTTGATTAGCCCTAGTTTTCGAGTTCGTAGTTTGGAGTTTGGAATTTGTTCCAGATGGATTCGTCACTTTTGCACACTTCCATATGTACTCTGCCCTCATCTGGCAGTAATTATCTGGCAAACATTTGAGCCTACGCAAAACCATATGCGCTAGTAAGGATTGGGTTAACAAGAGACACCACGAGGGTGCAGATAGGATCCCGAGCACAAATGCCTCACCACTCTCCCAACAATCACCTCCTAAGCTCCTGACATCCCTCTACAGTTATTTCATTAAGCAAAAGGGAGGGGGCTGTCCGTGTGTTGCACGACCCATTCAGTAATTAACCCTCTGACTCCCGCACCCTGTCCACCAGCTCCTGCATTGTCAACTATGCTAGCAAAGCAAAAACTTAACCCTTTGACTCCCAAACCCTATCCACCAGCTAAGACTCGCTAAGTTGACATCACCGTAATAATCAGAACATTAAGACGGGCAGAGAACAAGGATATTTCTATATAGGTTGGGACTGACTTCGTGACATTATATCTAGAGTCTATGGATCTGTCAACAGAGCTAGCTAGCCTGCAGATAGTCCTCCTGTAAAAATTCATCAAGAGCGTCTCGGGCTTTGGTCTGCAACTCGTTTTATGTGATTACACAGAAAGTGTATTGCAGGTCCTGGTGAAGTACTTTGCAACACTTCAAGCGCTCGCCTTAAGCTACATCACTATACTATACACAGTCTTACTGGTAGAGTTCATATTTAACGCTCAAGTGAACGTCTCCTTGTTATGGGTTTGCAGCACATTTCATTTGATTAGGTACAGAGTATTGCAGGTCGTAGTAAGTACTGTTCAGGACTATGGGGCACTGGCTCTAAGCCATGTCTGTGTCATCATCTATCCATGCAGAAGTAACTGAAAGTCGTAACTTTTTTTTTTTACTGGAGAACGAAATCCGTTTGACCTGAGGGAACGTACTCTGCATGAGCATATGAGTACCTATCTGTCTGTCTGCGGGTCTGTCTGTGTAAATGCCTGTGTGTGTATATACTGGCTGTGATCTCTAGATATTTAAGGCTTTAAACTTCTAGTCATGACGCCTGGCTGGGGCGATTTATGCTGATATTTGTCAAAATGTTAAAATGACAGATGGGTCACAGAAAGAGAGAGAGAGAGAGATGAGAGGGGAAGACAGGAGAAGAGAAAGAAGGTGATTGGTCAAGAGAAATGTTGTATAATTATATGTAAAAAATAATATCCATTGCAATTTTTTTTAAATTAAGGCTACTCACTTATGATATACATCATTCATTCCATGTATGTAATTGTACATTGACGTTTGAATCATTGTTGCATGTTTTGATAATCTCATATCTACATTTCAGAGAAAAGAAAACTTTCTGAACA
>JAPXFY010000015.1:43835365-43847865 GCA_030674185.1 Monoplex corrugatus | reverse complement strand
ACATTTTGAGAATGCAAAGAGAAATTCAGAATTAGATTCAGGCGATTTATTCACAGAGGCCATGGCCCCTCAGAAGGGGAGTTAACGCGAAAGCTGATGAACCACACACTCATATAGACAGTGTAAATTATGGCAAGAGAACACACAGATATTGATGAAGGGAGATAGTTTGACAAATTAGAAATATGATGACTAATACAGGAAAAAGAACGGGATACTACAGGTTTTTATCTGCTGTAGTGTTCTGCCAATTATGCGAACCACTCCGGCCAACCCATCATCACCTCTCCTGGAAAACCTTCATCTTCAATCCCACCAAGCAATTAATCAAGCTTTCCTCCTTTGACAGTATGCGAAATGGACATGCTACTGTAGAAGAGATTGCTATTTTAGTGTTGCATCCAGGGCGGAATGGTGATATGACATTATATCCAGGATACAGAAGAATCAATAAGATATGATAATGTTCTGACCCAAGAAACAGCAACCAGAGCATGGAATGAAAATTCAAAGTACCAACAATACACTTTAAACAGCCTATATCCAGCGTTTGTGTGCGTGTGTGTGTGTGTGTGTGTGTGTGTGTGTGTGTGTGTGTGTGTGTGTGTGTGTGTGTGTGTGTGTGTGTGTGTGTGTGTGTGTGTGTGTGTGTGTACGCGCTTGTGTGTGGCGTTGTGTATGTCGTTTTAACAGCAAACGAAAATTTCAAAATTTTACAGTTAATATAGGATCAGAATGCTTTGTCCGCGCGGTAGAAAATCAAATGGTTCATCTCTCTTCACACACGTCATTTTAATCGAGCATTTGTCCTGGTAGGTGATAACATAATCGACAGTTTCAACTTAATGGGACCATTTCTGAAGTCCGGCGCCTGTGTGAATGAAAAAATGAACTGGTGCCAGACGGCTGACAGAGACCTGCAACTGGTGAACACCGCTGGAATGATACTGATGCCCTCAGACTGTCGGCCGACCGAGAGCACTGGGGTGCTCTTGCTACCTTATGCGTCAAACGACAGAGGAGCGTCTAGGTCTAGATGCATCACGGCTATTCATTTTGCGGTATGAGCAATTTGTAGATGCCATCTTATGTATCGATCACAACATTTATAGAAATTCACACAATACATGTCGAATGTCTCAACCGTAGGTCAAATTTGCTTTAAACTGATGGTTTGTGGTGAAGAGACGTGGGTGTTATGGTGAAAAGACTTGGATGTTATCAGCAATTGGCGTGGAGAAATGTGTGGCAGAATACATTTTAGTGATAATTAATGACAAACTTTATATACACATGCTCGCAAACACGGCGTCGTCTTGTGAGAATTGCAGGGTGGCTGAGGACAGAGAGGGTGGGAGATGTACTTGCAGTGACAAGGGATAGATTCGTATGGAGGGCCATGATCGCCATCGCTCTATTGTATACAGCAGGGCACATGATGATGGAGACAACACAGGATGGTTTACTTTGTGCAGCGAAGTTCTTACGTACATGATCAAAACCGTTGTATTTTATGGGTTCGCAACCGAGTTTTATGTGATTACATACAGAGTTGTGAAGATTTCGAGAAGAACCATATCATACAAGCATTTACCCTAAGCTATGTCTGTGCCATCATCTATCCATGCGAAAGTAACTGAAACAGTCACACAACTTTTTATTCGGTAACTGAAACAGTCACAAACTTTCTGTTCTTTCTTATCTTAAGGAATGAACTTATCACTCTTGAGGTAACGTTATACGTGAGCCCAGCTGACTGCAGGGCTATAGTCATCTCAAAACGTACAATACTTCATGGGAAAACACCTAGGAAAAAAAACTAAGTACACATACCGATGCATTCGCGCACATAATCTAAGGGTACGCGGTGGTGTTGACCACTCTGTCCAATTCATCACCAGTGGATTTAAAAAACAAACCTAAATACATATGCAAACGTAACTAAAGACACTAAAACATGTATAAAACTGGCCTAAATCGACTGAAATTGCTTCTGTTCAACGTATTTCCTTAGAGCTAAAAATGCACTTAATATATGAACCCAATTATCAGTCCTCAGAGAAAGTATATAAGGCTTTCTAGAACACATACAGATGAACGAACCAGCAAAGAAGCAAGGCAGAAATAAAGAGAGTGACAGAAAAGTGGACATTTCCAGCACAGTATTTCCAGAAGGTGGCGATTCTTTACATTAAAAGAACACACACGGGTAAATGGACCACCAAACCAAAAAATGACAGGAAAAGATGACAAAAAGCAAAGGAGCAAGACAGATATAAAGACAGTAACAGAAGAGAGGAAATGTCTAGGACAGAATTTCCAGAAGATGCGGACACTCTTCATATTGAAAGAACCCTCGGCATCCACATGGGGGAACCTGCCCAGTTTAAGACCTTGCCAGTGCACAGAGTTCAGCTGATACGGTGGTCAGTTAAAATGTCTGGTTAATTTCACACTTCGTGATTCATTTACTGAAAGAACTGACTTACATGGTAGTGCTGTACATAATTTCAGATTAGCGTGAAGAGAAGGGGAACGTCATACTTCAAACACTTTATTACTGAAGGACATCAGCATAAGGTCCCAGTAAGGCTGAAAGAAATAAAGTAGGAGAAATACTGAGAAAGGGATATCTATGTATTTAACCGAGATAAATGAGGTAAAGGCAGAAAAAGCGTATAAAAATTCAGTATCCAGCCATCGATCAAAATTCTATGCGGTGCATCCTTTCACCATACTCATTTCCTAGTGATCAGTGCAAGAGAAACACCATAATGTTCGTTTTGGTACTCGGACATCTCTCAATACAAGAATGTGATGGCATATTCCATACCCATTGTAGTGCTATAAAAATCATGTAAACTTACAGCTCAGGGTATCATGTCCTGGAGCCAGTTTGGATTATGAGAGTGCTACATGTTGAAGATGGAGAGGACGGGGGTGGTTCTAAGCAATTGTGAACAAAAGAACAAAAGACACACATTTATAGGTTTTTGGAATTAATTAAAAACTTAATTACGTCTACACAGGATCCTTGGAGATAATGATTTAATGATGTCTACACGGGATCCTTGGAGATACTGACTTTATCACCTCTAACAAAGGACCCTTAGAATTACTGACTTCATAGATCTACACAGGATCCTTGGAGACAATGATTTTATTACATCTGCATAGGATCTTTGGAGATACTGACGTTATCACAACTACACAAGAGCTTTGGAGATAATGACATTATCGCATCTACTCAGGCTCTTTGGAGATAATGACATTATCACATCTACACAGGATCTTTGGAAATAATTTATCACATACATACAGATCATGTATTATTGCTTTTTTGAGATAATGACATTATCGCATCTATACAGAAGCTTTGGAGGTAATGTCTTTATCACACACATAAGCTCACGTACTGCTGCCCATTTGTTAGTGATAATGAATTCGATTCATACAAGTAGACTATATCAGTTAACTTTAAATGCCTGCTCTCTATACCAGCTTATTCCAGCAAGGATCTATTCCCACTGACAAAAACCTTCGTCCTGGAAAGGTGATGAAATACGGGATACTAAGCGTTTGTCTGTCAATGACGATAGAGAAGACTGAGCGTGTACCAGTCAGTGACACGATACTGAGTAATGGTCAGTCAATGATGCAATTCAGGAGACTAGGTATTTGACAGTCAATGATGATATACAAGAGACTGCGCGTATGCCAGTTAGTGATGAGATACAGGTGGCTGCGTGTCAGTCAGTGATGAGATACAGGTGGCTGAGTGTCAGTGATGAGATACAGGTGGCTGAGTGTCAGTCAATGAGATACAGGTGGCTGAGTGTCAGTCAATGAGATACAGGTGGCTGAGTGTCTGTCAATGATGAGATGCAAGTGCCTGAGTGTCAGTCAGTCAATGAGATACAGGTGGCTGAGTGTCAGTCAATGAGATACAGGTGGCTGAGTGTCAGTCAATGAGATACAGGTGGCTGAGTGTCTGTCAATGATGAGATGCAAGTGCCTGAGTGTCAGTCAGTCAATGAGATACAGGTGGCTGAGTGTCAGTCAATGAGATACAGGTGGCTGAGTGTCAGTCAATGAGATACAGGTGGCTGAGTGTCAGTGACTGATGAGATACAAGTAGCTGAGTGTCAGTGACTGATGAGATACAAGTGCCTGAGTGTCAGTCAGTCAATGAGATGCAAGTGGCTGAGTGTCAGTCAGTCAATGAGATACAGGTGGCTGAGTGTCAGTCAATGAGATACAGGTGGCTGAGTGTCAGTCAATGAGATACAGGTGGCTGAGTGTCAGTCAATGAGATACAGGTGGCTGAGTGTCAGTGACTGATGAGATACAAGTGCCTGAGTGTCAGTGACTGATGAGATACAAGTGCCTGAGTGTCAGTCAGTCAATGAGATACAAGTGCCTGAGTGTCAGTCAATCAATGAGATGCAAGTGCCTGAGTGTCAGTCAGTCAATGAGATACAAGTGCCTGAGTGTCAGTCAGTCAATGAGATACAAGTGCCTGAGTGTCAGTCAGTCAATGAGATACAAGTGCCTGAGTGTCAGTCAGTCAATGAGATACAAGTGCCTGAGTGTCAGTCAGTCAATGAGATGCAAGTGCCTGAGTGTCAGTCAGTCAATGAGATACAAGTGCCTGAGTGTCAGTCAGTAATGAGATACAAGTGCCTGAGTGTCAGTCAGTCAATGAGATACAAGTGCCTGAGTGTCAGTCAGTCAATGAGATACAAGTGCCTGAGTGTCAGTCAGTCAATGAGATGCAAGTGCCTGAGTGTCAGTCAGTCAATGAGATACAAGTGCCTGAGTGTCAGCCAGTAATGAGATACAGGTGACTGCATGTCAGTCAGTAATGAGATACAGGTGGCTGAGTGTCAGTGACTGATGAGATACAAATGGCTGAGTGTCAGCCAGTAATGAGATACAGGTGACTGCATGTCAGTCAGTCAATGAGATACAGGTGACTGCATGTCAGTCAGTCAATGAGATACAGGTGACTGCATGTCAGTCAGTAATGAGATACAGGTGGCTGAATGTCAGTGACTGATGAGATACAAATGGCTGAGTGTCAGCCAGTAATGAGATACAGGTGACTGCATGTCAGTCAGTCAATGAGATACAAGTGGCTGAGTGTCAGTGACTGATGAGATACAAATGGCTGAGTGTCAGCCAGTAATGAGATACAGGTGACTGCATGTCAGTCAGTCAATGAGATACAGGTGACTGCATGTCAGTCAGTCAATGAGATACAGGTGGCTGAATGTCAGTGACTGATGAGATACAAATGGCTGAGTGTCAGCCAGTAATGAGATACAGGTGACTGCATGTCAGTCAGTAATGAGATACAGGTGGCTGAATGTCAGTGACTGATGAGATACAAATGGCTGAGTGTCAGCCAGTAATGAGATACAGGTGATTGCATGTCAGTCAGTAATGAGATACAGGTGGCTGAATGTCAGTCAGTGATGAGATACAGGTGGCTCAGTGTCAGTCAATGAGATACAGGTGGCTGAGTGTCAGCCAGTGATGAGATACAAGTGGCTGAGTGTCAGTCAGTCAATGAGATACAGATGGCTGAGTGTCAGTGACTGATGAGATACAAATGGCTGAGTGTCAGCCAGTAATGAGATACAGGTGACTGCATGTCAGTCAGTAATGAGATACAGGTGGCTGAATGTCAGTCAGTGATGAGATACAGGTGGCTCAGTGTCAGTCAATGAGATACAGGTGGCTGAGTGTCAGCCAGTGATGAGATACAAGTGGCTGAGTGTCAGTCAGTCAATGAGATACAGATGGCTGAGTGTCAGTGACTGATGAGATACAAATGGCTGAGTGTCAGCCAGTAATGAGATACAGGTGACTGCATGTCAGTCAGTAATGAGATACAGGTGGCTGAATGTCAGTCAGTGATGAGATACAGGTGGCTCAGTGTCAGTCAATGATGAGATACAGGTGACTGCATGTCAGTCAGTAATGAGATACAGGTGGTTGAATGTCAGTCAGTGACGAGAGACAGGTGGCTGAGTGTCGGTCAGTGATGAGATGCAGGAGACTGAATGTGTGTCAGCCAATGATAATGTACAAGAGACAGTATTTGTCAGCCAATGATGATATACAAGAGACACAGTGTGCCAGCCGTTGATGAGAAACAGAAGACCGTTTGTCAGTGTAGTCAGTGATGAGATGCAGGAGACTAAGTTTCTATGAGACACAGGGGACTGGGTGTTTGCCGGTCAGTGATGATATACGAGACTGAATGTATGCCAGTCAGTGAAGGGATACAGGAGACCGTTTGTCAGTCAGTGATGAGATACAGGAGACTGAGTGTGTGCTAGTCAATGAAGAGATACACGAACACCTGCTGGCGGTGTTTGTGGCTTGCACAACTCATCACCCTGCATTCTGTTCATCCTGATAATCAGTCTGTATGCACTGTCCGTTCTACCAGCATCCTCTGTCACTACACACATGCTTTCTCTTTTAGTTCTATTGAAAAGCAATAGCTATTAAAGCCAGGGGACACCACTATGCGCTCGTGATGAAGTGAAACAAGTCACTCCCCTTTTCCCGCCTATTCCCGCCATCTTTCTTTTCTTCTAGTCTGCTGACTCTATAATAGGGTGGCTGGATTTTTGTCTGTGGGGAAAATCCCCTGTAGGGTAGACTAGCCCCAGGCCACTGCATAATGTTAATTAATCTACTTGCCTGTATGAATCACTTTTCAACAGACACAAACGGCCATTATTAAACAATCTGCACAGATGCGGAAAAGTCATTAATTATCACCAAATGCCCAGCTAATCCAACACTTTAACCACTGCGTCTTGCATGTGAGCCTTCCCTACTGTCTGCCACCCCTCCACACACACACACACACACACACACACACACACACACACACACACACACACACACACACACACACACGCACACACACACACACACACACACACACACAGATCTCTATCCAAAATCGATTTTTCCATAGGAATCATATCATCATCGTGATCATCAGTAGCAGTAGTAGTAGTAGTAGTGGTGGTGGTGGTGGTAGTAGTAGTAGCAGCAGCAGCAGCAGCAACAGCAGCAGCAGCAGTATTTTATTTCCGATCTCTGCTCTTGTGTGAACTCCTATAGGTCCTGAGATGTGTACAGAAGATGACATCTCACCCTGATAACTGCAAGCAAATTGGCCATGCTGCTCAATGAACAGTATCCTGATTTTTCCACAGTAACGTGTCTATTTCGCCTACTGTCGAGGGAGGTGATTCAGGGAACCCTGATGGATGATAACCGAATGGGATGGAAGAAGAGGGTAAGAGAAGAAAGGTCATGGTCAAGGTGACTGTGGTAGATGGACGGGGGTACGCTCGGCAAAGCATGCTGCCTGCAACGAGAGCAGAGAAGGCCTGTAGCGTGTCATTATTTTCCTGTATCAGTTCATCAATAGTCCTCCTCGCCTGATCAATCATTCGCCTTCTCTTTCTTCCTTCTTCCGACCCTCCTCCCCTTCTGTCTCCCTCTCCTTCCCCCCGCCTATTTTCCACATCCCCCCTCTCTCTCTTTCTAGTAACTATGTATTAATTACTGGCATAGATAATTCCGATCAATCACGTCAGTGATCTATACCAAGGTTAAAGCTTGAAGAATTAAGCAAGTGCAGCAAGTATATCAACATGTAGATATTTGACATGTGCACAGGCAGATAAACACGATACAGTTACACAGACAGTAATATGCACAGACAGATAGAGACAGATACAGACACATGTACAGGCAGACAGACGGAGACAAGTATAGACACATGTATAGGCACACAGACAAACAGGCAAATATAGACATGAGCATAGACAAACAGTTACAGGCATATGTACAGGCAGAGAAACAATGCGCAGGCAGACAGGTATAGACATGTTCACAGGCAAGCAGACAGATAGATATGTGCACCGGCAGACTAACTTACAAGACATAGACATACATACATGCAGAGAAACAGACATATGCACATGCAGACAGATGCAGACAGATGTAGACATGTGCCCAGGTTGACAAACACACGGGCAGATAGATATAGACATACGCACGGGCAGACAAACAAACACGCAGACAGACCTACCGATATAAAGATATATATATATACAGGCAGATACAGATAGACGGATACATATGCACAGGCAGACAAACTTAGAGATAGACAGAGACAGACAAAGACATGTATTAGACAGACTAACGGACTGACTGCGAGACAGATACTCATATGCCCATATATACATCCCCTCTATCAGACAGACTTTTTTACTGCAGAGACAAAAAGTTTGTGACAAATTCAGTTACCCAGACATAGACAGGTGATAATTCATACACAGCCTACGGGTGCATGCTTGTGGCATTGCACATAACTTTCCAGGACTCCCAAATACACTTTATACGCAATTACATAAAAAGAAGAATGAAAAGTCAAAGCTGTTAGAATATAAATGGTCAAGCTATAAAGATCATTTATATTTTTGGATCATGATGATGCTCATGTAAACAGCGACATCGCCATTACAGAAATAAATCCAAAAAGGAGACAAAAGAAAGGGGGGAAAAAAAAAAGGGGGGGGGGGAGGGGAACTTTGCACTAAAATAAAAATTGTTGGAGTCAGTCACCTTGTTGGCAATCATGCACTGCCTGTCAATCACCATTCCCTCTCTGCAAGATTACTTATCTCTCTTCTGTAAGGCTTCTGATCTTTTTGGTGATGAAGATTTTGTCCATGGTGGTCTGTCCTCATAAGGTAAGTCACAGCTGAGTTACTGCGTTAGAATAATACAGCATGGCCGGCATTAAGGATATTCCATAAGACTGATTGATACATCACCTATATGAATCATAATTCACATACATTAATATCTGCTTGGATGTTTATGATATGGATTCTATATGGATGTGATAAAAGCATTGATTACTTCCTTTAGCTGAACAATTTCACCATTTATTTTTTGCGACTTCACTTCATTATTCGCAATTGCCTTCTCTCTCTCTCTCTCTCTCTCTCTCTCTCTCACACACACACACACACACACACACACACACACACACACACACACACACACACACACACACACACACACACACACACACACACATCCCTTATACTCCTATTTTCTTTGCCGTAATGTTGTCCCTTCCCGGCCTCTATAACGTACAAATCAATGATGTTATAGTTATGGGATGGAGGATGGACAAAGAGTAGCCTGACCATGCAACACTTCTGGCTCACAGTCACATGAAAATGAGTCATGTCACTAAAACCGGAAGTTGCGTAACACACGAAAAACGGTATCTGAGCATACAATGAATTTCCTTCATAATGCACCTAAAACGTACTAATGCATACCAATAAATATAAGAAAGACTTCAACCACGAGAAATTGAGCTCTGTATACACGGCCATATTCATGCGAATATCGAATTTCCCGCTGATGGAAGCCCACATGAAAAGAAAAGAAAAAGACTGGCTCAGTAATGTCACTCTCTCACCCAACCCACCAGAAGTTTCTTGTCTGTGGGTACAGGCTCTCGGGGAAAGACCTGGCAAAGGAGCACTGAAGAAGGTTAATCAATACACCTTCTGCATGATTTCCACTTATTAACAGTCACAAATGAACACTTTCAAAGACGCTGCAGAGGCATGTCCACGATGCAAAATGAGTATGGTTGTCTTTCTTTGGCAGTGATGCATCCACTTGGCCGGCAAATTATTATGGGTCAATGGAGGTGATTTGGAGACCTGAATCATTGCTGAATAGGGGGAGAGGGGCTGGAGACTGGGCGATGGGAGTTCGTAATAGCACACATGGGGTGGAGGTAGTGTTGGTGATGGTGTTAGTTATAAAATAAGCGCGATATCAATGGTAGGGCATGGCATGGGTCTCTCTCTCAAAAATCCGTCAGCTTTTATAGTGCAGAAAAGCAAGGGTAACTTGTAAAACTTTTACTTCCTTTGATGTCTTCCTATGTCCCGTCAGCCACACTACGTCTGTTTTTATGTTCCAAGACGAGCAAACAACCCGACTTTCTGATTGAAACCAAAGCCAAGTTCATCACTTCTATTTCCATCCCCACCTTTAACAGACCCGCGCCAGACCTGAACTCTAAGCTCTTCGAGTATAAAACTATCTTTGATGCCTTACTAGGTCCGTCGTAGCATCACTGCAGCCCCGTCAGTCACACTGTGTCTGCGTTTATCTTCCAAGACAAGCAAACAACTTGATTTTCTTATGAAACTAGAGCCAAGTTCATCAATTCCATTTCCATCCTCACCTTAACAGACCAGCGGCAGACCTGACCTATAAACTCTTAGAACACAAAATTATGACCTGTGAGATGAGAACAGTTGTCAACAAGATCAGACGTGACTTGGTCAAAAACACGAAGATAGAGAAATGCCACAGGTCCACCTTCATATTCATCAGCAGGGAATAATCATCTGACCGGAATGCAAACACGCCAGCTGGCACAATAAGCCAATAAGCATATATAACAAAAAGATATCTGCATTAAAGCGAGAGGTAGATCAAGGAAGACCTGGATCAATGACTGAAAAAGCCCCTGACGTCATACAGCAGTTCTCCGCTTCAGATCTATCTCACTGCAGCAGAGACTGCCATTCACGTCGGCTTACAAAGCCATAACAGACGGTGCCGAAACCCTATCAACATACGATATTCCAGGGGCTCATTCAGTATGGTCTCCCGAGAGACTGAGATGTCAATAATGAATGACATGATGATGATGATGATGATGATGATGATGATGATGATGATGATGATTATGATGATGATGATTATGATGATGATGATGACGACGACGACGACGATGATGATGATGACGACGACGACGACGACGACTGTTATTGTCATTCTTCTCCTTATCATCATCATCAACATCATAATCATCATCATCATCATTACTATTATCATCATTATGAAACGTACAAACATCGAAGGACAAACATATTTATCTAATCTAGATGCCAAACCATAACCTCCTTACCTTCACACTCCTAAAATCAGAATATCAACTCTAAGGAACATAACAACAATACCGTTAACTGCCTGATCCATACATCTGCAAACAGAACAATCGTACCTGAGCCTGTGAGTTCTCTTTTCTCCTCTCTTCTCTCTCTCTCTCTCTCTCTCTCTCTCTCTCTCTCTCTCTCTCCTCTCTCTCTCTCTCTCTCTCTCTCTCTCTCCTCTCTCTTCTCTCTCTCTCTCTCTCTCTCTCTCGCTCTCTCTCCCCCGCCACTTCGTCTGCCCCTTATTTGTTACTACAGCCAGGATGTTTTATTCAATCTATACAAATGGAACTTTCACACAATGTCTGAATGCTCTCTCGTAATCTCGGGAGGCAGAATATACAACGATCAGTCTGAATGAAAACATAGTTCACATAAATCTGTCGGACCCGGAGAATCCCGAGGAATACAAAAAGAAAGACTGGAGAAAAAGCAAGAAATACGAGACGGGTCAGGAATGACAAATATGCACCATATACTTTATAAATGAATACGCAGTAACTTATCCTTCTGGTGAGATGGCTTATTTGTTACAACCCTTGTCTACTAGGAAGAGAGGTACTGGGTTCAATTCTGCATTAAGAGACTGACTGCAACAGGCTCCCACCCCCACTTACCATTTCCTAGACCTCTGGTAACGATTTGGCTGCTAGTATTTCGAGTGAGACAATAAACTGAGCTCCCATGTGTAATATGCACTCTGCACCAGCGGCAGCAAAACTAATTCAAGAATTCACTTTTGTTTGCTTTCATTTGTTTTTTTTATGGATAAATTTGTGGAAATGCCCCCCTTTAATAGGACAGCAATATACACATGTAGAAATGGCCCTGCATTATGGCGAAATAATCTCCTCAGGGAGAAAAGCCATGAGTTTATATGGGAAAAACTTAAAGATTACTTGTCAAAATGATGTATCTCAAGAGGAATGAAGAAGATTTATACACAATCCTGGTCAGAAAACCTCGATTTGTTTATAATCATATTACTGTTTACAAATGTTGACATCAAATCCACGTCTGTAGAGAAAAATATGCAGTAAATGCAAAGCATATCAGTACTGAGATATTTTTAAGAGAAAAGCAGTCTGCAGTCTAATCGCACTGTGTTCAGTTCCATCGATCTGTCATCAAAATACCCATATATCATAATTATGTACCTTACATCATGCACACACAATAGTGTTTGAGGTGATCCTTTCTCTGCTTTTATTAAACAATTTAAACCAGAAATAATGAATTCATTTCGATGCATGTCGCGTGTATATATTTCGTACAGCTGGCCGACCCATGATGATCGAGCGGCGGACTAAAGATCGTACGTTTCGAGTTCAGTTCCACCCTGCATGTTCGCTGCCCGTCTTAATGCTCCAGTAATTCTAGTTCTGTCAGCTTAAGAGTTTCATAGGTTAGGCTCGAACAACC
>JAPXFY010000015.1:43827865-43832865 GCA_030674185.1 Monoplex corrugatus | reverse complement strand
AATAACTTCTTTCAAATTTGCCAATGCTCTTGCACCAGGACACTAAATGTTGCACTGTTTATTTCGTATGACCAACCTTGTTATTGTTGTTGTTATTTAAAGCCCAGCCGAATGCGTAGAGCCATATCAGGGCTTTAACAGCTTCAAAACATATATAACTTCAACAGGAAAAAAAAACAAAAGAAAAAAAAAGAAAAGAAAAGAAAATTAAGTACACATATCAATGCATTCGCGCACATAATCTAAGGACATGCCCCTGGCGTTGACCATTCCGTCTATTTTATCGCACAGGGGATTTAAAAAACACACCTGAATGCAAATATAAGCATACCTAAGGACACCAAACCATATATAAAAAACAGGCATAAATTACCTGAAATTGCTTCCGCATATTTCATTTCCCTAGAGCCAAAAAATGCACTTAATACATGTACCCAATTATCAATCCTAAGAAAAAGTACATAAGACTTTACTGAACACATACAGGTGAACTGACTAAGAAGATTGGTAGAAATGACAGAAAGCAAAGGAACAAGGCAGAAAAAAGAGAGCGACAGAAAACAGGAAAGTTCTAGCACAGAATTTCCAGAAGGTGGGGATACTATTTATACTTAAAGAGCCCCCGGCATCCCCTTAGGGGTATTACCAACCTCTCAATCACTCCGATAATAAACTAATCAACCAAACCAATCAAAAATCAATAAGCATGAGCATATCTGTTAACAAGCCAGTCAGAAAGAACACAGCCGGCTGAAAGCGAAGAATGTATGACTCAAGTTCTGATGTCTCAATCTCAGTTTTAGTCCACTAAAAAAAATCAGAACATTCACTGCCATGCATGATTCTGATTACTAATATTCATATTCAACTGTTCCTGTGATGCCGATGTGTTATCTAAAGATCTGGCACTGCCCGTAGTCCATCCGTATGGCAAATAACCACCTCCAAAAAAGACTCTTCGATTAACAATTGAAGCAAGAAGACAGTAACCAGGAAGACAACTAAAATGATTCATGGATACTTAAAAACTGGACCTTTTGTAATAATAATTTTTGCATAGAACGGGAGATTGTTAGAATGGTTTGACCATTCTGTCGGCCCTCCTGTTGAAAATGGAATCACCGGAGGACAGCAGTTTCAAAAAGCTCCATACCAGATAAATAGATTTCTTAGTATCGAAAGTTCACCTAAAGACAGCAGCTGAGAAATTTGCCGTATAATATGCTTGTTTATTTTCAAAATTGCTTGCCTTGTCGATGCATTCGACGTCATTCAGCGATATGAGGTCAAACCTGGATTTTTCATCGCTTATGTAACGAAATGGCGCTACCTGCACACGTCACTTCCCTGATCAATCTAAATAATTCTCCACTTCGTTTTGGATGAAAGTGAGAACGAGGGGAAAGAGGGGGCGAAGAAGCGAAAACTATGGCACTACTTGACTGTCGCGGAAGGGTATATATGGTGAGTAAGTAAACAGGCCATTAAGGGCGCGAAGCCAGACGCCGACGAAGCAAAAGGTCGGATGGGAGCAGGAAGAAGCTCTTTTAGCCGATTGGCCAATAAATATCGCCCTCATCCATACGTCCCCCCCTCCCACGTCATCCACACACACACACACACACACACACACACACACACACACACACACACACACACACACACACACACACACTATCACTATTCCATAACCCTTCTTCTTCGCGCCCCACCTCTCGCCTCTGTCCCTTTCATTTTCTTCCCCTGATTCAATCACAAAACTCTTCGCAAAGTCTCTCTTTTATTCTCCCTTTCTTTTCTTTGTTCATCTTCTCTCTCTCTCTTCTCTCTCCTCTCTCTCTCTCTCTCTCTCTCTCTCTCTCCTCCTCTCTCTCCTCTCATCTGTACCTTATGTCTGTCTGTCTGTCTGTACGGATGTAGGTCAAGATGCTTCTGTATGGATAGCATGAAAAGCAGACAATGCGACCAGAGGAGACCACTAGAACAAGGCAAGGATACTCTGAAGGTCAGCCTCATCAGCTGTGCGACACCATCAACCAGGAAGATAATCCCAGCACCAGAGAAAGCTGGGAAAGCAATGCACGTTGGGCACAATCGCATTTGAAGAGCGCACAGCTACCGAAGAGGGACTGGTGAAGCAGAAGTCAGGGCCATAGGACTAATTTCCATACAGTACCTGTGGGAGAACATGCATCTCCAGGATATGTCTTGTATCTTACATGAAGACCAGGACCAGTATACCTACTAATCCGTCAGATCTACAGGAGATTCCATCGTCATCGTCGTCATCATCATCATCATCATCATCACACATACGAGTCAATGATTTATTTTTTAATCATCTGTATCCATCACCAGGGTGCAGCAGTAAGCAGATCAGGGAGTTTTATCATTTAGTTTTCCTGTCAGGTGCTATGCTGTACTCATAGTAATCACAGAAGATGGTATTGGACAGCGTGTTATGGTGAAAGACGTGACCAAATCTAAGTAAACCTGCATCGCTTCACGGTTGCCAGAATAGCTTTTTGTAAGTCCATCAAGGTACTAATATTGTCCCATACGAACTCGTTCGTACAAGATTATGTTTGAGACTGGGTACCAAACCCATTTACTCAGGAACATAGTCCTTAATTCCTTACTCAGTATTTGAAGTACTAAAGTCTCTCCACTGATCAGCTCAGTAACATATTCATACCTGCAGATGAGAACAAATACTGTGAGTGATTTGTACAAACTGTACTTGGGAATGATGCTGATAGTGGTATGTGCATCACCAGATATTGTTTTGTACCGACGCTGCTGCTTCGTATCTGATACGAATTTTACCTTTACGTCAAAAATCAAAAGAATGATATTCTAACCTCAGTCGTAATATTCTCAGATTAAAAAAAATTGTATGAGACTTGGGAGTCAAAGAGGAAGATGTCTACGAGGATCGCTTTACTATTTCTGACCAAGGTTTTCCTTGCCCTTCGTTGCTGTACCCTACATTACTATGACCATTCCCTATCAAACGGAAATGTAAATCTACCTAAACGATCCCGCAGAAGTCCAGGAACGGCAGACACTCACCAGTACATACTCGTAACTTGTCCTCTCATCACTTTGTCTGGAGATCTGAAAAGGAACTGAGGATGGTATCGGTCAGGGGTGGGAGGGGGGGTAGGGATGAAGGAGCCAGGATGTACAGGGACAGGGGGAGGGGAGGTGGAGGAGGGATGCTGGTGCTTTGGTCAACGCGTGATGATTGTGGTAATGTGGTGATAGTCTCAGACGAAGACTGATTGGGTCATTGCACCGAGGTTAACATTTTCCCATAACTTGGGCTGCTCTTCGGGAACAAGGAGTCAGATACATCAATCTGTCTCAAGGTCAGCATTATGAAGGTGGTGTCCACCCCCTGTCTACTGTTGCTTTACCTTCCTAATCTCTAAAGAGGGATAGGTACCCATCTGCAGCTGAGGTGACTGGGGTGATATATTCAAGCACAAGGCATGAATGTGGTCATCTATCCATTTGGCAACCACGCTCGATCACGCTTAAACCGCCTTCTTGTGCGATTGTTTTAATCATTACGTTATTCCGTCAATTTTTCTCCATCCTAAGCCTGGAATTCTCCTCCACCCCTTCCCTTCTCATCGCCTAAAACTAAACAGGGTAGGGTACAAGGGGTTATCCATATGGCTTTTACTCTCTCTCTCTCTCTTTCTCACTCTCTCTCTCTCTCTCTCTCTCTGTCTCTGTCTCTTTTATCCTACCCTATCTAACCCACGCCAGCCACTGCTTGTCAAACCAAGTCCAAATCTATCTTAACGGCCCGGCAGAGGTCCACAAACTGCTGGCGTCCACCAGTACACACTCTTAACGTGTCCTCTCATCACCTTATCTGGATATCTGAGAAGAAAGAAGGTGGAAGGAGAGCTCGGCGGAGAATGGAGAAGGGTGGGGGGGGGGGGGGCTATGAAAACCACGGATGGAAAGGAGACTAGAGATGAATCTGGAGTGATACTCCTGCTTTGGTCAACACGTAGCGGTTCAAGTAATGTGGTGGACAATGTGAGATAAAGAATAATTTGGTCGTTGCACTGAGGTTAAAGTACTCCCATAACTTTACCATTTGTTGGGGAGTGAGCTGAAAGAGACCGCAACTTCTCTCGGGAGGACAGCATTGTGAGAGCACTGACAAACTTCTTGCCCTTCATGTTTTACATTCTGTACCTCTGAAGACAAATGAGTACTCACTGACACCTGGACGGACCCGGATGTTGCTGTGTAAGACAGTACACAAACCTGCTTACTTATCTGTCTGGCCACCACGTTTGATCATGCACAACCTCAACATTTAGATAGTGGGTGCTTTCATCTCATTTTTCTGTGCCCTCACCCTCAAGTCTACGCCTACAATTTCTAAGGGGGGGGGGGGGCAGAAAGGATTAGGGAGGGGGAAGCTCTATCCCTTCCTCTGTCCTTTCATATCGCCTACCTTACCCTGACCACTGTCAGACCAAGGTCTATATCTATCTTAAGACCCAGCAAGAGTCCAGAAACTCAGACATTCACCAGCACCGACTGGTAACTTGTCCTCCCATCATCTTGTCTGAGATCTGAGAAAAGGACTGGGGGTGATAGTGAGGATGGAAGGTAGGGTAAGGGATGGAAGGAAGGACAGAAGTGGTGGGGATACCAGTACTCTGGTCAGCGACTGGTGACTGGGTCGTTGCACCGAGGTTAACATTTTCTCATAACTTGAGCTGTTGTTCGGGGAGCGACGTGCAAGAGACTTGCGGTGAACATTATGAGGGTTGTGCCCATCCCCTCTTCCTCTCTGTTTAATCTTCTCAGTTCATAACGAAGAAATGGTATCTGTTTGCAGATGGATAGGCAGCGATCTCGTGTTCAAGCCTGATCACGAATCTGATCACCCAACCATGTGGCAACCACGCTCGATCATATTTAACTGCGGTTTTGGGGAGCAAATGTTTTAACCAATACATGTGCCA
>JAPXFY010000015.1:43822865-43825365 GCA_030674185.1 Monoplex corrugatus | reverse complement strand
GGTAGGTTCTACAAACACTCACCGATCTGTGTGTGTGGTCAGTTCCCTTGCTGTTCAGCACTTTTTATTTGAATGCATTATTACTGGTATGCAATCTCTCTCTCTCTCTCTCTCTCTCTCTCTCTCTCTCTCTCTCTCTCTCTCTCTCTCTCACACACCACACACACACACACACACACACACACACACACACACACACACTTGTACATGAAAAGGAGCGAACAAACAAAAAAATAATTATTATAGACAAATAAATAAAACTGACAATAAAAACACACCACATTAAACATTTGGATTTGTAAAACAATAAATAAAATAAACGTTTCAAACTTTTTTTCGTGGAATTTTTCTTTTTCTTCCTTCTTGTATCCTTGCTTTTCCAGATAAGACTTCATGTAGTTGTAAAAAGATCAGGTTCAATTGCATATTTCGTTTTGGTTCGAAAGGTTAAAAGCCGTGTTGAGTTCATTTTGTTATTTGTTTATTTTATCTGATCATTTCTCCATTGGAGCAGTGAACACAAGCAAAGAGAGAGGGATGGACAGCAAGAAAAAGATCATCCATTCAACGGCTCCATAAAAGCCCAAACACCAGCCTTGTGAAGCACCACTTTTCCCACATCAGCGCATTGATAAGTCTGTGTGTGTGTGTGTGTGTGTGTGTGTGTGTGTGTGTGTGTGTGTGTGTGTGTGTGTGTGTGTGTGTGTGTGTGTGTGTGTGTGTGTGTGTGTGTGTGTGTCTCTCTCTCTCTCTCACACGCGCATATACGCACCCACACACACATGTTCATAAACACACACACATTCTTTCTCTTTCTCTCTCTCTCTCTCTCTCTTTCTTTCTTTCTTTCTTTCTTTCTTTCTCTCATTCACTCACTCACTTACACACACACACACTCTCTCACTCACTTATACACACACACACACTCTCTCACTCACATACAAACACACACACACACACACACACACACACACGCGCGCGCGCGCGCGCGCGCGCACGCACGCACACGCATGCACGTGCACTCCCCTCTTTCTCTTTTCGATTTCACACTGTGGACGAAAAGAAGACAAGAAACGTATTTTTCCTTCCATCTCTGTCTTATGACAATCAAGGGCACTTAATGCACGTCCAAACTCGGGACAAATTTAGACGTTTGGGAAAATAATTAAAGGCAAAATAAAGTAGATCGATTTTAGACTCTGCTGAGGTGACGATCGAGGGAGGACAGGGCAGCAGAGAGGGAGCGAGCGAGAGTGAGTGAGAGAAAAAGAGAGAGAGAGAGCGAGAGCGAGACAAAGAGAGAGAGACAGACAGACAGAAGAGACACAGAGAGACAGACAGGCAGACATAACATACACAGACAGACAGACAGAGCTGAAATGTTATGCTCTAACGGTATACATATTAGCTCATACACCAACTTACATGTCTACCTTCGCTAATCTACTGTGTTAAAGAAACCGAAAACACGATATCGCGAAGGAATTAAAAGAATTTCTCTACACCTTTTCGAATGTGTGTGTGTGTGTGTGTGTGTGTGTGTGTGTGTGTGTGTGTGTGTGTGTGTGTGTGTGTGTGTGTGTGTGTGTGTGTGTGTGTGTGTGTGTGTGCGTGCGTGAAATGAAAACCTTTTCTAATGAATGCACAATTACTCCTTCAAGATAACAAAAAAAGGGCAGGGTTCTGGGAAGAGAGAATGCTGGCATACCCTAGATAGGATCACAGTCGCTGAAATGAAATAGCTATTACATTTGGAAGCCACATCGCCTCACACACACACACGCGCGTGCGCTCGCACACACACGCACACATACACATACACCTGTGCGTACGTACGCACAGAACACACACGCCGTTGTTGACAGGAATTAATCCTCCTCCTTAAAAAGAACTAAAAAAAACAAAACAAAACTAACAACATTATGAAATATTCCCCTTTCTTACATAAAACAAAAGATTAAGCAAGGGAGTGGAGTCAGGAGAATGCAGGCATATCCTAGATAGGAGAGCAGTGGCCTATGCTAGTGCATAAAAACGCTCTCTCTCTCTCTCTCTCTCTCTCTCTCTCTCTCTCTCTCTCTCTCTCTCTCTCTCTCTCTCTCTCTCTCTCTCTCTCTCTCTCTCTCTCTCTCCCTTTCTCTCTCACACACATTCGTGTGTTTATCACGTAACAGAAGAAGAGTTGACTTCATTTTTGTAAAAATGTTTCAATATTCTTTTGCGGAATATGTTCTTTTCTTCGGTCATCATCCAAACCATAACATCTTAAAACAAGACGCAATTCATCTTTGTTGGCATAATTACACCACACTTTTCACGTCAAGGCATCTTCATCAGATGCTGTAGATCTTCTTCTGTGAACAGGAAATAAAAAGAATATGGCACTATATCTACAAAAATGTCTCAAACGGATGTAAAGATATTTGTCTTATTTTTTATAACTCGGTTATGTTTGTTGCAAAACTGTTTGGTTTCCATTGCTAAAACATGCTTATGTGCT
>JAPXFY010000015.1:43800365-43815365 GCA_030674185.1 Monoplex corrugatus | reverse complement strand
CGATCTGGAAATTGCATGGAGGAATGGGACTTGTGAAACGCTGATAGCACCAGATGGATTGGATCATTAAGGTGGGCAGCCAACAGGCCGACTTTTATGTCGTGGGGTGGAATCGAACTCGAGACGCCAGATCTTGCGTCCACAACAAAAATGTGTCTAACGACTTTGACGGCGGTGTAGGGCAAAGGAATTTTGGTTTGTCGACTTCGACGGAGGTGTAGAGCAAAGGAATTTTAGTGTGACGACTTCGACGGAGGTGTCGGGCAAAGGAATTTTAGTTCGTCAGTTTCAGTTGTTTAGTTAGTTGTTTCACAGATGTTGTTCTTTCGTTTTCCCCCCGTATTCTTTATTTGTTTATTAATTAGTTCATTCTTTCGTTTTCATTATTTATCTATTTATTTATTCATCTATCTATCTATCTATCTATCTATCTATCTATCTATCTATCTATCTATCTATCTATCTATCTATCTATCTACCTATCTATCGATCTATCTATCTGTCTGTCTGTCTATCTATCTATCTATCTATCTGTTTGTCTGTCTGTCTATCTATCTATCTATCTGTTTATTTGTTTATTTATCTATTTATCTATTTATCTATTTTTTCATTCACTTTATATTTATCAATCATTCCGTAGAATAAGAAACATACTCAAAATGCGAACGTGGACAGAGCTGGGAAAACTTGACTACCCTCCCACCCCTCTTGTCATAACTGTGTTCTTGTAATTTTCTTTTTCGCTACATTTTTAAACTGTCGTGTATGAATCGATTTCTCCAAGCCGATTTTGCGACAGACCACACACGCCTAAAAAAAAAAAAAAAAAAAGAAAAGAAAAGAAAAGAAAAAACACACACACATTCTCTCTGTATCGGCTTGCAAAGGTGACTCGACCTTTTCAAAAAAATAAATTCTGTGCTTCCACGTAAATGGGCAATAAGCAAGAAGGAACGGCATCAGATGGAGGAGAGAAGAGACATTCAGATTCAGATGGTTTATTCATATGCAAACCATGACCCCCCCCCCCTTCCCCTTATGAAGGGGTAAAGGTACACAATAATTACAAAATATAATAACCGGAATGACAGCGAGAGGCAGACCAAGGAAGGACTGGGACTGATGGTGTGAAAGAGATGTTGACGTCACATGCAATCTCTCACCTTTGGCCTTACAGTTGCCTGCTGGCCGTCAACTCTCTTCCACGACACAGCCAGGATGGTGCAATGAACAGATAAAAGTACATATAAAAAAGATGATGATGATGAGTGGCGGTGTGAATGATACACGTAATAAGCTCTACCACTTCTATACCCCAGACAAATTCAGATTGGGTTTAGCGATGTCGGTGGTCCGTGGTGGTGTCGTTGGGGATGAGGGGGGGGGGTGCGACAAGAGTGGCAGAATGGTTCAGACGTTCGCCTGCCAATAACTAAACTCGAGGTTCCAGGGTTCGCTCCCCGTAGAGGCCTCGACTTTTCTCCTCAGTTTGGCCAGAACTGAACTTCTAGTCCTTCGGAGGGGGACGAAAAACGAGTCGGACCTGTGCGTCTTCTGGCTGCGTACGCTAAAGATCCCACGGCAGTTGAAAATCGTGAAGAGCAGGGCATTGCCCGGCTGCCTTGGTATAAAACTTCGGAGAGACAGGCTGATTTCCCAGGTCCCATCCCTTGAAGATCATTTAGCCCTCTTGCCTATCTGAAGTCTGGGTTGGGGTGGGGGGTGGGGGAGGCGTGTCGGGTTTTGGGGGTTGTCACTCAGTTTGCTCTGCGACTGAGCGATAACTGTCATAAATACGAGGCTTAGTATGCAGTGTCCTCATAAGCTGGATCAGAACAAGCACTGTTGAACTCCACCAAAGTGATCAAGCAGCAGTGCAGGATCTTCTTTGCTAAGAGGCCCCATGACGGCTTGACATCTCTTGTTCCTGTGTGCTTCCTGACACTGGGACATCGACTGAATGAATTTGGTAGTGTGTTAAAGAGCCGGAATGAGAGTCGCGGGATCAAAGCCAATGAGATGGCGCACAAGCTCAGATAAGGGAAAAAAAAACACGTTATTTCTCCACAAGACAACGATAGTTACTATACTGTGATCGAATGCTTGATTTTAGTTGCAATACAGAGTACAAACAGAAAAGCTCAAAAAAGAACATTAAGATTGCCACAACTACACTACGAATATTGTCTTTTCTTCTTGTGAAAAAAATTCTTAGCTATCTGAGCGCGTAACAGACAGACAGACAGACAGACAGATGGACGGACGGACAGACAGACAGACAGATAGAGAGAGAGAGAGATAGACAGATAGATAGATAGATAAATAGATAGATAGATAGATAGATAGATAGATAGATAGATAGATAGATAGATAGATAGATAGATAGATAGATAGATAGATAGATATCAAACGATCACACACACACACACACACACACACACACATCCTTTCTTTTCCTTTTGTTTTTTGTTTGTTTTGTTTTGTTTTGTTTTGTTTTGTTTTTATTTTTCCTGTCATTCTGGGACAGTGTTTTATAACAGTTTTTTTTTCAAATTAACAGGGACATTGTTAAAACGGCTTCACCATCCCGGTGGGTGTATTAACACGTTTTTGCCACAATGCAATCTGATCCAGGCGATTTGCCATTTTTACGCTAACTATCGCTGGCAAAAAACTGTTCCTTGGTAACCAGCCCACTAATGATTTCGTGATTGATACCGTCTTTTTTTTCATGTTTGTTTTTCATCTTCTGTCACCTCTTTATCATTGTTCTCTGATGTGGGAGATGAAAGCGAGAGAGACAGACAGACAGAGAGAAAGGCAGAGACAGAGACAGAGACAGACAGACAGATATTACTACTACTGACACAGGGTACAGTTGTTTTGTTTTGTTGTTGTTATCTCCCTTTATCTCTCTACAAAGAGATTAGCCCTAGTTCCCCATTCTGAGTGCGGGCGAGTGGGTTGGTAGGAGGTGGTTGTCCCTGTCAAGCTGACAGTGTCATTATAATACAGCCTGTTGTAAGTTCTACCACACCCAAGAAGACCTGGTTATCATCAGAAAACACAACAGCATCTCCTAGATATTCTAGAAAATCTCTCTCTCTCTCTCTCTCTCTCTCTCTCTCTCTCTCTCTCTCTCTCTCTCCTCTCTCTCTCTCTCTCTCTCTCTCTCTCTCTCAGAGAACGCCGAATGTGTGATGACAGGCACAGATGGAAAGATGAAGCGGTGAGCTAAGACTGGCAGACTGCGAGAACAGAAAGACAAAGTCGAAGAGACTGACAAAGCAATAGATAATGACAGTAATAATTGTATTTATACGGCGCCAAATATTGATATAAAAACCAAACCAAAGTGCACAACCCCCGTCATTCTCTAAAACATTTACCTCGTAATAACAGATACGAAACAGAGGAGACAAGAGAGACCACGAAAGCACGAGAGAGACAGAACGACAGAAATACAGAGTTGGACACAGAAAAACAAAAAAGTAACTCACAAACCATGACACAACCGAAGAAAGACAAAGCGAATGAAGAAAACACACACACACACACACACACACACACACACACACACACACACACACACACACACACACACGCACGCACGCACACACACACACACACACACACACAATCATAATGATAATAAATTTTTTTTAAAAGGCGGCAAAAAGAGGGACGGACAGACAAACAGACGGACGGGCAAAAGAACGGACATACAGACAGGCAGACGGGCAAAAAAAACGAGCATACAGACAGGCAGACGGGCAAAAGGACGGACAGATAGACAGACAGATGGGAGAAAAAGAACGGATAGACAGAAAGACGTGTCAGCATCTATCACTAGTCCAAAGCACTACCATTACCAAGAGCTGATGACCATTACAAGACGCAGCAACGTCTCCTAGTGAACTTACGACAACACGCACGCACGCACGCACACACACGCACGCGCGCGCGCACACACACACACACCACACACACACACACACACACACACACACACACACACACACACACTGTCGTGTTCTCTCTCTACGCACGCAACACTCTAAGAACAGAAACTTCTTTCGCTTTTACTGATCACGTACAGAGAGACAGACAGACATAAACAAAATACAAACAGAAGGAGAAAAAGACCTAGGCATGGAATGCAGGCTGGCTGAACACACACAGAGACAGAGATAGAGGAGAGAGAGAGAGAGAGAGAGAGAGAGAGAGAGAGAGAGAGAGAGAGAGAGAGAGAGAACTGACAGACTGAGAGACTCGAAGATAAAGCACAATAATTCAATTACTTTCAAACACTTCATCATTCAAAGATAGAAGCAGTTAGGTCCAACTAGTTCAGTATTGCTGCTGGTTCTTGCTAATCTACATATATAACATAAACATAGTTTTCAAAAACTGATATACCATAATGCATACATTGTCAAAGAAGTTATAAATATACATTTACTTCTTTACGTCAGTTGGTCAAGCTCTTTACAAAATCAAGAGACAAAGGCAGACACCTATAACATAAATACATGTCAACATGAGAAACACGGACAAAGAAAATAAGTCATCAACCTCTAACAACAACAACAAGAACAATAACAGCACCACAAAGATAATAGTACTAGTAATAGTGATAGCAATATTTCTTTAAATCATAACAATACTCACAATGGAAATAGCAATATTACATTTATATACTTATAAAGTCATAGAAACAAAGATAAAGAAGAAAGCACAGAGAGACAGACAGACAGAGACGGAGACAGAGACAGACAGACAGAGAGAGAGAGAGATACACTGACACATGTTTATTGTGAAAGCCACCAACCCATACACAAGCCAAGGACTGTGTAACATAGCTGTAGCAATGGTGGTATCCACAATACATTTCATACATCATCGGCTGGAGAGACGGACTGAGAGAGAAAGAGAGAGACAGAGAGAGAGAGAGACAGAGAGAGAGAGAGAGAGACAGAGAGAGAGAGAGAGAGAGAGAAGAAACTGAGACACAGACCGAGAGACAGTGTGTGTGTGTGTGTGTGTGTGTGTGTGTGTGTGTGTGTGTGTGTGTGTGGTGTGTGTGTGTGTGTGTGTGTGCGTGCGAGTGCGTGTGTGTTTGTGTGTGTGTGTGTGTGTGCGCGCGCGCGCGCGCGCGCGTTCGTTCGTTCGTAATTTCTTTTAACGCGTCTATTTACATATGTGTTTTTAGACGTACGTGTGTGTGTGTGTGTGTGTGTGTGGTGTGTGTGTGTGTGTGTGTGTGTGTGTGTGTGTGTGTGTGTGTGTATGTGTGTGTGTGTGTGTGCGCGTGCGTGCGTGTGGGGGGGTGTTAGAGGGAGAGTGTGTGTCTGTATGTGTTTTTGTTTTGTTTTGTTTTGTTTTGTTTTTAGAGAAAAAGAGAGAGACAGTCAGACGCACAGACAGACAGAGACAGACACACAGACAGACAGACAAAGCGAGATTCATCAACTCTGACTTCAAACTGTAAAGGATTTTCATTTCTCAAACACTGAAGAGTTAGACTCCACAAAAATGCACACTCAAAAAAGTAAACAAAACAAGTTAACGAAGCATTAACAAATAAACACACACAAAAAAACAGGGATGGGTGGGCTGTAACATGTTAGCTCTAACGCTACAATAAAAGCAGATGCATCCTAACATATGAGAGACACCATAAAGCAAATACTTGTTAACCCCTAAATGCATAATGCGCAGTGAGTCTAGGAAATAGCGCTAAACGAAAGCTATCCATCATCATCATCATCATCATCATTGTCTTTATCATCACTATCAACATCATCATCATTTTTATTATCATCATCATCATTATTACTGTTGTTGTTGTTGTCAACATCATCAGTATATCATTAATATTATCAGTTTGTGTAAGCAGCCACTAGTCAACCCAGATGTGAATAGGTACCTGACCCTGTTCATGACTGGGGTTAGGGTAAAGCAACGAGAGAGACAGAGAGGATATGTATACACTGCCTTCACAATGCTGGTTTTCTGAAAAGTTGAGGTGTCTGCCTCTTTATTCCCCTGCCACCTCGGAATAATGGGACAACCTTTACTTTCACCTTTCCACACCACCGTTATATTCAGGAGGTTATGTACAAAACATCAGTGTCATAAGACAACTGCATAACAGCCATGTACATACCATAAGGAGATCACAGAACTAGAGACCTGTCAAGCAGACAAAAGAGACAGCACAAATGTGTCACTGTGTGCATAGCTTGTAGACCTGATTCACCCTATGGGAGAAAGACGGTCAGTCCAAAGTAAAATTTATTTTTACAGGAAAACGACCACAGAAAATCCTGATTTTGTATTTCTTGAATTCACTGTGACTTCTCGAATTCACTGTGAACATGAAGAAGCTTTTCTTGAAATGAGACATGACGTTCATCGAGTTAAATGGTAAACTATTACAACAGACAGACAGACAGACAGACAGACAGACAGAGAGACAGACACAGAGAGAGAGACAGAGAGAGACAGAGAAGTGCAGACTCTATATAAGCAGAACTATGCGTTCTTTTGTTTCTATCTAATTTGTGTTTCTCTACGCTGTGCAAATTCCCGTTCTTTGATGCTAACTAGTCAATCTGCCTTGTCATCTCCATTTTGTTTCATGTATTGCTGTTCTTTGACGATCGATCTTTGCCCCGTGAATATTTACAGTGACAAAACAGTATCAGCTTTGGCTATCTTTGCATATCATGCTATTATCCTTGAGTAAACAAACAGTGTTTTCATGTTTCAAGTTATAGATTCTGGCTTTGTATTTGTCTTTGCAAACTGATCATTTAGTAACATCGTCTGTATCTCTCTGCCTCTGTCTCTCTGTCTGTCTGTCTGTCTGTCTGTCTGTCTCTCTCTTTCACACACACACGCGCGCACGCGCACACACACACGCACACGCGCGCGCGCACACACACACATGCATACACACATGCGCGCGCGCGCACACACACACACACACACACACACACACACACACACACACACACACACACACACACTCACACACACACACACACACACACTGATCAGTTGCTGGATAGTCGTTTAATTCTAGTACCCTTTAAACTGTTCTCCAAACATCGATGGCGGCAGAACTTGAAAGGAACTGAAGTTGCACCTGCGACTGTGTAGAAGTCCTCAAGCCTTGCAGGAGATTCCCTAAAGAGATGTGGTCAGATGATAAGAACCTCTACACTTCCCAGCCAGATGCTTCACAACCCTCGTGAAATGTTTTGTGGACAGCGTGCAGTCCACTACTGTCTGCACGCAGGAGTGAGATTCACCCGTAACTGTCTTTCAAATCAAAACTGATCAAGTTGGTAGACTGCCCAGTTGACATCAGGTCCATCCATACCTAACTGCGAGAGAATTTTCTATGGCAGATCGTCATTCTCAAATTTCTCATACGAGTCTGCAGCTGCGGCATGACTCAAAAAGTCAGAGGTAAGATATTTTGTATAGACTTCCTGATTGTGCCAAACTCTCACCACAAAGTACATCTGCTGTATGTTTCCCCCTTGTAAATTGAGACATTAAATAAAAATACAAAGCAAGATGTGAAAGAAGTGATCGTTGATTTCAGTTCATTAAGGAAATATGGAACTAGGTCATGGGCAGTCAAATGCCCACGTCTGCTCCCGGCACACCCTAACTTCATTTCATTTTACCATCAGGGAACAGAGCTTCAGCAACTCCCACTCCACCTCACCACCAACACACACACCGCAGGAAGAGTGGAAACTATACAGGGAATCTGCAAATTTTATAGCCTACAGGATTTCGGCCTTTATACGGAATAAAATTCTTATTCTCTCTCTCTCTCTCTCTCTCTCTCTCTCTCTCTCTCTCTCTCTCTCTCTCTCTCTCTCTCTCTCTCTCTCTCTCTCTCTCTCTCTCTCTCTCTCTCTCTCTCTCTCTCTCTCTCTCTCTCTCCACTGTCCTAAGAACGTCTTCCGAATCTTTGCAGCCCATTCGTTCTTCTGTTTTTCTCTCCTTACTTTCCTTTTAAACTATTGTTATTATCACTGTTGATTAAAGAGTGGGCAGTTTCCAGCCTTACGGTCTTTCTGTAACACCACAACACACTATCCATCTCCACTACCTACCCCCCACCCCTACACAAAGGACATCTCCTAAGGCTGCAAACCGCTGGCGACAATAACAACAGATTTCTGACCACCAAAGCCTGACCAAGCACTTTTCTATGCCCGCACATCCCTGACATTAGCCAGCAAATCTCAGACAGGGCAGGAAACAGAAAAAGAGCATGGGAGGAGGGACATGGACGTGAGTGGGTGGCTAAGGGAGGCCAAGTCTGGGGATGCTTTGCGAAGGAGGGGGGGGGGGAGAAAAAGAGATAGAGAGAGAGAGAGAGCTAAGGGAAAAGAGACAGAGAAAGAGAGAGACAGAGACAGAGAGGGGGGGGGGAGAGACAGATAGACCGAGAGCTGAGAGAGACCGACCAGAGAGAGACCAGAGAGGGGGGAACAGTGCGGAGAGAGAGAAGGACGGAAGGTGGAAGAGAGAGCAGAGACAGCAGAGTGAGAAAAAGGGGGGATGCGGATAGACAGATATGTGGTAACGAAAAAAGACGAACGAAGGGAATTTTTCCAGTCATTTTTCTTTGACGCCCAGGTCAGGGCTGTATAAGCAGGTCAAAACCAAACCAGACAGCCCCATTACCAAAAAACAAAATGTAAATTTCAATAGCTTATTTAATTGGTTGAGTGCCTGATTCGCATGCCAGTATTTTGTGGGTTCAAATCTCGGTTGCGCTACATTATTTTTGTTTTCTAACTGCCCATCTCAATATAATTATTGTTGTGGTAGCGTCAATATCGGACTAGGTAAGCCTTCCCCACCCCACCTTCCCCACATCCTTGGAATGATGATTCCTGTTCGATATAATTATTACCTAAGGCGGGTAATGATATAGGACTGACTCAAATCACTCAATTTCCAAATAAGATATTACACAATCTAACATAAGACATATTCAACTGCACTATTGTACCTTTCAGGACAGATGAATTAGCGACGTTAGCTTGATAAGAAGAAGGCCACAGTTGCAATCAGTACTTCAGATCAAGGCCAGGCCTGCGCCTGTTGTTTCAGAATCTACGCCTATGAACTGAACGTTACAGCCACGAGAAAGCACGCACCAGATTTCACGGTTAGTCTTCCCTGTAATCTTTAGACACGAGCAGCCTTCACAGTTACCAAGACCATCTCAATCATAATCATCCCTGTCGAGAGTGTGGTCATCAAAATGTTTACACCCTCATTGTCCTGACCTCAAGAGCACAGCGGCCTGGAAAGTAGCTCACAGCCTCCAAAAACAAACTTTCTACAACGAGTTACCAGTTCGCCCTGCCTACTATTGTTGATGTCACAATTACTCTTCCACTAGTGTTTTCTGTCACTTTTTACATATGTTTATGCGACATTCTGTAATTGCTGAAGGAGCGTATATCTATGACTATTGTCATCACTCAAGTACGCATATATACATATGACTATTGTGCGTTGTAATTGTGCATGTATATGTTCGCTTCATCTCAGTTGATCTGAAGTCATATGTGCGCACGAGAGCGCGAGCGCGAGCGCGTGCGTGCGCGTGCACGTGTGTGCGTGTCGGGGGTGGGGTTTGTGTGTGTGTGTGTGTGTGTGTGTGTGTGTGTGTGTGTGTGTGTGTGTGTGTGTGTGTGTGTGTGTGTGTGTGTGTGTGTGTGTGTGTGTGATCAGTATTTGTGTGCATTACGCTATGTTTCTTGTAAATGTGTAATGCACAGTGAATACATTTTGGAAAAATAGTGCTATACAGAAATGATTCATTGTTATCATCACGCACATTCAAATCAATGAACTAACAGGCAGGAAAAATTACACAAACAAGGAGGAAAGCAAAAGAGCAACTAAACAGATACTGCAGAAAGGCTATGAATTATAATATTTCGTCTTAGTATATTCTCCAAACTCATTTGGACTCACTGCACATTACACACATTCAGCCTTTTTAATGAAGTACAGAGAACTCAAACTGTTGGGCAAGCTGACCACATTTCACTAAGTTGTTTCATGTCAGCGTTCTTGATGTGCGTGCATGCTGGGTATTTTCATGCCTCCATAAGCCTGCCACTGACATTACTGTTAGTTCAGGCTCTCCCCGTGGGGATGCTGGGGGTTCTTTCAGTATAACTTCTATAAGTTGTATCCCCGCCTTCTGGAAATTCTGTGCTAGAAATTTCCTCTTTTGTCACTCTCTTTGTTTCTGCCTTGTTCCTGTGCTTTGTGTCATTTCTTCCTATCATTTTCTGTCTTGCTGGTCCATTCACCTGTATGTGTTCGATAAAGTCTCGTGTACTTTCTCTTAGGATTGATAATTGGGTACATGTGTTTAAGTGCATTTTCGCCCTAAGGAAATGAGATATGGAGAAGCAATTTGTTTGGTAATTTAGGCCCATTTATATTTATTAGTGTCCTTAGTTGTGTTTAAATTTGTATCAGGTATGTTTTTAAAATCTCCTGTGTGATAAATTGGACGGAGTAGTGGTCAATGCCAGAGGCATTTCCTTAGATTATGAGCGCGAATGCATTGATACGTTACTTAATTTTCTTTTTTTCTTTCCTTGTTGAGGTAATATTTTTTTAAACGGTTTACCGCTCTGATATGGCTCTACGCAGTCGGCTGGGCTTTAAACAAAAATAACGAAAACAGTATCAGTTCAGGCTACAGACAATCGTATTTATATAAGTAAGAAAGGGGACTATTAACGTTTATACAAAAGGCAACATCAGGTTCAAAACAAAACAAAAATTATGCGGAAAACATGACGGATGGAGACTTCAGCCAAGATGGAGACGGGGACGGATTAGACGGGAGCGGGGCAGAGACACAACACGAAAGGGACGCTGAAGTGAAGGGAGGGGGTATGAGAAGAGAAAAATAGCGAAAGAAGGGTACAGAGGTGATGGAGAGAAGCCAGGTTGCAAGCAGCAGATTGGTTTGGTCTCATGAGTGGCACGTCCTGCTGATGAAGTCGATTTACATTCCTACATGTTCGCCGCGTTCTTCTCCCGCCTGTCACATCTTTCAGGGGCCTCGTTTCAGACACAGACAGCATGGACAATAGCCCCCATCCCCTCCACTATCATACATTCATACACACACACACACACACACACACACACACACACACACACACACACACACACACACACACACACACACACACACACACACACACACACACACACACCGAAATTATTAACTGTCATGTCAATTTCAAACAGTCAGTCTGTGTCTTATTCAGTTATTGGTCGATTTTGGGTTCTTATGACATATAAAATGTGTTTTTAATTCTGAGTTACACACACACACATACACACATACACACACGCGCGCGCGCGCGCTCCATCTCATCTCTCCAACACAACTCACACAAATACATCCCCATTTCCCTACCTCTCTCTCTCACTCTCTCTCTCTCTCTCTTTCTCTCTCTCTCTCTCTCTCTCTCTCTCTCTCTCTCTCTCTCTCCTCGTCTCCCTCCCTCTTTCAGTTTCTACTGCAGACCTTCTTGGGGTGGGAGCCAGATTTCAAATATGTCAATTTCTTAATCTTTTCCCCTCCAGCACAACTGCATCAATATGATCATCATAACCAACTCCAACACAACCTACAACAACAATAGCATCATCACAAGCATCACCACTACTACCACCACCATCAACAACAACAGCAGCAGTGGCGGCAGCAGCAGCATTACCACCACCGTCGCCAAACAACATCATCACCACCAGCCACATCGCCATCACCACAGCTAACAACAACAGCGACAACACTACCAACAGCTAGACAAATGAACTGGATGCAGGGAAAAATGGTAAGACATCCTTACACACACACACACACACACACACACACACACACACACCACACACACACACACATACATACACACACACACACACACACACAAACACACACACACGTAACACACACACACATACACACACACACACACACACACACACACACACACACACACACAACACACACACACACACACACACACACACACACACACACACACACACACACACACACCACACACACACACACACACACACACACGAAACTAACATCAAGGCCATAAAAGGAAGAAGACGAACAGTGGGGCAAGAGGGAGGACACTGGGTGATTGAAGCATAGACATCTACAAGAGTGCCAAACTGGTATGACAGGAACTCTTTATTGTACAGACTAATCAACTCGCATCTAGCCTGAATATGGACTGCTCACAATACCCCTACTTTGTCCGTATTATAACGATATAAGAGACACAGAGAAAGAAAGAGAAAGAAAGATTGGCAGAGAGGCAGAGAGAGGGAGAGATGATCAAGGCATTTCAGGGGTATATTTCAGGAGCAAATCGGTTTGAAGGGAACCCATTATCATACAGACAAAGCAACACAGACTTGGATCTGGACTGCTCACAATATTCGCATTGTCTGTATTGAAAGAGGTGAGAGTGAGGGGGAGAGAGAGAGAGAAAGAGAGAGAGAGAGAGACAGAGACAGAGATGGGATACAAGGACAGATTTTAGGACTGAAAGAGGGGGAGGGGAGAGAGAGGGAGGAGGGAGAGGGTGAAAGAGAAGGGGGGAGTGGACTAAAGCGATGCATTGACAGATTTGAGTACTGAACTGATATGACAGGAATCCATTCTGATACAGACTGATTGGCAGTGACTTGAATTTAGCCTTGGGTTTAGACTGTTCGCAATAACCCTACTGTGTCTGTAATAGAAAGGAGAGAGAAAGAAAGACAGCGATAGAGACAGAGAAGAGGGCAGAGTAAGGCGATTCAAGGGTAGACTAGTATGACAGTAACCCATTATGACAGGAGGGGGGGGGGGGGGAGAGAGAGAGACACACACACACAGACAGACAGACAGAGAGACAGACAGACAGAGAAAGAGAGAGACACAGACACAGACAGACAGAGACAGAGAAAGAGACACAGAGAGAGACAGACAGACAGACAGAGAGAGACAGAGGATGGGAAGGTGTAAGGTGAATCAAGGATAAATCGTAGGACCAAACTGGTATAACAGGAACCCGTTATTGTATAGGCTAATCAAAACAGACTGTGGGTCTCGACTGCTCGCAATACCCTATATATCTGTACTAGAAGAGAAAGAGAGAAGGCAGACAAGGAAGGGGCACGATTCGATTCTACAGCAGACCTGAGGACAAAACTGGTATGACAGGAACCCTGTATCGTACAGATTAATCAACACTGACTTGGCTCTGGATGTGCATTGCTCGCCATAGCCCTTGACTTCATACCGAACCCCATCCCCAATACTGTGTATAAGTAATTGAAAGAGAGGGAGAGAGAGAAGAAGAAGAACGAAAGGGACCAGTAGGCAGAAGGAAAATGCAGACGTAAAGTAGAGAAGGCGTGAGAATATATAACAGAGACTAAGAGTGAACATTGGGTTGATACACACACACACACACACACACACACACACATATATATATATTAATATATATATATATATATATATATATATATATATATATATAATTATATGTAAATATATGGATGTTGAAGAACCGAGATGGAATGGGAGTGGAGGTTCAAAAGAAGAAACGAGGTGGTGCGGGAGGGGGCGTACGTAAAGAAATTTGGGGAAAGGATTTGAGAGAAATCATGGGAAAAAAAGGAGAAAGGCTCAGAAGGGTAGATTCGTTGTGAGATTTTACTGACAACAACCTGCTGCGTCCTGCATATCAAGAGGTACAATCCATTTTGTAACAACATCGTACGGGGAAAGGGATCAACTTGATGTAATATAAATAAACATGAACAAACCAACTTTAATTGTTTACCTTTCTTGATACCCAACACAGTATACTTTTATAATTCCAGTCATGTTGCGAATACGTTAAGAGGTACAGGTTAAAGTTTAAAGATGATGATACAGTTACGCGACCATAATAACGACTGATTTACAAAACCATACAACTGTTCAGTAGGCCACTTTTGCACTTAACGTTAAAAATTCGGTCGGAGTGATGGACAGACTAAAGACGGATAGACACAGACAAATAACGAGGCAGACAGACAAACATACGGACAAACGAAAAGACGACAGAGAGAGAGAGAAAAAAGTCTTTGATATAACAACGATTCCACACTGACACAGTGGCTGAAACAGGGCACACCAAGTGACAAGTAACAAAGAAACAGAGACAGGCAAACCTCTACAGTAAAAGACAGCACGTGCAGTCTGTGACATCAAGTGCTATCTGACTAGCATACCCGCACAATGTGATTCAAATCCTCACGTTCTTTTTCTGTTAGCTTCCACACTCTCACATCCACACACCCTACCAAACTACAACTACTTGGCACCAAGTGACGTCTAGTGCAGCCTGACAAGCATGTTCATGTGATACAATTCACGTTTTCTTTTTTTTTTCCCCCTCTTCTCACATATCCACACACCCCTACCAAATACCAGCAATTTGGCACGAAATGCAAATCAAATCCATTACGTTTTCTTCCCTTTATTTTCTTTCATTCTCACATCCACACACACTTACCAAATTGTAACACTTGACGAGCAAATGACAGAAAAAAATGCAACACAAAACTACTAGTTATTTTTGTCACTGTTGGTCTCCCATTCCCCATCGATTTATTCTCAGGAGAGGTAAATGTACGAAAATTGGTGCAATGTGATAAACAGATGATTGAAAATTCATGATAATGAAAAACAAATTTACGTTCTGTTATCAAAGTATTTCGTTAACGTTATTTCTGTTTAAAGCCCAGCCGACTGTGTAAAGCCATATCAGGGGTATAACCATTTCAAAACATACACAATACTTCAACAGATAAAAGAGGAAGAGAAACTACGTACACATAGCAATGCATTCGCGCAGATAA
>JAPXFY010000015.1:43762865-43792865 GCA_030674185.1 Monoplex corrugatus | reverse complement strand
AGAGAGAGAAAGAGAGAGAGAGAGAGAAGAGAGAGCGAGATACAGACAAAGTGAATAGACAGAGTAAGCAGACAGACAGAAAGACAGACAGAAGTGACAGACAGACAGAGACAGAGAGAACCAAATACTCAGACTCGATAACAAATGGTTATCTTGTTTTGTCATTGGCATCTACATACATTATTTCAATTGCAACATTATTTCAGTCAAATTAAAACAACTCAAATTATCTGTGGAAAGTGATCTCTCTTCACCTTACTATCTATAGACACTTTGCAAGAGAGACAGAGGGAGGTGACAGAATGGAAAGAGCGCAAATACACAAGACAGAGACAGACAGAGACAGACAGAGAGACAGACAAAGACAGACAGACAGAGAGAGACAGAGAGACAGACAGAAAAAGAGACAGACTGACAAACAGACAGACAGAGACAGACAAGACAAGACAGAGACAGAAAATACTGCACAAGTGTAAATCATGAAATGCTAACATTTCGGGCTTTTTCAGCCCTTTCACAAGGGGATACAGACAGACCAGAATAGTCAATGGAACAACTGACAATGATGAAACTGACCAATCTGTAAGACAAGAGAAAGCAAGACAGGAGAAAAGAAAGAGCGAGAGTCAGAAAGCTTGAGAGATAGGCAGACTGGCAGATAGGCAGGCAGGCAGGCGCAGAGCGATACATGGAGAAAGAAGAGATGCTCACAGAGACAGAAAAGACCCTGGCACACACAAACTCAGAGACAGATCAAACACAGACACAGCTCCCAATTTACAACTCTACACAAAGGGAACTGATTATAGTTAGCTGCACACACATTCTCCCTTCACAAACAACACACAATTCTCTGAATAGACAGGTCTGATTGCAGACGATGACATTAACAGATCAATGAATCAAATTAGACACACACACATACACAGCCTCTCCGGTAGTAGAGGCAATAGTACACGTCAACCCATCAAGTAAGCAAACTGACTTTGACAGACTGGTGATTATGGAGTAGACATCGTGGAACAATTCACGCAGGACCGCCAGCTGTAATTATTAGCTCTGATCTGTGGTGTTGAACCACATGGGTTCAACGAAGCAAAACAAACGAGACTTAATTCTGTCTACATTTTTTTCTTGGGGTAGTGGTGATAGAAGGTCTGGTTGCTGCTTTTCTGTTTGTTTCCTTCTTTATTTGTTCTTACCACTGCATGCTAGATAACCCTCTCTCAGGGCTGTGGACCAGTACTCGCATCTACTCTTCAATGAAACAAATTAAGAAAAAACGAAACCAAATGGGCTTGATGAAATATGTCCTCCTACATTAAGAATTTAAAATGTTAAATCAAACGTTACAGAAATTCGTTGATCACATAGGAATTTGTGATCAAGAAATTAACTGAATGTATCACAGGGCATTATCGGGTATTACTGAATGTTACTGACAGTGTGAATACATACATCAGCCAGCTTGTTAAATAATCAACAACAAAATGCTCTTTCATTCAGGTCACAGCAATGAAAGTTGAATAGCCACAATGGAAAAGAACATGTGTGTGTGTGTGTGTGTGTGTGTGTGTGTGTGTGTGTGTGTGTGTGTGTGTGTGTGTGTGTGTGTGTGTGTGTGTGTGACTGTGTGTGTGTGACTGTGCCTGTGTGTGTGTGTGTGTGGTGTGTGTGTGTGTCTTGTGTGTGTGTGTGTGTGTGTGTGTGACTGTGTGTGTGACTGTGCCTGTGTGTGTGTGTGTGTGTGTGTGTGTGTGTGTGTGTGTGTGTCTGTGTGTGTGTGTGTGTGTCTGTGTGTGTGTCTGTGTGTCTGTGTCTGTGTCTGTGCGCGTGCGTACTTTTAGATGTATACATTTTTCCTGAATGCAACCTAGCTCCATTATGACACAGTTGTTCGTAGTCTGCAAGAAGACAACACTTTCAAAGTACACTCACCAGGATCAATTTCGCCACATCATTTGTTTTCTCTTTTCCTTAAAGGACAGAACATCATATCGGAATGTCATGTTTCTACCAGACTACATGGGCATGACCTGGTTCATTCTACAACATCCGGATCACTCACTTCCATAGCACCTGATTCTGAGAAGTTCGTCTCGCGTGACATCTCAAGTCATACGCTAACACTAGTAACAGAGATGTATGTCTTACTCTTACCGAGCTAGTTCAACGACCGTAACTAAGACAAACACAGGAGCAGCCACCATCTTAAGGGGAATAATCTGGGTGGTTAGGAAAGGAATGTCTGGGCTTCTGTAACGGCAAAGATGGGGGGGGGGGGGGGGGAGGCGGGAGTGGTTTTTGAGGAAAGGATCAGGGAATAGGGTGGATGGGCAAGAAGACGAAGAAATATTATCAGACAGTCACGTGGCAAGAGGGGTTTCGTAGACTAAATATGATCAGACCAGCAGATCTGAGTCCTCAGAACTAAACTGTCAAAGAATGTGACAAGCAGATGAATAACTACAGTAGGAGCTCCTAGATCTGACTTAAAATCCAAGATCTATAAGCTGAAGTAGGACTCTCTTTTCCTTTCTTTTCTTTCTTTGTTTATTCTCTCTATATAATTTATTCTTCTCTCTCTCTCTCTCTCTCTCTCTCTCTCTCTCTCTCTCTCTCCTCTCTCTCTCCTGCTCCCTCCCCGTCAAGTAATCTTCCTTATCCACCACAACAGACAAGGTCCAAGGTGGGCGGGTGATAGCAGTATGTACTGAGGTGTAGAAAAGGATGAATAAAAAGTGGACGTATCAGCAAAACTACCTTAGTCCCTGCCCACAAAAGAATATCAATAATGGAAGGGTCCTTACGCTATTTTACACCAACAGACCAGGAAGCCTTTACACCCAGACAAATTCAGATGATAGTTGCAGGGAGATTGCTTCCATTTTGCACCGGGATTAGAGAAATAGACGTCTTCTTGCTCCAGCTGTGAACACCAAGGGAGCAATAGACTCGAACAGAAATGTCGGCTGGTGGAATTCTGTATCACATTCGTTGCAACGCTGAGGAGTTAGCTAATTTGAAGAAAGCAGTGCTTGTGCTGATTGCCTTCAACACTGGGTGTGAAATTGTGCCATTGTTCGATCCGGTTCAGACCCACCCACCATACCCTTTGCTACTAAATTGTGAAACTGAAAAGAAAGTTGCTTACAGTTCTACTCACGCTACAGTAAAAGCATGTGATTAAAGGGAAAACTTTACAAGAAAATTGGACAGCCACTGAATTCCTTTTTTCTAACGAACTGTGTGTGTCCTTTGTTTTGTTTTGTTTGGAGTTTAACGTCCGCACCCACATAAGCGATACGGCAGACGGGTTCTTTATGAACCACTTAAAAATTGCACATAAAATATGCTATAGTTTATGTTATGTTATGTTTTTATTTCTGTGTGTCCTGTCCGACCATATGTCATTTACATGTATCCAAGATTATTCCAGTGGTAGGGTGATAAAATGCCAGTATAAAATATAGACTAGGAAAAACATAGTCTAGGTAGGGCCTCAGGACCTGGCCAGCTCATGGGTTTTTGTGCAGGCTTAAGGCTTGTGCCATGATTACCATACACGTGGCACCTGTGATATTAGTGCATATGGAATTCATTCCGAGCGCGGAGATGTCATCTTGAGAAACTGAACCAGAAACACATGAAAATAAAAGAGAGTGTGACGACTGTCTGCTGAGCTTTCCTAACGTCATATGGCCACTAATGTTGTTCACTTCACAAAGAAGGTTCTGGATGGGGAACTGTTGCCGTGTGGATCGTAAAAAACAAACAAACTTGTAAATGTATCCCTGTAATCATACAGAAAAATAATTGCTTTTATTCTTATTTCGTTCGTTTCGTTTTGTTTTGCTCTGATCCGTTTTGTATATTACTCATATTGTTTTCTCGTCTCATTTGTTTTGTTTTGTTTTGTTTTGTTTTGTTTTGTTTTGTTTTGTTTGGTTTGGTTTGGTTTGGTTTGATTTAATTTGGTTTGGTTTGATTTAATTTGGTTTGGTTTGGTTTGGTTTGGTTTGGTTTATTACTGACACTGTATATCTGTTAGTCAGAATTCAAGTTTTCCGTTTTAGCCCTTTAATCTAACTTCAACTTTTAAAGCTTTGGTATCCAGTAATTTATTTTGTGTCTATAAAAGAACTGGGTAGACTTTCCAACAAATTTGTTCCGATGACCACAATCTACAGTTCTTGACCACACCTGTATCTAGCCAGTGAAGCCTCTTTTGTCAGATGACTGTTTGAGAATGTTCCCCTATACGATCCCCACGCGCCTCCATTTCCTATCTGTAATCTCAGTCTCCCCCCTCTCCCCTTCCAGTTCCATCTCCACTTTGTCTATTTCCTATCCCAAAAGGTCAGACATCCCTTGCCTAACCGTCCAGATTATTTCCCTTCAATATGGTGGTTGCTCATGTGTATGCCCATGCTACAGCCCAGGTCGGAAAACCAGCTTATCTGTAACAGTGAATGATGGCAAATGCTAACCGAGATAAACACTCTGCTAGTCTGCATGTGCAATGGAACCAAGAAAGCTGGGTGAAGCAGAATGGAGCTGAATGCATGGAAACGCGTCTCGTCATGTGCAGTCTGACACAAACTGGACATTCAGAATAGCCATCTGTCTTCTAAGGATAGACAAAATAAATGCAAATCTAACGTGGCAGAATTCACCTTGGTGAATGTACTCAGAGAATGTTACCTTCCTGTAGGCTAAAAGCTGTACCTTGGGTACATAAAGACACACGTATACATGTTTATTGGCAACAGCACAGTTAACATCTTTTATTGTGCACAGATTTCCTAAATCAGTCGTATAAATCTAACAGTTAATATTCTAGTTGGGGACTAATTTCATATTATAATTTCATGATCATTACGCTCTATCTACGCACTGAACTTGCCTACTTCATTACCCCAGATCACAACAGATGGCAACAGTATAATTTCCTGCTTAAATTGTGTCACAGGGCCTGCATTCAGGACCACTGCTCTGGCACAGTCATTTTGTCTGATTGATAGGTTGATTTGTGTCATTGTGCCTACCGCCACAGAGGCACTGTGTGTGCTTAATGCAATTCACTGGTTTGTTGATGTGATCGCCTGCCATCAGGCCAACCCGCTCAGATCTATTCAGAGAACGTGTTGTTGTTTGTGGAGGGAAAATGTGTCTTCTGCTGACCGCCACCAGTTCCCTTTTATACATTTGTTGTACAAGAGTTGTGTCCACCTTGATCTGTCTCAGTCTTTGTGCATCTGGGTCAGCGTTCGTATGTCCAATGTTTGCGGTTGTCTCTGTGACTGCTTGTATCTCTCTCTCTCTCTCTCTCTCTCTCTCTCTCTCTCTCTCTCTCTCTTCTCTCTCTCTCTCTCTCTCTCTCTCTCTCTCTCTCTCCCTTAAGTGCACATGCACGCACATACCTGAACACGCATGTCCAATATTGTCAAACACCCAAACACAACCAATTTGTTTTTGACAGATTAGGTCTCTCTCTCACTCTCCCCTCCCTCCTCCCTCCCTCCCTCTCTCTCTCCCTCCCTCTAGTTCAGTGACACTCTATCCATCAGGACAGACAAGACACGGGGAGGGGTGGGGTGTAAAGAAAGGGCGAAAAAGGATGAGAAGAAGAGGAGCATCAGCAAAACTGACTTAGTCCCACCCGCAGAATAATTCCAATAATAAAATGCCCCTCACGTTGCTTTTTTATCAACAGACCAGCAAGCCCTAACACCCAGACAAACCCAGCACATAGCTGCAGGAAGATTGCTTGCCTTTCTGCAGGGGGGGGGGGGGGGGGGATGCAGAATTACATCCTTTCTATTACAGCTGTGAACAGCAAGCGAACAACACAGTCGAACAGAAATGTTCATCGGTGGAATTCTGCAGTTGACTGGCTGCAATACTGAAGATAAAACTGATGAGCGTGGTCCTTCGCTTTGATAGTCTACTATGGTAGATGTGGAATTGTTCAAGTGTGTTGGTGGTATAGATACTGATATTTCAGCCGTACATGTGCGATATGTGTGTTGGTCATTCATAAATCATCTGTTCAATTTCTTAAAAAGCAGGCAGGAAATCAGATTGAAGATTGTTCAATACACTGAATAAGTTCGAAGCAATTTCAAATTTGAAAGTGACTGCGAGCAAACAACCAACGTTTGTTTAAATTAAGGGAAAATATTGTTGAAAGTTTAACTGCTCCCAAAAGAAGAGAAAAGATTCCAAGAACATTTAAAATTCGGTTTGCTCGTAGTCGGTCTTCTATTTTCCTCTGTATGTCTTGATATTTCAGTGACTATGTCGTCCCTGTATTTATTTCTTTCATTTTTCTTTGTCTCACCAAGACTTAGGGTTATTATCTTTGTTGCTCTCTCTCTCTCTCTCTCTCTCTCTCTCTCTCTCTCTCTCTCTCTCTCTCAAATATTACCCTCAACTGACTCTCTGTATTCACCAAGACAAACAAGGACAAAGGTTATACAGGTGGAGAGGAGAGATGAGGCAGAAAAAATGACTGTAAAGTGAAATAAGGACAGAAGTCGCCAAGTTCCTGTCCACAGATGTATCCAAATAATGGAATGCCCCTCACGCTGTTTTTAATCAACAGACCAGCAAGCCCTACCAACCAAACCAAGATCATAATAGCTGCCAGGAGATTGCTTCCTTTTTGCAGCGGAATTAGAAAATTACACCCTTTCTCGCTCTAGCTGTGAACAGCAAGGGAGCAACAAACTTGAACAAAAACGTTAGCTCGTGGAATTCTGTAGTACAGTTGTTGCAGTATTGAAGAGTGTGTTAATACACACAGAATGGTCTTTCCAGTTAAGGTCTACTGTTCCCGGCGTGGAACTGTTCACTAAAGTGTCGGGGGTACAAATACTGATTGATTATCCAATCGTGCACGAGCGTGTTGGTCTTACATTCCAATTGTGCGCGTGCGTACTGCTCATACATTACTATATGTCTGTTGACTCGTATGTTTCTATATCAGTCACATATTTATTTCATTGCTATCTTATTCCAAGCAAAATATACTGGTATATCTTGGTACACAGATACACAGAAAAATTAGTTTGACATTCTCTCTGTTTCTGTATAACAAAGAAAGTGCAGATCACACACGTGCACACACACACACACACACACACACACACACACCTCCTCTCTCTCTCTCTCTCTCTCTCTCTCTCTCTCTCTCACTCTCTGTATCTGTCTTGTCTCTCTCTATGTCTGTCTGTCTCTCTCTCTCTCTCTCTCTCTCTCTCTCTCTCTCTCTCTCTCTCTCTCCTCTCTATCTCTCTATCTATCTATCTCGCTCGAACATAGACACGCGCGCGCACACACACGCGCGCGAGCGCGCGTGCGCGCACGCACAGTTCTATACACACACCTACCCCTCCATCCCCACTTTCTATCCTCCACACAACACACAACAAAACATCTCAGTAGTAACAACCCCTACAACAAATGGACGATTAATGAAATAAAAAAATAAAACAGTAAAAATTGATTGAAAAAAACCACTACAGACCACGAAACAAGAAGAATGCGTAAGGTGATTGAGCAAATTCAAGTCTCGATAGGCATGCCAGTAAAACGAATTTAAAGAGGCGGGCTGAAATTGAAGCCCGCGATTCATTTGGCATCGCCAATTTCTTGCAAATAATTGGACAAGAAAGTGCTCAGAAGCAGTGAGGACACAGATAGCGCCAAACGAAGGGTCCTCCATCTGTCTTCAAGTCCCATTTCGAGACTGACAAAAAGACCATCCACAGAACATAATTATACAAAGAAAACTTAAACAAAAGTATAAAAGCAAGGGAGGTAGAATGAGCGGGGGTGGTATTTAAAAACAAAGGACATTAAGATGGGAAAATGACACAGAGAGTACTTGGATTCGATATGAACGCCAACAGACCATTTGACTAGTCCAAGATGAGCCTCCTTCAGTCATGAAAGATCACTGGAACTGTGTCGTTGTTTAGATTTTGCCATGGCGCAAACCTGGGCATAGTGATATGAAGAATCTAGGGTTGTCCATACTGCTCGTTTCTGCTGTCGATTACACCTGGGCATAGTGATATGGATAAACTACCTTTGGCCATGCAGCAGGTTTCCCCTTCTGATCACGCTTGGGCATAGCAATAAGGAAAACCTACAGTTCTCCATGCAGCTGGTTTCCCTTTTCGATTACACCCGGGCAAAGTGATGAAGGAAGTTTACTACTTTTTAGCATGTAACAGGTTTGCCCTTTCTATTACACCCGGGCATAGTGATAGATAAAGCCTACTGTTTTCCGAGTAGCAGGTTTCCCCTTTCGATTACACCTGGGCATAGTGATGTGGAGGATCTACTGTTTTCCATGTAACAGGTTTTCCCTTCCGATTACACCTGGGCATAGTGATGTGGAGGATCTACTGTTTTCCATGTAACAGGTTTTCCCTTCCGATTACACCTGGGCATAGTCATATAGGAAGTCTATTTCTTCCATATTATCGGTTTTTCCCTTTCGATTCCACCTAGGCATAATGATACAGGAAGTCTACTTTTTCCAGATTATAGGTTTTCCCTTTCGATTCCACCTGGGCATAGTGATACAGGAAGTCTACTTTTTCCATATTACAGGTTTTCCCTTTCGATTCCATCTAGGCATAGTGATACAGGAAGTCTACTTTTTCCATAATTATCATAGGTGTTCCCTTTCGATTCCACCTAGGCATAGTGATACAGGAAGTCTACTTTTTCCATATTACAGGTTTTCCCTTTCGATTACACCTGGCCATAGTGATATAGGAAGTCTATTAATTTTTTTCCATGTAACAGATTTTTACTTTCGATTACACCTGAGTATAGTGTTATAGGAAGTCTACTTTTTCCATGTAACAGGTTTTCCCTTTCGATTACACCTGGGCATAGTGATATGGGGACCTGCTGTTTTCCATTTAGCAGTTTTCCCCTTTCAATTACACCCGGGCACAGTGATCTGGATGACCTACTGTTGTCAAATGCAAAGTGTCTTGTTTCCATGATACCAAAGTCAACCAAGGAAAAGGTTAATGCAATACACCTTGGAATCAGATTTATAACATATAATGGGTCTAACTCTAAGATGGGTGTAAAGTTTTGCACGCCTGACTAGATAATCCATGAAAATGTGCTGTTAGTTTGCTTGTTTTTTATTTTGTTTTGTTGTTGGGACATTCAGAATGTTTTGTTTGCACTGTTTTAAAAATTTATGATGCATACCCCTTCTATCTCCCTTTTTCTCTATTGAAATAGCAACTTCATGACTTTTGTAATTGATGTGAATATATGGTTATTACCATTATTATGAATTTCTCTCTCTCTCTCTCACTCACTCTCAGTGTACATATATGTATGTATGTATATATATATTGTATATATGTATTGTGTGTGTATATATATGTATATATATATATATATACATACATATATAATACATATATGTGTGTGTGCGTGTGTATGTGGAGGCGTCTACCAGCGCATACGTACATTGGGGCTGTGTAACAAGCCCCGCACTGCGCGATCCTGTCGTGGTGGACGTCTCCACCGTCTTTGGCACAACCTGCCTCCTGCCCGACGCCACTTTTCGTCTCCTGCTTCTTCTTCTCCTCCACTGCCCCTGCCCTTGACCTCGCTGCTGCAAGCTTTGTCTCCTCCTCTGCCGTCTTCGCCTTCGCCTTCTGTCCTGATGGTGCCGCCTTCGCCTTCTGTCCCGCCGGTGCCGCTCTCGCCTTCTGTCCCGTTGGTGCCGCCTTCGTCGCCACCTCAGCCGCCACCATATGACTGTGATAGGCTGAAACTATGCCTTTTTAATGCTCAGTCGGCATGCACTGGTGACAAAGCCTATGTTATTGCTGACTTTGTCGCAGATGAGCATGTTGACATTGCTTTTATCACGGAGACATGGCTTAACCCCCTTGGTCACGAACCTATACTTGCTAGCCTCACTCCGAGTGGTTACAGGCTTGCTTCTTTCCATCGCTCATCCCGAGGTGGCGGTATCGCCATCCTCTACAACGACTCACTCCATTCCCGCCTATCTTTCTCGCAGTCTCTGCCTTTCTCCCATCCTTCTTTCGAGCACGTTGAAGTATCCTTCCAATCCACCCCTCACCCCATCACCTTCTCCTGTGTCTATCGACCCCCACCTAGCTCTGCCAACAAACTCACCACATCCATGTTTCTCTCTGACTTTGACCAATTGCTTGACCACTACTGCCTCTTACCTGGAAATCTCATCATTCTAGGTGATATCAATGTCCACTATGACAACACTCACCGTTATGACACAAGACATATCATCAACTCTCTGTCCAATCACAATATGACTCAACACATTTCTGAACCAACCCATCAAAAAGGTCACATTCTTGACTGGATCATTTCTCGTGATCATCACAATTCCGCTACTGACAACTGCTTAGTTCTTTCTACCCGTCTAACTTCAGCCCTTCCATCTGACCACTCTGCAATTCTCTGTTCTCTCGACATTTCTCCCCTTCCCGTACCATGCGCACAGTGACTCGACGCAATCTCAAATCTATCGACCTCTCCACATTTTCATCTGATGCCTCCCGTCTCCTTTCTGAAAAGTCACATAACCTTGCCGATGAATTCTATACTACTCTCCACCATCTTCTGGACACTCATGCTCCAGCCACAACCCGTCTTTTACCTGACCGCCCCCCTACCCCCTGGCTCACTCATGAGATCGCCTGTGCAAAACGTGCCCGCCGCAGAGCAGAGCGCCGCTGGCGCAAATCCAAACTCACTGTACACAGGCAACTTTTCCAAGCCTCTAAAACAAAAGTATCCACCCTCATTGCATCAGCAAAAACAAGCTATTTCCAAACCAAAATCCTGAATGCCTCTTCTTCAAAAGAACTCTTTACAACCATGAATCATCTCCTTGGCACACGAAAAGATTTACCTCTCCCAACAAAACATACAAATGAAGAACTCCCATCTGTATTCTCCAACTATTTCACCACCAAAATACAAACTCTTCGTGACAGGCTTGACAGGACACCCTGTCAACCATGCCCACCTGACCCTTCCTTCTCTGGCACACCTCTTACTACTTTTACCCCAGTCTCACAAGAAGAAATTCTCAACACAATCAGATCCATGTCGTTCAAAACCTGCGAACTGGATCCTCTTCCAGGTTCTGTCTACGCCGACTGTCTCCCTACTCTCCTCCCATTCATCACTGACATCATCAACACTTCTCTTCAAACTGGAACTGTCCCAGATTCTTTCAAGTCTGCTATTGTTCACCCTCTCCTCAAGAAACACAATTTAGATCCAAATGAACTGAAAAATTACCGGCCTATCTCTAATCTCTCTTTCTTGTCAAAACTCCTTGAAAAAGTCGTCCTCAACCAGCTGAACTCTCACCTGTCTGCCAACAATCTCCTCAATCCTTTCCAGTCAGCCTACCGCCAGTGCCATAGCACTGAAACTGCCCTACTACACATTCTCAACAATCTCCTCCTTGCAACTGATACTGGCAAAGTCTCTCTCCTCACACTTCTTGATCTGTCTGCAGCCTTTGATACCATTGATCATGGTATTCTCCTTTCTAGACTTCATCATACTTTTGGCATCTCTGACATTGCTCTGTCTTGGTTCACTTCATACCTATCAAACAGAAAACAAACCGTTCTCATCAATGGCACTTACTCTCAACCTGCATACCTGACCTGCGGTGTTCCACAAGGATCTGTCCTTGGCCCTGTTCTTTTCACTCTTTACACCTCCCCCCTGTCCACCATCACCAACTCCCATTCTATAAAACACCACTTCTATGCTGATGACACCCAACTTCAAGACAGTGACTCACCTGATAATATACAGCGCCTGTTGACTCGCACCACTGAGTGTTACTCGGACATTAAGAACTGGATGACACACAATAGACTTCAGCTTAATGACGACAAAACAGAAGCTATCCTCATTGGCACCCGTCAGAAACTTTCTCAGCTGCCTCCTCTTTCTCTCCCATTATGTAACACATCAGTCCCAATTTCTGATTCAGCTAAAAACCTTGGTGTCTGCATTGACTCTACCCTCTCCATGAACAACTTTGTTTCTCAAACTGCCAGATCCTGCTACTATCATCTCCATCGTATAAAGCTGATCAGGAAGTATCTCTCTGTCGAAACAACTGCAAAACTCGTTCTCTCCTTCATAATGTCTCGCATTGACTATTGCAATTCACTCCTGTCTGGTCTTCCTGCCTCCACCATTCACATCCTACAGCGCATTCAAAACAATGCTGCACGCCTTGTACTCAAAAAGAAAAAAGCTGACCACATATCTCCTCTCCTGGCACAACTTCACTGGCTCCCTGTATCAAAGCGCATACAGTACAAACTAGACACCATGTGCTACAAAAGCCTCAATAACGCAGCCCCCGATTACCTGTCAAGCCTACTTGAGATCTATGTTCCCTCACGTACCCTCCGCTCTGCCTCTGATCCTCTGACTCTTCGCTTTCCACGCACTAAGCTCAATACCTATGGTCCACGAGCCTTCTCTGTTTCTGGTCCACTCTCCTGGAACAAACTTCCTCTCTCAGTCCGTCAGCAACCTACTTTTGTCTCCTTCAAGTCCGCTCTCAAAACTCACCTTTTCTCTCCTGCATAAAATCCTAACCTCACTCAACCCTCCCCTCTGCAGCCTGTCTCCGCTCGGAGGGAATCACATGGTTATAATATATAATTGTATGCTATGCTCTCTATAATTTTCCATTGCTTTTATTCTTGCTTTTATTGCTTTTATTCTTTCTCCCCATTTATAGCCATGCGTGTGTGTGGGTGTGTGTGTGTGTGTGTGTGTGTGTGTGTGTGTGTGTCTGTATGTGTGCGTGCGTGTGTGTGCGAGCGTGCGTGCCTGCGTGTGTGTCTGCTTCAGCGCTTAGATTTGATTTTATCAAGATTTTGCGCTATATAAATATTGTAATTGTAAATTGTATGTACGTGTGTGTGCGCGCGCGCGCGCGTGTGTGTGTATGTGTGTATGTGTGTGTTAAGGGGTCACACAGATGACATGACAGGAATGCGAGCTGTTTTAGTTGTTCCAAAAGAAAGAACTGGCTTTAGAATGAAACAGTGGGTAATTGTGACGAAGGTGCCGCTCATCTTTTTGGATCTGGACTTCTGGAGGGCGTTTTTGTTTTCTTTTGCAGCTGTGGCGTGTTTTGGGTAAAGGAAGTCGTTGCTTTGGTCTACCTAGTTCAAGCGCACGTGATCCACGTGGTCCACGATTTGCTGTGGCCGGGCCGTGCACAGACTTTCTCTTGCACTCACTCACTGACTGACTCAGCAGAGCGTCGTGGATTTTCTTGGCTTCCTACATGTCAGTGGCATCTGGGACGTCGGACAGGGTAGTGTCCGCAGAACAATGTTTATAATTTGCTGGGCTTTTTTGTAACATTTGGGAGCACGAAACGCAACAGATGCCGGGAGTCACGTTGAGCTAGGCCCGCCGGGTACGGAGCCTTGAGACGACGAACTGCCCACGAGGATTTACACGTTGAGGCCCAGAGGACTGGTGCCTAGGCCCGCCAGGTGCGGAGCCTTGAGACAACGAACTGCCCACGAGGATTTACACGTTGAGGCCCAGAGGACTAGTGCCTAGGCCCGCCGGGTGCGGAGCCTTGAGACGTCGAACTTCTTCTACATATGAAACCAGAAGTGATTGATACTGACATTACAGTGTGTGGCACAGCGCTTGTGGTGGTGACATATACTACACGTCATTATTGAAGGGCCAGGAACGTTTTTGAGTCAATTTTTGAAAGGAGAAATAACCTATTTTCTCTTACTCTTTTCTCCAATTCGTTGCCGTAACTGAATGGATAAGAGCTCAGACAACATTGCAGTTTCCTTTTGGCACGTGTTTGGGGATTTGCCGATTTGCAATGGGTGGCCCAAGGAAGACAATTTCCACACGAAATTGTCGAATCTTCAGCAGGGTCTCTCTGACGACGCAGGCAAGGTAGCGACAAAATTCGCTTTGCACGTGCAAGGCAAGCCCTTTTTGAACACTACTCCAGCCAAAGTTGCCCGCAGACGAGGATAAAAAGGACCCGTTCTTGGTTCGTTTTAACCATGCTTGCAAGACGACGGATGACGGATGAGCAGCGGGGGAGAGCCCTCGCTCTGCTTGATGAAGGCCTAGCGCAGCGGGAAGTTGCTAGACGACTTGAAGTGTCGCATTCCACAATCCAGAGACTGCTGGAGCGCTTCAATGAGACTGGAGCAGTCCAGGAAAGGCGTCACACGGGTCGACCCAGAGTAACGACAAGACAGCAAGACCGCTACCTTGCCCTCTCCGTCCTGAGGGAAAGGGCATCCACTGCGGTGACCTTGAGGGGTCAGCTGAGGGACGCAACAGGTGCTAACATCAGCTGCAGCACGGTGAGAAGACGGCTATATGAGGCAAACTTGAGGTCACGGAGACCGGCCGTCCGACCCGTGCTGTCACCGGTCAACAGAGTGCGCCGCATGACCTGGGCCAGGGAGCACGTGACCTGGACAAGGCAACAGTGGGCCCGGGTCTTGTTTTCGGATGAGTCCAGGTTCACCCTGACCTTTAACGATGGCCGTGCTCGGGTGTGGCGACGTCAAGGGGAGAGGTTCGCTGACGCCACTGTCCAAGAGCATAACCGGTACGGCGGCGGGTCGGTGATGGTGTGGGGTGGCATGAGCCGTGGTACCCGGACCCCCCTGCTCCCCATTGACGGCATCCTGAACGGGGTCCGGTACCGGGACGAGGTTCTGGCGGCCGTGGCACTGCCTGCGCTTGTGGACCTTGGTCAAGGCGCCATCTTCCAGGACGACAATGCACCTGCGCATCGAGCACGCCTTGTGACCGACTTCCTGGAGCAGCATGAAGTCGTCCGTATGGCCTGGCCAGCGTGCTCACCTGACCTGAACCCAATTGAACACCTCTGGGATGTGCTCGGGAGGCGCATCAGGGACAACCACCCCCCACCGGGCACCCTGGCCAGGCTGGTCGACATCCTGCAGATCGAGTGGGCGGCCATCCCTCAGGACACACTCCGTACCCTTGTGGGGTCGATGCATCGGCGCTGTGAAGCATGCATCCAGGCTCGGGGCGGACACACGCGATATTGAAAACAGATTGGCCAAATCTGACACTTTCTGTTTTTTGAAAAGGGGGGGATGTTCCTTTAAATGCATGTGCTGTTCACTAATGGGTCATTGTGCTAATTTCTTTTTCCAAAACAGGTGTGGAAATGATGAAATAAAACATAGAATCAATTCTAAACATTGTCAATTATTTCAACTTAAAATTAGAGAGGAAGGAAGAAGTGGCCCTTAAATTATGATTAGGAGTATATGTTCAGTGACTTGTTACTCTGCGGTTTGTAGCCACTACTTGATGTACTTTTTCCCCATTGATTTGCATTATTATTATTAATATTATTATCCTTGAGTAATCATTAATTAAATCGTTGTCCTTGCCTAACTGTTAGTTCTTCGACTTTTGTGTTTATGTTCGTTTTGTACCATCTGGGGTGATAGACTGAACGAGATGAGAACTGTTTCTTGTGTCCTGTTTGTCACTCTAGATGTTATAAATGCGAGTGTAACATTTGGTGACCCCGACTTAGAACATTTTTGCTTCCGATTAGTCAGTTGTTTCTCTATTATTCATAGTCAGTTAAGTGTAACATTTGTAGCATTTAGCAAAATTCTAAACTTTATTTTTCCCCTTCCTTGAAATTTGTTTTTTGAAGCTTCTGTTGTCAATGTATTAGTTTTATCGTCTTTATCGTCATGTGGTTTAAAAAATACGAACAAAACAGGTCTGTTCTGAAACTTGGAGTGATTTACGAGAAAACAATGTGAAAGGACTGTTTTTGTAACTTATGTGTGTAACAAAGGACATATTATTTTGAGAAAATTTTCCATTTTGTGAAAAAGAAAAGGACCTTGTGATAAACTTTGTGACTTCTCGGTCTAAGTCTGCTTATAAACATACATTTGTTTAATTGACATTCTTCAATCATGGCGGAGACCGAATTTGATGGGAATACGCTGTTTGATACTTTTATGACACAGGGTAAACCTCTGGGACTTACAAGTGAAAAACTCAGTGATTTTGTGCAAAAGCAACTTGACAAAGCTCAGGAAAGAAGATAGGGCTAGACCAAGAGAAGCTGAGAAAGCAAAAGCAGAAGCTGAGAAAGCAAAAGCAGAAGCAGAGAAAGCTACACAACAGACAGAGTTGGAAAAAGCTAAACTTAAGTCTGATACTGATATTGAGTTAGCTAGAGCAGAGTTAGAAAAAGAAAGGATAAAACATGAAGAAGAAACTAAACGATTTCAGATGCAGTTACAGTCCACAGAGGATTTGGTGGTCTGGACAGTGATTCAGGGTTCTTAGGTCAGAATGCTCATCAGCCTTCCAGGCCTAAATTGCCTAAGTTACCAAACTTCAAAGAGAAAACAGATGATATAGATTCTTACTTGTACAGATTCGAGAATAATGCAAAGGCTCAAAACTACAGTACTGAACTGTGGCCTCATTTTGTCTTCTCATCTTGGTCATGCTCTGTCTCTGTATCACAGTCTAACTGATGATGGTGTTCTCACATTCGAAAAATTGAAAGAAACTTGCTGAAGAAGTTCAGGTGTACTACGGAGGGTTACAGGACACGGTTTAGAGAAACAAAGCCAGGTACTGACGAGTCGTTTGACATCTACTCAGTTGAGTTGAGGAGGCTGTTTGATAGATAGGTCTCATTGGCAGGTATTGACAAATCTTATGACGGTGTAGTCGATTTGATTCTGTCAGAGCAACTCATGGAGAGTGTCAAAATATTTGAGGACTTTCCTCTGTGAAAGGGATCAAAAAACCTTCCCAGAGAAGATTGCAGCAGCAGAGTCCTATCGCAAAGCTCATCCAGAAAAGAATTTGTCTCGAAAGGCTGAGAGTTCTCCCTTGTTTGCTTCAGTCAGTGTGGATGAGGATCATGCAGCATGTGGTGCGTTTTCTGGTCAAAATGGTCAGTATCAAAGAGGATCTGGTGATAGATCTCGTCCGAGCAACTGGTTTTATAGGGGTGGCCACTGTCGTGGTAGTCGTGCAAAGAGATGGTTCGGACAGAATCAAAAGAATTTCGGTGATGGTCATGGTGGTTTTGTTGACCAAAGGCAAGTTTCCGTAGTCGTGATGACAACTACCACAGTGGTCGTTCACAGTTTGATGGTTTTCATTCTTCTGGAAACCATGGTCAGTCATACCATTCTCAGAACGGTGGTTTTCAACGTGGTCATCGTGGTGGACAGAGTCAGTTCAGATCTAGTCATGGAAATGTAAGTCAACAAGGTTCTGAGAGTTCCGGAGGTCGGAATCAATTGGTCTGTGCAGTGTGTGGAAAGTCTGGTCACACTATTTGGAATTGCCCGGTGAGTGCTCAAGGTAGGCAGTGTGTACATTGTGAGCTCAGACATTCAAAAAAATTTTGTCCGTACATACGACAGAATCAGGCTGGTTCAGCTTGTCATGGGGATGGTCAGTCAAATGATCAATCAGGGTGTTGTGCTATTGTCTGTCCATCAGTACAAGAGGTGAGTGAAGTCGAGGCTACGGTATGTTCCTCGATATAGGAGTTTTCTGGTCGGTTACACCTTGAGTCAGGGAAAGTCAATGGTGATGCGTGCTCAGTGTTGAGAGACACAGGTGCAACAGTTTGTGGCGTCAGAAGGCGGTTGGTGAGAGAGATCAGTTCACAGGTAAAACCATCAGGTGTGTATCGTTTGGTGGCCGAATGGATGTGTTTCAACTGGCAAAGGTTGTCAGTTCTGACTACATTTCTGGTCCTGTGGTGTGCTGTGTGTTAGAGAGTCCAGTTGCTGACTTGATTGTGGGCAATCTCCCAGGTGTCAGTGAAGCTGGTGGTGCATCTGCAGAGGTTTCGGCTGAGTCCATAGCAGCCATCACTTGTGCGAGGAGTAAGCACGAAGTGCCAAGGAAACTTTTGTCTGAGTTGCCAGAAGTGTTGGAAGTCACTCCTGATGAACTGGCTAAAATTCAGAGAGAGGATCCTTCTTTGAAGAAATGTTTTGAGCTGGCCCAAACAGGTGAGGTGCGTTTGGCTGGGGTACGTCTCACTACTATCATGTGGTGGATGGAATCCTTTTCTGTACCTTCAAGAAAGGAGCTCGTTCATGGGAGCAAGTCGTCGTTCTTCTGGGGTTGCGTGCATCTGTGATGACTGTGTCTCATGATATCGTGCTTTCGGGTCATTGTGGTTCTCGACGCACTTTGTGTCGTCTGAGGGAAAAGTTCGATTGGCCTGGAGTGACAGTTGATGTGGCAAAGTACATCGCCTCATGTGATGTGTGCCAGCGGGCTGTGCCCAAAGGAAAGGTTTCCACCAGTACCATTGGCGTCTGTTCCCTTGATTGGTACCCCATTCCACAGGGTTGCGATCGATCTGGTGGGTCCCATCAAACCAGTTTCAGACCAAGGACATCAATACATCTTGACATCTGTTGATGTGGCTACGCGTTATCCTGAGGCTGTGCCAATGAAGGATATTTCTTCTTCTTCCGTTGCAGAGGCGTTGTCGATCTTCTCAAGACTGGGTTTCCCAAAGGAGATTTTGTCAGATCAAGGGACGCAATTCAACTCGGAGTTGATGGCTCAGTTCCATTCTTTGTGTGGTAGTCAGGGTGTTCGCACGTCGCCATATCACCCTCAGGCTAATGGGATTGTTGAGAGATTTCACGGTACTCTCAAGTCCATGCTCAAGAAAGTCATACAGAGTCGACCAAAAGACTGGCACAGGTACCTTCCAGCACTTCTGTTTGCGTGTCGCGAGTTGCCATCTGAGAGCACGGGGTTCTCCCCCTTCAAGTTACTTTTCGGACGTGAAGTCCGTGGACCAGTGGCACTTTTACAGGAAATTTGGATTGACAAGTCAAAAGAGGACGAAGAGGCAAGACCATTGTACAGCTACATTTTCGATCTGCAGAACAGGTTGGCTGACGTTGCTGATCTTGCCTTGAAGAACAAAGCTCATGCATCATCAAAGGGGAAGAAGTACTTTGACAGGAAGGCTAAGGAAAGGCAATTTAAGCTGAATGATGAAGTTCTGGTTCTTTTGCCTTCTTCCAGCAACAAACTGCTGTCCGGTTGGCTTGGTCCATACCCTATTGTGGAAGTCATGCATCCAGACTATCGGGTCTTGGTGAAAGGAAAAGAGAAGATATTTCATGCCAACATGCTGAAGAAGTATGTTCGCGGGGAACATATTCCTCAGTCTTCTGTTTCTGTGACTGTTCCTTCAGTCGTGCCTGAAGGACAACCAGTGGATGGTCAAGGTGTGCAGGAAGCCAATGCTCATCAGTTCAGTGACTCCCATCCTGCCATATCTTCTGTTTCTGGAGAAGATGATTCCCGTGCATGTGGTTCCCATGTTGTTGTAGGAGAGCTCCAGCCATGGAATGAAGTGAGTGTTTTTGTGGAGGAATTTCCAGCTAGAGACAGAGGTGAGGAAGCTGGTGTTGAACATAAAGATGTTCGTACTCTCTGTTCTGTTGGAGTGGTTGATGACGTTGATGACGTTGATGACTCCACACAGTTGCTTACTTTGTCTACTCCATTAACTACATCTACTCCTGATGAGTGTTCAGGATGTAAAGTTTGACTGAGTTGTCATGTTCTGCTCATGCGCAGTTGGAGGGCATTTATGCCCAGTATGAGGACATTTTGACAACGAAACCTGGATGTTTTTCTGGCGATCTTTTTTTGGAGATACCACTGACAACAGATGTTCCAGTAAAGAGGAAAATGTATGATATCCCTTTCACTGCGAAGGAGGTTGTCGAAAGGGAAGTTCAGACCATGCTGGACTTGGGTGTGATCGAACGTTCTCGGAGCCCATACTCAGCCCCAGTGGTGCTTGTGAAGAAAAAAGATGTCCTGCAGATTCTGCATAGACTACAGGTGGCTGAACAAAGTAGCGGTGACAGATGCTGAGCCAATCCCTGATGTAGAAGCTTTGTTCTCTACGTTGAGTGATGCCAAGTTTTTCACGCGAATTGATCTGGCAAAGGGATACTGGCAGGTTCAGGTTCTCCCTGAAGACAGACCAAAGACGGCTTTTGCGACTCATTGTGGACTTTTTCAGTTCGTTCGCATGCCTTTTGGGTTGGTGTCCGCCCCAGCAGTCTTCGCAAGGATGATGCGCATGCTCCAATTCAAGTTCTGTTCAGCGCTGAACTTCTTTGATGATGATCTTGTTCATAGCATTGATTGGAATTCCCATCTTGTGCATGTTCAGGCAGTGTTGGATCATCTTCAGATATTTGGTCTGACAGCTCGCCCATCAAAGATTGAGACTGGTTTCCGTTCTCTAGAGTTCCTTGGTCATGTCGTGGGTGAAGGAAAGTTGAGGCCAGAATCTGGCAAGATCAAAATGATCATGCAAATCCCGACTCCTACCACAAACAGGTTCGTGCTCTTCTGGGACTGTTGAGCTTTTACCGCAGATATGTCCCAAATTTTGCGTAATTGTCAGCGCCACTCACCGACCTCACAAAGGATCGTCCTCGCTCATCTCGGTCAATTGATTGGACGCCAGATTGTGCTCAGGCACTCCAGAAGATCCAGAACATTCTTTCGTCAGATCCAGTGCTGTTACTCCCTCGTCTCGAGGAGCAGTTCATTCTGTGTACGGATGCTAGCTCAGTTGGTCTTGGTGGTGTTCTGTTGCAAGACTTTGTACTGCATCCAGTGATGTTCACAAGCAGGAAACTGCTGCAGAGAGAAAAGAACTACAGTACAATAGTGAGAGAGTGTTTAGCCATCATTTGGGCTGTGCAGAAGTTCATCAAGTTTCTCTGGGGGGTACACTTTGTACTTCAACGGACCATCGTCGCTCAGTATTTGAGGACATGTGGGTTCAAGAATGCCAGAATTCTCAGATGGGCGCTTTCTTTGCAAGAGTTTTCATTTGAGGTTAAGCCCATTTCTGGTACATCCAATGTTCTTGCGGATCTGTTGTCCAGGTCTGCCATGGATCAGATTGTACCTTGAGAGTATTCCCTCCAAAGACAATTCCGTTATTGTCTTTTTGCTAAAGGGGGGGGGGGGGGGTTATGTGACGGAAGTGCCGCACATCTTTTTGGATCTGGACTTCTGGAGGGCGTTTTTGTTTCCTTTTGCAGCTGTGGCGTGTTTTGGGTAAAGGAAGTCGTTGCTTTGGTCTACCTAGTTCAAGCGCACGTGATCCACGTGGTCCACGATTTGCTGTGGCCGGGCCGTGCACAGACTTTCTCTTGCACTCACTCACTGACTGACTCAGCAGAGCGTCGTGGATTTTCTTGGCTTCCTACATGTCAGTGGCATCTGGGACGTCGGACAGGGTAGTGTCCGCAGAACAATGTTTATAATTTGCTGGGCTTTTTTGTAACATTTGGGAGCACGAAACGCAACAGATGCCGGGAGTCACGTTGAGCTAGGCCCGCCGGGTACGGAGCCTTGAGACGACGAACTGCCCACGAGGATTTACACGTTGAGGCCCAGAGGACTGGTGCCTAGGCCCGCCAGGTGCGGAGCCTTGAGACGACGAACTGCCCACGAGGATTTACACGTTGAGGCCCAGAAGACTGGTGCCTAGGCCCGCCGGGTGCGGAGCCTTGAGACGTCGAACTTCTTCTACATATGAAACCAGAAGTGATTGATACTGACATTACAGTGTGTGGCACAGCGCTTGTGGTGGTGACATATGTTCAGTGACTTGTTACTCTGCGGTTTGTAGCCATTACTTGTACTTTTTCCCCATTGATTTGTATTATTATTATTATTATTATTATTATTCTTTGAGTTATCATTAATTAAATCGTTGTCCTTGCCTAACTGTTAGTTCCTCGACTTTTGTATTTATGTTCGTTTTGTACCGTCTGGGGTGATAGACTGAACGAGATGAGAGAACTGTTTCTTGTGTCCTGTTTGTCACTCTAGATGTTATAAATGCGAGTGTAACAGTAATTTATTTCTATGAACAAACCCACGTAGACAGAAAAAGACACAATGACTCTGACTGAGAGCGATACAGTTTTTTCTATTCTATTTTGCAATTCCGCTATCAAAATGCATGGGCACTTGCCGGGGTGACAGCGAGTTTCAAAACTTTACAATTATGTACCGGTAAGAATACGTAAATGCATGGACACAACGCAGAAAGACACAGACACATATGCAAACAAATACACAAACATGCACTCACACACACACACACACACACACACACATATATATACACACATACATTTGCACGCACGCACGCACGCACGCCACGCACACACACTCACATACACACAATACACACGCACGCATGCACACACACACAATACACACACACACGCGCGAACACACACACGCACGCGCACACACTCGTCCACCCATGCTGGCATGCAGGACAGCAGAAATTGCCTTCGTTGTGTGAATCCAATCCAGCGGTTAGCGTTCTAGCGAGGTCTTCAATGCAATCTATTTTATTTCACATTTCCACCCAGATTCACCCATCTCAGGCTTCCTGGTATTCTCCTTTCTAACATATCTTTTTCTTTTCTTCCTTCGGGTTTTTTTTTTCTTTTGTTTGTTTCTTCGTTTTTCTTTCCTCTTCTTTTGTTTTATTTCTTTCTGTCTGCTTTTCATTCTTTCAAATTTTTTGTTCGTCTTTCTTTCGATCTGAATTCATCAAGTCTTCTTCGTCTCGCTCTCTCTCTCTCTCGCTCTCTCTCTCTCGCTCTCTCTCTCTCTCTTCTCTTTCTCTCTCTCTCTCTCTCTCTCTCTCTCTCTCTCTCTCTCGCTCTCTTATTTTTCACCATGTCTCTTCTGTCGGGCTGCCATTCTTTCCATTTTTTAAAATCTTGTTTTTGTTTCTCTTTACACTGAAATTCACCTTGTTTTCTTTCCCATCTGCGCCTCCTGTTCTTTACTTCTGGTTTTGTGTGTGTGTGCGTGTGCGTGTGCGTAGGTGTGTACGTTCATGCGTGTGTGTGTGTACGTGTGTACGTACGTGTGTGTGTGTGTGTGGTGTGTCTGTGTGCGTGTTCCTTTCACTTCTGTTTTTTCATTCTCTCTCTCTCTCTTCTCTCTCTCTCTCTCTCTCTCTCTCTCTCTCTCTCTCTCTCTCTCTCTCTCTCTCTCTCTCTCTCTCTCTCTCTCTCTCATACAGACCTTGAACAGAAAACCTTAATCTTCAATTTGGCAAAAACGATACACAGACCATGACAATGTATGTGGTAAATGTTACCACACTTTAAACAAAGTTTGGATCTAAAAGGGAAAATTCGACTGCATTGCTTTGAATGGATGCAGCATATGCTCTGCGCTGGGTTTTTAGCTGTTTCTTGGCAGATATTCATAAATTTCGTTCGAATGATTCAACGTACAACAAAACTACAACAAAAGCAATAACAACTACAACAAGAAAACTACAACAGCAACTAGAACACAACAACAAAAACTGTAGTTTAAAGAAGAAAAAGATAAATAGAAAGAGAAAAGCGGGAAAGAAAGACCAGAATGAGAAGAAAAAAACAACTATGAAAAGTGAAAGAAGAAAAAACAATGAAAAGGAAGAAGAAGAATAGAAAACACCACCGGAAACAGAGGCCGTACAATATTGAGATATTCCTATCTCTAATGTTACTACCAAAAATAAAATGGAAAATAAACATTACTGTGAATATGGCTTCAACATCATTGGTTTGTCTGAGCGATTTATCTTTTATTTGTAAGGCGTGCGAGGTGTTGCCTTTGGTTGGTTGCTTGCTTGCTTGCTTTCTGTTTGTTTCTTTTTTCTTTTATTTCGGGGGGGGGGGGGTGTTAAGGGGAGGTTTGTTGTTTCGGGATGCGGTTTTTTGTTTGTTTGGTTGGTTGGTTGTCGTAGTTTCTTTCCAACAATTTTTTTTTATTCCAACCTAAGAAAGAGGAAAATTAATTCGGCTGAAAAAAGAGCTTGCTCTTTCAAACACACACCCCCCCCCCCACACACACACACTCTCTCTCTCTCTCTCTCTCTCTCTCTCTCTCTCTCCCTCTCTCTCTCTCTCTCTCTCTCTCTCTCCCTCTTCTTCTTCTTCTTCTTCTTCTTTTTCTTTTTCTTCTTCTTCTTTCTTTTTTCTCCTTCTCGTTTCCTGACTCCGATAATACTTCCATCGACCAGACAAAATGCATGGGTATCTTCCTCCATCTCCAGCCTGTCCCAGTCAAATGGCAAAATGAGGCAATTTCATGATATAACAAGGCTCACAATCTGTCAAAACGAGGCTCACCTTTTGACAAAAAGAGGCTCACTGTTTATGTTATAACTGACCACACTGCACTGTCATGAAAGCTGTAATGTCTGCTCTTCTATTCTGAGAGAAAGAAAGAGAGAGAGTGTGTATGTGTGCGTGTGTATGTGTGTGAGAGAGAGAGACAGAGAGAGAGAGAGTCTGTCTGTGTCTGTGTATATGTATTTGCAACTAAAGTCATATCTGTGAGTAGTAAGATATTGCTCATAAAATCCAAGTTCCAAAATATCTTCACATTTTCTCTGGTACTTGCACACATGTTCGCTAGATAAGAAATAACTATTTATTTCTCACTGTACATCTAAGAATCATTTTCCACGTCTTTAAGTTCTAAAATCGATGGACGAGTGAGCCACACAAACAGACAGGCAAATAGAATTAGTGAATGAGAGAGAGAGAGAGAGAGAGAGAGAGAGAGAGAGACATACGGACAGACAGAGAGAGAGACAGAGACAGACAGAGAAAGACAGAAAGAGGGAGATAGAGAGAGAAAGAGACAGGTATACATACGGACAGAGAGAGAGACAGAGGCAGAGACAGACAGACAGAGAAAGACAGAAAGAGGGAGACAGAGAGAAAGAGACAGACAGGTAGGCAGGCAGGCAGGCAGGCAGGCAGACAGGCAGAGAGAGAGACAGATAGACAGAAAGACAGGCATGCAGGCAGATGGAGCAGAGAGACAGATATATACACGGAGAAAGACAGACATAGAGAGTGACAGAGAGAGAGAGAGAGAGAGAGAGAGAGAGAGAGAGAGAGAGAGAGAGAGAGAGAGAGAGAGAGAGAAGGAGTGACCGACAGACCGATAATACAAAAATGCTACATTATCAAAATGAACAATTCCCCAAACGAACAGAGCCTCCTTAGGCGCGCCACCTTCAGTGACCCTTAGAGCTATTGAGTCTGAGTTTGCGTTTGAGTTTGTTCAAAGGGATTCATCACGCTCGGATAACTCCGTATGCGCAAAAACCAAATGCACCAGTGTTAAACTGCCGGACTTCTTGAGCTTGTGCAGAATCCTATGCGCTGGTAAGATCTCGAACACGAGTCATTTGCATGGCAGGCGAGTGTTCTATCACCAGACTACCAATGCTGCGTATGAAAAAAAAAAAACTGTGGCCAACCTGGAGGCTGGACCTCATGATTCGTTCGTTAACAGCAAGGCACTTTAACCGACTGATCTAACGGGCCACTAAAACACCCGTGGGCCTACCTGAGGATTGAACCCATGACCTTCACGTTATCAGTATAAGCGCTCTAACCAACCGAGCTCATTGGACTGTGAAAGAACAGAGCTATACTGGTGGAATCTTCGGCTTCTGGTAGGGCCAGCAAAGTCAGTCAGATCAAAGGATAGCGTCCAGACAAACAGTGGTCCTTGACACTTCAAGAAGGGGGCTGAACAATGGACTACCAAAGCAGTTCAAGAAACATTCTCTGTGACTGAAGCCATAACAGTATCACTACACGTATATGGGCCTAATTGACGAAAAACAGTCCAGAACTATATGTCCGCTATATGAGTGATACTGTTGTCCTATGCTCCTCAGGGAGTCTTCCGGAATAAGTCGAGTCAGTCGAACAGACAGATACGTAAGAGACAGAATGAGAGACAATCACAACGACAATGAAAATCATACTTCATTTTTCAACGGTAGAAGTTATTAACTAAATCACATTTTTTCAAGCTTGCCGCTGCTAATGTACATATCTGCCTGGAATTAGTTCTGTTTTTTAAATTACTCCAATAAATCATAAAATAATGCATGACACACTACACAAGAAAATCAAAGTTATACCACTTGTTATCATTTGAGAGAGATAGAAAGAAAGATGTATCAGAAATATAGTAACTAATATGTGTGAGAGAGAGAGAAAAGAGAGGGGGGTACAGAGAGAGGGAGACAGACAGAAAGGCAGGCAGGCAGGCAGGCAGGCAGGCAGAGAGAGACAGAGAGAAGCAAAAGTTATGATACATTCTCGTACACGCAGAGACACGAGAAACACAGACAAACAAATAAGCAAGTGGGCAGACAGACAAGCAGACAGATAGATAGACACAAGACAGAAAGAGAGAAAAGTACAGAGACGGAGGACAAAGCGACAGACAGACAGACAGACAGACAGAAAATCGCCTAGCGAGGGTGCAGAAAGAGGATTATAAACAGCACTAGGATGCACACCGAAGCAAGGCGTTGAATAGAATATTTCACATTCTCATTCCTTTCTTTTCCCCAGCAGCTGCCGAAATACAAATTCTCAGTTTTCACTTTCAGTATTGTTGTTGTTGTTGTTTCTGTTGCTGTTCTTCTTATTTTTGTTCTTATTCTTGTTCTTTGTTGTTGTTCTTGTAGCTCTTGTTGTAAAAGAGCTGATGACACTATCAATGTCTCCATGTTTGCCACAACATATCTCTTTCTCGATGACAAAAAATCAAATCTCAAGTCACTTTACTCTAATCCAGACAGCTTAACACAGATGGAGAAAGAGAGAAAGGGACGGGGGGGGGGGGGGAAGACAGAGTAAGAGAGAAATATAGACTGGAATAAATTGACTGATTGAAGAGAGAGACAGAATTGCATAGATAAGGAAATGTAAGAAAGACACGAAGAAAAAGATATACAGACAGAAAAAGTATGACAGAAAATAGACAGACAGACAGACAGAAAACGAGCAAGCGAGAGAGAGAGAGAAAATGGACAGAGAAAGACAGAGACAAAGAAGTCAGAAACAGACAGAAGACAAAAACAAAAAAAGACAGAATCAGAAAAACTGAGGCAAAAGAAGAGACGAAGACAGACACAGGGACCATGACCCATGATACACAGAGGGAGAGACAGAAACACAGACAAAGAAACAGAAAAACAGACATGCAGAAAGACAGAGACAGACAGACAAGAGAAAAATCCCCTAGGGAGTGTGCATAAAGACGATCATAAACGGCACTGGGATGCACACTGAAGTGAAGCGTTAAATGAAATATTCCACATTCTCATTCCCTTCATTCAGGCAACAGTTGCTAAACCAGGGATTTATATCACAGTTTTCACTGTCAGTTTTTTTGGAGATGATGACACTATCAATTTCTCCATGTGCGCCTTAATTTTTATGTTCAATCTCTCTCTCTCCTCTCTCTCTCTCTCTCTCTCTCTCTCTCTCTCTCTCTCTCTCTCTCTCTCTCTCCTCTCTCTCTCTCTCTCTCTCTCTCTCGCTCTCTCTCTCCTTCCCTCCCCTCTCCTTCCCCCCCTTTCCTCCTCTCCTCCTCTCTCTCTCTCTCTCTCTCTCTCTCTCTCTCTCTCTCTCTCTCTCTCTCTCTCTCTCTCGGGTGTATTAGATGCAAACAACACTGAGAATCTGACCTAATGTATCCCTTATGAATATCAGCTAAAGACGACAGGTACATTTTTGTCCTGCGTTGTCCAGCGTTTCATTGATATTCGGTCAAATTTAATCCCACACAAACATAATAGACGCGGAAAATGTATAAACTGCGTGTGTTAGTTAGTCCAACTCGTCTTGATTATGCGAAGAACTTCGGTAAGGTTTCTTTCTGCTTAAACCATCTAAAAAAATTAATTTTTTAAAAAAAGAGAAATGGCTATGTCCGAATCGGGGGTTTATTTTCTTATTAAACTTTGATCTTATTTGCTGTGCTATCTGATTATTTTCTCCTATATATAACCACCTTTTCAGGAGAGGTTTATGACTTTGAAATATTTTCGAAAAAAGAAAATTGAAACCTAAAGTCTCTATCTGTTTTAATGGCAAGATGTTTTTAATCCTTTAGTTTTAAACCAAACAACAGCAATTGCAGAGACAGATGGGAAGAATCGGACAGAGAGTTAAGAGAAAGCGGGACCGTGACGGAATATGACGGAAAAAGAAAGAAATTGAAAGAGAGAGAGATTGGGTAGATGGAGACGGGGAAAAAGATTAAAAAAAATTTTTTTTTTTAAAGACCACGAGAAAGATACATACGCAGTGAAATTATGATAGACAACATAGACAGAGACAGACAGACAGAGACAGACAGACAGATAGAAAGAGACACAGAGAGAGACAGACAGACAGACAGACGCACGGACAGACCGACGGACAGACGGACGGACAGACAGACAGAGGCAGACATGCAGGCACACAGAGACAGACAAAGACAACAGAAGGCAAATGGCAAGAGAACGGCTGACGCAGACAGAGAAGATCAGAAACAAACGGAAAGACAGACAGAGGGAAAAGACAAAGAAGCAGAAAACTGAACCAAAATAATTAGAGAATTAAGACAGAGACGGGAACAGCATGACACAGGGAGAGACAGAAACACAAACAAAACAGCAGAAAGACAGACAGAGAAAATCCCCTAGGGAGTGTGCAGAAAGACGATTATAAACGGCACTGGGATGCACATTGAAGTGAAGCGTTAAATAAAATATTCCACATTCTCATTCTCTACACTTAGGCAACAGTTGCCGAAGTAAGGATTCTCATAGTTTTCGTTGTCAGTTTTTTGAAGAGTTGATGACACTATCAGTTTCTTCATGTGGGCCTTTGAGTTTGTCCCCCCCCCCCTCTCTCTCTCTCTCTCTCTCTCTTTCTCTCTCGTTCGTTTGATCATCTGTCTGTCTGTCTGTCTGTCTATGTACGTTTGTGTCTATGTTTAAACTCAGAACTCTCTCTCTCTCTTCTCTCTCTCTCTCTCTCTCTCTCTCTCTCTCTCTCTCTCTCTCTCTCTCCTCGCTCGCTCTCTGTCTACTTGGTGTGTGTCTATGCATAAATTCAGAGCTCTCTCTCTCTCTCTCTCTCTCTCTCTCTTCTCTCTCTCTCTCTCTCTCCTCTGGTAGGTAAGTATGCATGAATGTATGTATGTGCGTATGCGGGAAAGTGTGCGTAGTTAATGTTAACAATGTGACCAAGTCGATGATCCTCTCTCTCTCTCTCTCTCTCTCTCTCTCTCTCTCTCTCTCTCTCTCTCTCTCTCTCTCTCTCTCTCTCTCTGATGTTGTTGTGGTCGTTTTGGTGACGATGGTAACAGAGGTGATGGCGACGATGGTCTGTGCGTGTATGTGTCTGACTGTCTGTATGTCTGTCTCTGTGCCTGTTGTGCTTAAATCAGTCCGTGGGTGCATAAGTGTTTATTCGTGCGTGTGACTGCTGGTGTTTGTCTTTCTCGTACACAAGAGAATGAGAGAATGAATCAGAGACAGACAGAAAGAGGAGAGAGAGAGAGAGAGAAAGAAAGAGAGAGAGAGAGAGAGAAAGAGAGAGATGAGGAGAGAGAGGGACATATCAAATCAAGGAAAGTAACTGATTAACTGTCAGTGATGACTGATTGAATTTCTGAGCACAAGTGACTGAGAACGGGAGGGATGGGGAATGAGAGAGAGAGAGACAGACAGACAGACAGACAGACACAGACAGTCAGAGAAAGAGACAGCAAGAGAAGGACAGACAGAGTGACTGCCACACAACCTGACAGACCTACAATGACAGAGACACAAGCACACACGGACACCAAGAAAAAGAGAGAGAGAGAGAGAGAGGAATGAGAGAGATGTAAAGACTGTAGTAACAATTCTGGAAGACCAAAAGCTGACAACTGAATACATCAAACCACTCTAAAGTTTACCCG
>JAPXFY010000015.1:43745365-43752865 GCA_030674185.1 Monoplex corrugatus | reverse complement strand
TTCCAAAACTCGAGGTAAAAGATATCACCGTATGTTCTCTCCGCTCATGCGTGCAGCCAGGGAATGGAAGCTTATCTAATACTGATTCACGAAATTCCAGCTCATTGACATATCCACTAAATTGTATTAATTCAGTGCACAGATATGTGATATAGTCCTCGACTTTCATTCCTGCACAATTTTGTACCAGCTTTGATAGTCTGTACGTTTGAAACAAAGCAAACGTATACGTATTTCATTTAAACAGTTTAGGATATGGACAGGCGTGTAGATTAGTTCACAGTGTATCTGTTTTTAGAGTGGGTAAATACTGAGTAGATCTTCCTAGTTTGTTTAAGAGTGAACAATGCACAACTGTTGTGTCAATTAGTTTTTAGTTTATCTGTTTATAGTTTATCTGTTCATGAGTAAACAGTTGTTTGTAGATCAGTTTAACATTTATCTCTTTACTTTACTTAGATGCTCCTGCATGGTGCAACGCATGAGGCAGTAAGAGCGTTCCAACAGGCTCGGTTGGCACAGTGTCTAAGGGCATCTCTTCAAGAGTGAACAATTATTGTGACAATTAGTTCACAGCTTACCCGTTAAGAAGAGTGAGCAAATATTATTGTTTCAATGTGTATTTTATACGCGAGTGTGTCTCGACTCTGTTCCTCTGCTCCCAAGATTTTAGCTACTGTTTGAAAATTAAACGTTAACAACCCTTTCTGAAACAGCCTCTGATCTCAACGAATTAATGTAATTGAGGTCTGTCGAGATTTCATGGTGTGGGAAAATTTCACTTTGTGAAATAATACAGCAACATCCTACATATCTGTATAAACGAGAATTTACTTGCTACCAAAGACCTAACGCTAGGTACTTAATGCCAATATCCATAAATGTTTAGTGTCATACTCTCTCTCTCTCTCTCTCTCTCTCTCTCTCTCTCTCTCTCTCTCTCTCTCTCTCTCTCCCCCCCCCCTCTTGTCTTTGTCTTTTTTTTACATCACCCAAGAAGACGAGACCCAATATTAGTCGGGTTTGTGCGCTTGTTTAGGGGGGAGGGCGGTAAGAAAACGGTAATTGAGGACAAAGAAATGGCAATGTCAACAGAGACAGTCCTATTTCTGAGACCATGATACACATCACTGCCGCATCTTCACGTCTGCCGTTTCTCTACTTCTACTCCAAATTCTCCAAGTTCCTACCCTTAAAGATGGTATGGTCTTCCCACTACCAGGAGGGTGGTATGTGTGTCGACCCCTTTCCATCCCATTCTTCCCACTCTTCCCAACCTTCCCATCTTCAAGACACTGCCACATCAGACAGCGAAAACACGATGAAACATTACAAACGGTGAATATTGCTTCAGAGTGTTGGTCTATACGTGTCGCCTTCTAATGTGTCTCATTTTATCTTAGAACAAACATGTGTTCGTTTGTTCGTTTTATAAACTTGCTTACAAAAAAAAAAAAAAAAAAAAAAAAAAACACCCACTGCAGAGATGGTCCCCAAATGTATGTTTTTTCAATCCCCTTTTCGTTTTCTTTACGGGAAGGTTTTTCGTTTCGACCGAAAAGAGATGTGTGAATGTCTGTCAGTCCAACTTTTACGTTAACCTGACAATAAATGGTTTATACCAAATATCAGAAGGAAAAAAGTAAAGGAAACACACAAAAAAAGAAAGGGAAGAGGAAGGGGGGACGTCATCTGTCACGCTTTGATGAAAACAGATGAACCGGGCCATATACAAAGTCAAAAACGTTAAAAATGAATAAGATATATCGAGATATCGCCTTATCGTTCGGTCAAGAACCCTAACTGCTCTACACAAGCATGAGAGACAAAGGCAGGCATTCGGTAAGTAAATACACCTTAACACCTAAACCCTAACAATAACAATAACAACAAAAACAACATCATAGCAATAATAATAATAATAATTTCAGTAAAACAAAAATGATATGATGATGATGATTATGATATAAAAATTGACAATAAATAGTACATGTACAAAAAGCTGACTCGAGTAAGCATCAGAGTAATAATAAACAAAAAATAGAGACATGACAATATGAAACACACGTCTGAAGAAAACAATGAATGAAAATCAAATAACCACAGTGGCCTTACGACTGCTTACCAGGTCATTACTGTGTAAATGTAACTGTACTTATAAAAAAAAAGATTTCATAAGATTTCTTAGTCTCTCTGAACGGACCTCTAACAATTTCGGACCAATGGCGTAAACCGTCGAGGAGCCACAAGGAAGCCATGTCAGGATCACATCGAAAAAAAAACACACTAAAATCAACATTTGTTGAGGAAAAGGTATGATCAGCACTTTTTTCTATGAACTTCTGACAATGACAAAACTTTACACTATGTTTGCACTGACATGTCAGTCTACTCTTGTCCACGCTTTGCGTCAAGCTTTGTTTCGTCTGATGCTTCTTCAAAGTCAAGTCACAGTGACCTTGAGAAAAATAATCTAAAGATTTTCTGTAATAATTTTTCATGGCTGTTTTTTCATATGGAATTAATTACTTGCAAAAACGCAAACATGTGCTGATGTGCTTACTCTGTTCATTTAAAGTCTTGAGCGGCGTCTTTCAATAATGTAAACAGCAGAAATAGGTGATGAGGCTACATTAGCTAATGAGCCTGCATTAGTCGTTTTAAGACTTGGGTGGTTTCTTTAATTTCATCTTAGAACTTTATTTATTTCAGTTAAATCCGTGCTGTTTACATCTCACCCGGTCGTAGAGGCTACGTGAATGCTCAAAGTACGCCAGTATCAAAACAAACTTACAAACTGTAGATTTTGCTACACAATTTTGTCAGGGATAACTCCTTTGATGCGGTGGGATCTCTAACGTGCGCTGAATGCGTGTGCAAACGGGACCTCAGTTTATAATGTGACCCAAAAGAATAGCACTTACACCACCACTTAAGATCTGACGAAGAAGGGGACAAACCCCCCTGTCCAAACTCTGATTCGAACCTAGGATTTTCGCGTCCACAGCAGGTGCTTTGACCACCAGGCTACATATTCCACTGAATCACTGTCAAGATCATAAACAGTAATACAAAACGAATTCTTTTTGCTTACACACTTGTACGCACACAAGCCTTCCCCCCTCCTCCCCGGGCAAAGCGAACATTAACCACAGCCTTCAAGTCCGAGCCTTCTGTTTTAGACAAGTAGATTATTGTCTTTCCCTTTCGCTTTTTTATCGAAATTTTGTCCGCTTCATTCTGTGGAATCGCGCGAGACAGAGCAAAGAGTGAATTAGCCGTCAAGTGTAGATTCTCGATTAGACTTACGACACTCTTGTCTTTTTTCCGTTTTACAGTCTTGTCTGGAAGAGGAGAGAGTCAGATGGAGTAGGAAGGACTGAGAGAAAACTAAGACAGACTTACAACCAGACAGAAACAGACAGGCAAATGAATAGCATATAAAACATCACTAATGGAGAAATAGGAGGGGCATGAAATAAAAGATTACGAACAGACAAACACTATTAAACATAGGTACACAGACAGGCAGACAGATATAAACGAGCAAGGTCAATATCAATCTTTTTACTGGGAATATTAAGAAGCTTTAAACACAAACAATAAATTAAAAGGAGCGAAAAATAGAGGAAACAAGGTCAAAAGAGTGAAAAGACGAAAAATAATCAAACGCAGAGACAAAAGTAAGGGACAGTTTGCTTGAAACTTTTAACTATAAAGGAACTGCAGATTACTTGGTGAATTTTGAATGAATTTCAACCGTCAGCCTGACAGTATATCTGACCTGGAGAATTTAACGGATTTGATGACATATCTTTAATTAAGTAGTATAAGAGATTCTGCAGCTTTAGAGGATAAGCTACTTACCCGAAATCAGAATCAAATTCTGAACAGCTTTCAACTGCACGGAAATGACTTCTATAACTTTTTGTCATTTTCATTTCTGTTTAAAGCCCAGCCGACTGCGTAGAGCCATATCAGGGCTATAACCGTTTCAAAACATGCACAATACTTCACAAGGGAAAAAAAGGAAAACTCAATTAAGTATTTATATCAATACATTCGCGCACATTTTCTAAGGAAATGCCACTGATGTTGACCACTCCGTCCAATCTATCGTAAAAGGGGATTTAAAAAAACATACCTAAATACAAATTTAAACATAACTAAGGACACTAAAACGTACATAAAAACTGGCCTACATTACCTAAAATTGCTTCAGCATAATATTATCTCATTTACCTAGAGCCAAAAATGCACTTAGTATATGTACCTAATTATCAATCCTAAGAAAAAGTATGTTAGACTTCATCGAACACATACACATGAGTGGACCAGCAAGGCAGAAAACGACAAGAAGAAATGACAGAAAGCAAAGGAACAAGGCGGGAACAAAGAGAGTGACAGAAAAGAAGAAATTTCTTGCAAAGAATTTCCAGAAGGTGGGGATACTACTTATACTGAAAGAGCCCTCGGCATCCCAACTGGGGTCATTACAACTTTGCAGCCTGGGCAATGATGGGTGAACACAACACTGACGATACAGTAGTGTGATACCGACAACACATACCAAAGTATTATCGATTATGCGCATTAGACATGTGATGATATTAAAGAAAAGTCTTATATAGAAAATGTTATAAGGTAAAATGCTTGAGCAAACCTGACTTATCCAGGAAGGCTTGAACATCTTGTCATGTACAATGAACTGACTGGGGGATCCTTACAGACAGCACATTTGACCTACCTAAGGGATGTTGTAAACTATAGCCGACAGAATCGACTGATCAGGCAGTTCTTGGAGACTAATCAGATGCAATAACCTAAGAAATCTTGAAGACATGGGGGATCTTAATAATAATGATAATAAATCACTTTTATATAGCGCTAATCTCCTACACATAGGTAAAGATTCACTGCACTTTACATTACTTAGTTCATTTTTCCAAATCACCTCTATGCCTAGTGGTCAATTATGCTAACTCCCACTCCTAGTCCCCCCCCCCTCCCCCAACACACACACTAGCACATCTGTTGCAAGCAAGTTCTAATACATACATTACTGAATCAGAAAGATCAAAAATCATGTTTCATTACTGGTAGTATGTATCAAAAAGATGATTTTTGAGGCTCGCCTTGAAAAAAGAGAGATGATGAACAGCGGAGAGAAAAAGGCAGATCGTTCCAGACAAGTGGGGCCCGCCAACGAAAGGCTCGGTATCCTATGGTTTTGTATTTTGATTTTGATTTTGCCAGAAGCTTCTGGTTGCTTGATGACTTAGCCAAGAGTTCATGAACACTACAAGAGGTACAATGAACTGACCTGACGGATTTTGAAGACTATGATGACATGGGACATTTTTGGAAGACGATAATGACCTAGGGATTATTTCTTTTTAGACTGCAATGACATCATACAGTTTTTTGAAGACGAACAAGAAATACAATGTTCTAACCTGAGGTATTTTGAAGAGTTTGAGCAGATTGTGAACCTGAATAGAAGTAACACTGGAGGGCGCTGCCAGCACACCAGAAATGATCTTGACCTCGTTTTCAGGCTGTGAACCATCGGGACAGCGGTAAGAGGAACCACCAATACGAGTAATAGATCCTGAAACAGAAGATAAAAGAATGTAAAAATGACACATTCTGATACACAGTTGAATATCATCAAATAGTTATACACCTTCAAAACATGGTATTTGTCTTATCTGAAACTCGTAAGCTTGAGTTGTAAATGCAAACAACAGATTCCCAAGTACAATAGACGTATCTCAAATTCTGCAAATGATTATCTATTTAAAGCTGTAAATCGTCCTTCAATCAACACGAAAAACAGTTGGAAGGCTGAAACTGATCCACGAATTCCTCGTGTGTGTGTGTGTGTGTGTGTGTGTGTGTGTGTGTGTGTGTGTGTGTGTGTGTGTGTGTGTGTGTGTGTGTGTGTGGTGTGTGTGTGTGTGTGGGGTGTGCGCGCGCGCGCGCACGCGTGAACGCCTATCTGTCTGTCTGTGTCTCCTTATATTGTTTTGATGTCCTTAAGCTGTTATAGTTTACTTATGTTGATATGAATTCTTTCTAATTTCAGTTTATAAAGATAACGTCTGGCACGCTCGGAATAAATTCCATGTGCCAATGATTCCAAATAACAGAGAGGATCTATAAATATCATGGCATTGACCATAACCTGCACATCAGCCCTATCTATTGGTAATGTCTCTTTATAAGTTTTTTATAGTGTACTTCCATTAGTGTACCCCCTCCAATGGCGAGGATGCCACTCTCTTTGGAACCAAAGTTGCATCTTCTTCTTCTCCTCCTACTCCTCTCTCTCCTCTCTCTCCTCTCCTCTCTCTCTCTCTCTCTCTCTCTCTCTCTCTCTCTCTCTCTCTCTCTCTCTCTCTTCTGTTTCTTTCTTTATTTCTGTATGAAATTGGAGGTCTTGCTAATGCACAGGGCTTTTGCTATTTCTTATCTCTGTCACTTTGCAGATATGGCATAGAGCTCAGTTCGTATGTAATAATCCTCTCGTAGCAACGCCCTGTTAAACAATCGGAAATCAGCACTACGCTCCTCTCTCTCTCTCTCTCTCTCTCTCTCCTCTCTCTCTCTCTCTCTCTCTCTCTCTCTCTCTCTCTCTCTCTCTCACTCCCCTCCTTCCCTCTGTGTGTGTGTGTGTGTGTGTGTGTGTGTGTGTGTGTGTGTGTGTGTGTGTGTGTGTGTGTGTGTGTGTGAGGAGTGTGTGTGAGGAGTGTGTGTTTCTTTCTTTATCTCTGTCTGAAATTGGAGGTCTTACTGATGCACAGGGCTTTTGCTATTTCATATCTTTGTCACTTTGCAGATACGCCATAGTTCATATGAAATAATCCTCTCGAAGCAACGCCCTGTTAAACAATCCAAAACTAACACAACCACCAGCCTCTCTCTCTCTCTCTCTCTCTCTCTCTCTCTCTCTCTCTCTCTCTCTCTCTCTCTCTCTCTCTCTCTGGCAAAGAACTAATTACGCAAGATTTAGATTAAGAACACTTGGTTTCAATGCAAATAAAAATTGGTTTCAACCTGGGACGTCCACAGTATATCCTTGCCCCTTATGTGGAAACGATGTCGATAATGAAAAACACTTTTTATTCCAATGCCAAATTTTTGACACAATACGTGGAAAATGCAAAGTTTTTGAATCCGACATGGCCAAAAGACAAGATGTTGTATCTATTTTGTCATCTGATGACGAAGTCATAATCAAATCAGTGGCACTATACATTGCGGAAGCACAAAAAATAAGACATAAACACTTACAAGCCCGACAATAGTGCTAGACAATATCATACTGGGATTAATTTAATCTCTTTTGACTGATGTGGGCTATATCACGTTAACTCCAAAAGAAGCCGCTTTATTATAGACTCTGTTTTGTAAAGAGCTGTTTTCATTTGCTTTATTTTGCTTTGTTTGCCGATAATTTAAGAGTAGCTAATAATATGAAAATAATGGTATATTTGT